>JBAIZL010000002.1:387601808-387796808 GCA_036971475.1 Prosapia bicincta
TCAGTTGTGTTAACACGCTTTCAAGTCAACAACCATTTGTGTGCTCAGAATGTGTGATGAATGGTTATTTTTATTGTTAGATCTTTCGTATTTAATTACACGAAGACTATGAAAAATAAAACGTGAGAGGGTTAATGGTAGACTTATCTTGCGCAAAGAGGTCGTTACGGAGAGTTTCGTAGCTTTAAAGTAATTATTAAGAAAGATTATATTTTGCTTTAATCATAGGCAGCAACCATTTGGAAGGCTTCAACCTGGATGACAAAGGACCCTGCAGTTATAAGCTTTGTACAGACGTAATCGGTACTTGCAACAGTTGCACAATATTTCTTTTTTTTATTAATTTTATTGGTTTCAAACCTGACAAAATTATTGATAAAATTACTTTTGTATTTGTAAAAAATTTTAATTTATTATTTAAATAAATAATTTACTAATTGATTGTGATGAATATTTTTTGTAATTATAATTTTCTCTTCCTGGTTTTTTGTAGTTATAACTTTATAATTTATAATAATAATAATTTCTTGAATTTTGTAGTCCATTATATTCGTTGAATCTTATTAATCACTTAAACAATAGTTTATGACTATCCGAACTTTACATATAATAAATTTATTAAAACTTACTGAGACAGAAGGTTTTCGATCGCTATGTGCCGATATTCATCAGTGTCTTCTGCTTGGAGATGTTGGGTCAAGCGGTTACGGATTTAAAGGTAGTTTTTCGATAGTATCAAGGAGTATGTGTGATTTGTATTGTGTTTGTTCGTTTAATATGTTTGTACTTTGTGTGTCTGTAAATTTCATATTGTTCTAGTGTGTTGAGATGTAGTCCTTGTTTGTTGATGTGTAGGATTTCTAGGTTATGGTAAATGTGTGTATATTTGTGTCCTGTTTCTATTATAAGATTGTAAAATTCTACATTGGACAAACAGGTCGCAGCTTTAAACAAAGAGTCAAGGAAAACAAACAGAACACCAACTCAACATTTTACAATCACATAAAAGAAACAGGACACAAATATACAGACATTTACCATAACCTAGAAATCCTACACATCAACAAAAAAGGACCACATCTCAACACACTAGAACAATATGAAATTTACAGGCACACAAAGTACAAACATATTAAACGAACAAACACAATACAAATCACACATACTCTTTGATACTATCGAGAACCTGCCTTTAAAACCGTCACCGCTTGACCCAACATCTCCATGCAGAAGACACTGATGAAGAACGGCACATAGGGATCGAAAACGTTCTGTCTCAGTAAGTTATAATAAATTTACTAAATTTAAAGTTCGGATAGTCATAAACTATTGTTTAAGTGATTAATAACTATTTTAATATTTACCGATGCATATTAAATTGTTTGTTTTTTATGAATGTTGTATTACTACAGTATAGTTTCTGTATAGAAACTGTTGTGCAGTAGATTATAATTTTGTACAATTTCTGGTCTGCTGCTTGTGCTACTCATTGTTTAAGTGATTAATATTAATTTATTAGTGATGTGCCTCATGTGGGTTTGAGCGTCTCGATGGAGCACCCACGGGGCATCCTTTCTTGGAAGGTGATTAAGTTTCTCGCTAACCATGATGCTCGTCGCACGACAAATGCAAACTAATAAGAAAAAGTGCGTTGCTGCTCGACGCCATGCAACAAGACCCTCGTAATGGACGCGGCTTCACTTATTTCTTCACACTTAGATAGGTGAGTGGATGTCGTGCGTTGCCGCGTACGAAAACATGCGACGTTGCCGCGACTTGTCTCACCTTTTACGCATCTGAAGGACGAGAGGCCTAAGTAAAAATTCGGAGACAGGCCGGGTCACTGTGTAACAACCTATACCTGTATTCTATCAAGCACATGAATAATACTGAAGTAGAGGGAAAACTTCAGGCATTTACCGACCCGCTCTCTACAGTATCGCCGACTCGTGGCAAGTTTCATATAATTCCGTCACTGGCTAGCGTATTGGAATGAACTCGGATTTTACGGTTAATAGTTAACACTGGGTCACAGTTTATTAACTTTCTAAATTAATTAGGGACGGTAAAACACAAGATGTTTATAAATCCATCTTTCGACACGGTTTTATCACATCGAATTATTCAGGTATAAATAATACGAACTGCACAGAATTTTCCCACCTAATTATATTTTAATTCTTTCTAATAATATGCGGAATTATAAAAAAAAAACTGTGCAATTCCTTTTTTTAAGACATCCAAAATCCCCTTCAAGATATCAACGGAAACTCGTTCCAGTCACTGTCGCTGTGCGTCCAAATAGATCACAAAGCTTATCTCCTTGAAATTAACGTCTAGGTCAGAAGACGCCGACAGATCGATAGTTGCCGAGTTTGTAATATGATTGATGATGCTGCACCTTTGCTATATCGCCTTCCTTAACATAAAAAGATGGTTTATTCATTGTGACGCGCTGAGACATGGCGGATATCAACTTGCAGTTTACGTAGGCCTAACTGTCTCACGCATTACACATATGCCAATGATGAAACCTATTCGTTTCTTATCTAATATTAAACTATCACAATTCGGGACTCGTCATATTCTCAAAAAATTAAAGTTATATATACCGGACAATATACTACATAATTGACAAATTTTTAACGAAATGAAAATGTATAAAACAATAAGGGAGGAGATAGAGAGAAGGCAATTTGTCATGGTTTGGACATGTAAAGAGGGTCGCAGACTGCAGGTGGCCCCGAAAGGTACTAGAATGGACTCCTCCAGAGTAAAGCAAGAGAGGACGGCTACGAAGAAGTTGGCAAGATGGCATCGACGAAGCAATGACTATATATATATATATATATATATATATATATATATATATATATATATATATATATATATATATGCTTATATATATATGGGAGACGACTGTAGTACCTCGGTACACGTTTTGCATTATGATTTTTGTAAACCATATAAATGGTTTAAGTTGGTGTTTGTTTTTTTTTAAATGAAAACCACGTTACTTAGTAGTTTCGAAATATTATTGCAAGTTTATTACATAAATATACATGGTGTCAAAATCTTTATTTCGACTCATTTTTTGTTTCAAGGTACTAAATTCCTACAAGGTAGAGCTAGTTTGGATGTACCTTGCAACATATGGAACTTCAAATAAAAAAATATTATTCACATTTAAAAATTTATTTTAATAATATTACATCAATTTTCAGTTTACAATTGAGAAGAAGAAATATTTTGATAGAATTTACCTCTAGTATGTAAATGGTATGTGATAAAGAGCTAAAAAGGAAAAATTTCCATTTTCATGAACATGAATAATTGTCTTAGAAAGACAAACTGAATGATAAAGAAAACCTAAAAATAAGGAAATTTTAATTTTGATATACGTTATAATCACAGAAAGAAAAAAAACAATAAAGATAATATATAGAACGGAAAATTTAATATTAATATACAATAATAAAAGAACTATTAAAGATAACATTATATTATACATTTTATTGTAAAAGAAATACTTGATTTTTGTATCATTTAGTTTTGAAGATGACATCGGACAAATGATGGCCCTCATGTTAATGCATTGAATTAGTCGTTTTTTGAAGTTCCGTTCAGCACCCTCCTTGGATTGCTTGGCGGAGCTGTCATGTTGAGCTCCTATGAAATGCCGTTTCTGAAAAACTCATTTACAGCAGTTTGGTTAATGTTATATTATATTGACTTTATGGTAGTTTTTCTGAATTTTGGTTTGACTAATTGTTTTATAGGCACCCGTGAGGTCATTTACATGTAAATTTTGTATGTGGTTGTTTGGTGATTTGAGCGTTGTGTGATGTGCTTTGCTGTTGATTGGACTGATTTGTTTTGGCTTGGATTTTGGTGAGGTGTGGATTTTAGATTTTCGACCTTCATGGGGGCTCGTAGACGAGCACAGGGATCGATTCCTGCGCGTCGGAAGCGGTGCCGGATCTATGACTATTGCCGACAGATGCGGATGGGAGAAGTGTTCTGCTCGATCTTTGAGGGATGTAGTCAGTTTGACAATGAAATCGTCTAGGGATGGGACGTTAAGCCCCGCGGCTATTACCGTGTTTTTTACATACCACGGGGAGTTGGTGATTAGTCTGAGCGTGACGTTTTGAAAAGAGTGCAGCTTCCTCTTTGATGCATCGCTCAGAAGGGAGTACCAAGCGGGGGCTGCGTAGGTGATGATGGGTCTGATGTACATTTTGTACATCATCAGCCTGACGGACATTGGGATAGGGTTCCCAGCTCCGCGGATGACAGGGAAAAGCCTTTGACGGGCGCCAATAGCCTCATATTGACGGTTATGTAGGCGATGCGTGCCGTATGTTCTTCTTCACATGTGGTTGAGTCCTTGAGACGGTCATTGTAAACAATTTACTTAAGATAAATTCATACAAAAATTGCATGGAGCGAAATCGATAGATCGGGCCGGCCAAAGAAGGTCACCTCTCAAGGTAATGAGGCGCTCTGAAATATGTTGTCTCAAAAGATCCATTGAACATCACGCTGTGTGGGCCGTGGCTCCATTCTGTTGGAACCCGACATCCCTGACATTCATTTCAGGTAATTTAGGCAGCAGAAAGGCTTCAATCATTTGTATATACCTAGCTGCAGTAACCATTACTGCTTGTGTGTTTTTCTCGGAGAAATAAGGACCAATTATGCCGACTTTTATCACCGCGACCACACGGTGACGCGTTCACAATGAAATGGCTGCTGATGAAGTTCACGCAGATTGGGTTGACTCCAATAAAACCATGTTTTGCTTGTTTACGCAGCCTGAAATGTGGAAGTGAGCCCCATTACCAGAGAAAACGACTTCATCGTCAGGCAAGTTCTAGAGGAGCGCTTCAGATGCATTTCGTCGAGCAATAAAACCGTTTTCACTAAGTTCTTGCGCCACAGACATCTTGTAGTGATGAATTTGCAGTTCTTTGTGTAATATTCGTCTCACACTGCTAAATCTCTAGAGCAGCAGCGTGTTTACGTGCTGAACGGTGTGGAGAACGTAGAAACGAGTCTTTAAGGGGGGCTTCACAACAAAGCTGGACCGGGCGATGCCGAGCCGTGGTCACTAGAAACGCAGTATTTATATGCGAGCTTTCAAATACAACGCCGGGCCATGCCGAGCGAGTCCAGTACTAGATGCCGCCAATTCAAGCGTTTTCGGTCAAGTGGTTTCTGCCTTCGCTCAGTCTTTTTCATTGTTCAAGCCCAGTGAGTTAAGAAACATTAGGCAATATATTGTTTCAAGTTGTATTTGTTTTTTATATTTTGGTGATTCAAAAATAATATTATGATAACTATTGATATTGAAGTATTAATTAGTTCGATTAAGGCAAGGCCTCCGTTGTGGGATCAATCTAACAAGAAGTACATGGATACAAATGCTGCTCGACAATATGTAATATAGTTTTTTAACACTCTAATATCCGCAATCAGACAATTGTTAACAATATTATTTCTTCTTTCTTGTGGCAAAGAAAAATGGTGTGAATTCTTGAGTGAATTAAAAATTCGGGATTTCTCGTAAAGTACCACTGTCCACTAGTCTCGTGATATTTATGGAAATTGTGTGACCAGTATCGGCTTCTTTCTCCAACACATTCATCATTAAATGAGGAACTATCCAATAACATCGTTATCATCAAAGTTGATGACATTATTATTGGACTACCTTGCAACTGAGACTGACGGGAAGGTAGAACTTCTCACTACAAGGGTAGGAAACCTACTACGTGCGAATCGGCTTCAATGCTGCATCGCATCGCCCCGCCCGGCCCGGCCTGGCACGGCTCGGCTTTGGTGTGTACGTTGCCTAACTCTCTACGCGTTCGGGTGTAGTCTTCAAGACCCACATTCAAAGATCCACTTGCCCAAATTGGGTTCACCCACGTAACAATCAACTTCCGATCAGGAACCGGACCTGAAGGACGAATACGGAACCGAGTACGGAATTCTCGTTGAGTAGCATAATTGACCGGCCATTAGAAAAGTACGACTCGACGGCAAACGCACGCTCCTCACTTGACCGATGCATAGATGCAACTGACTAGGCGGGAAGCAAAGCATCTGCCTTTAAAATCAAATACTTCCCTGTATTACTTAAATATGTAATTTATTACGGCAATAGTAAAGTTAAAATTACAAAGGTATTTTTACAGTCTTGCTAAGAGTCTTGTGACGTAATCATCACTATTGTCAAAGCAGGAGCTCTGAGGAGTCGAGGCATGTATATGAAAGTGTGGGGGTGGGTGTATGAGCGTGCGCCAGAGTGTTTAAAAAAGAAGGCATTTATTTGATCTACGACAATCAATCAGTTTGACAATTACTGCCCACAGAGGATACAAATAATTAGAAAGAGAACGTGCATAAGAAAGGGGTGGATTGAAACAGAGAGAGCTAAACCAAAGATAGGAGTGTGGGGAATAACAAACCTTGTTTGTATTTTTATTATTAATTCACAGGAAAGCAAATATTTACTCAACTATCGCAATCGTAATACTGAACCAATGACTTTCATGCATACGAAGTATCAGCACAATACAGGTTGGATTTCATTTCTCCCAGTCTATTTACAACTCTCTGAAAGATTTATGCACCGGGAAAAATATGCATGCATATACTATTTAAAAGATATGAGAAAAGGGATTACATACTTATCAAATATATGTGTGTGTGTTTATGTGTGTGTGTGTGTGTGTGTGTGTGTGTGTGTGTGTGTGTGTGTGTGTGTGTGTGTGTGTGTGTGTGTGTGTGAGTGAGTGTGTGTGTGTGTAACTGTATGTGTGTGTGTTTGTGTGTGTGTATGTGTATGTGTGTGTGTGTATGTGTGTGTGTGTGTGTGTGTGTGTGTGTGTGTGTGTGTGTGTGTGTGTGTGTGTGTGTGTGTGTGTGTGTGTGTGTGTGTGTTTGTGTGTGTGTGTGTAACTCTGTGTGTGTGTGTGTGTGTGTGTGTGTGTGTATGTGTGTGTGTGTGTGTGTGTGTGTGTGTGTGTGTGTGTGTGTTTGTATGACAATGTTAGTATGTTAGAATAAGAATTTAAAATCCTTTATTATTATTCAACATTTATATTTAAACAATTTAATGTTATAAGTTGAAAATTAGTACGTAGAAAATTTTTAAAAAACCTATCCAGACCCAAGGTAATAAAAGTGATTTTGTAATAAAATTTCACAAGGAATTAGTGTAACGCTATTTATGTAATTCACTAGTTATTCTTCAATAAATTTCTGTTTGGTTATACAAGGTGTAGTATCGTAACGTTAGAAGTGCGGAAGTTTTCAATCAAAAGCTAGAACTTCATTTGGAAATAGAGAAAACAGCACATTCGGAGCCGCGTGATAGATAGCTTTAACTTAAAATGCTCTAATAGTATGCTGAAATAAGAATAAAGATTTTTCGCTTCAAATAAAAATTTCAGGGGTATATATTTTGAAAATATTTAAGATAATATTGATTTTTTATACGTAGATTCTCTCTGTTTGTAGCTTAACATAAAAAAGCACTGTTAGTGGCATGGGAAACATAAGCCCTGTTTGTGACATGATATACATGAGCGCTGTTTGAGGCAAACCTTACATGAGCCTTGTTTGTGACATGATATACACGAGCGCTGTTTGAGGCAAGCCTTGTTTGTGACATGATATACATGAGCGCTGTTTGAGGCATGCCTTACATGAGCCTTGTTTGTGCCATGGCATATATGAGCGCTGTTTAAGGCATGTCATACATGAGGCTTATACATGCCATGGCTTACAAGCCATGTTTGTGGGATGACATACACAAGCCTTCTTTGTGACATGACATACATGAGTCTTGTTTGTGGCGAGACATACAAGAGTCCGGTTTGTGCATGACATACAAGAGCCCTGTTTGTGGCTTAGCATATATGAGCATTGTTTGTGTCATGGCATACAAGAGTCTTGTTTGGGACAAGACATACAAGAGTCCGGTTTGTGCATGACATTCATGACAGCTGTTTATGATTTGACATACATGAGCCTTGTTTGTGGCAAGACATACACGAGCCCTGTTTGTGGCTTACCATACATGAGCCTTGTTTGTGTCATGGTATACATGAGGCTTGTTTGTGGCATGGCGTACATGAGCCCTGTTTGTGACATGGAATACAATATCCTTGTTTGTATGATTTCAGAAAAGAATCCTTTTTGTTGCATGGTATATATCAGTCAGTTTGTGCAATGACATGAAAGAGTCCAGTTAGTGGCACGAAATATAAGAGACCTGTTTTTGACATGGTATGTACAAGGCAGGTTTGTGCATTTAACAGTCCTGTCTGTGGCACGACATGGATGAGCCCTGTGTTGAGGATGCCATACCAGAGTCTTGCTTGTATACATGCCATACAAGAGTCCAGTTTATTACATGACATACATGCAGTCATATTATGGCATTACATACAACATTCCTGTTTGTTGTATGACCTTCTAATATTAGTTCACAACTCTTCTAAAAATTGGCAGAATCTTAGGAGATCATATGAATATTATAATATTACGCCCATTTCAACGTATCCCTTTCTCATATATACTAGAGGCGGCTTAATTGTCCTTCTTCAGTCCAAACAGAAACACACAGTCACACACATACACACACACACACACACAAACACACACACACACACAGACAGACACACACACACACACACACACACACAAACACACACACACACACAGACAGACACACACACACACACACACACACACACACACTCACATACACACACACACAGACAGACACACAGACAGACACACACACACACACACACACACACACTCACACACACACTCACACACACACTCACATACACACACACAGACAGACAGACACACACACACACACACACACACACACACACACACACACACACACACACACACACACATACACACACACACAGACAGACCAGACACACACATACACACACACACACACACACACACACACACACCCACACACACACACATACACACACACACACACACACACACACACACATACACACATATACACACACACACACACAGACAGACACACACACACACACACACACACACACACACACACACACACACTTACACACACACACACATACACACACACACACACAGACACACACACACACACACACACACACACACACACACACTCACACACACACTCACATACAAATTGGAAAACGGCATGTCACATATTAATAATAAAAGTGGCTTGAAAAACCATTGATCTGGACATGGGCCTTTCTCACACTGTAATTCTAACCTTTCATATACTTCTGGATTTATCTACTTTTATGTCTATAGGCTTAATGAAATTCTGTAAGATAGATTAGGTATACGTTATCTTTTTAAAAAATCAATTTCTGGATATATTATCTACTAAAATAAAAAAATTTCCAATTAATCACTCTCGTATTTTTTAATTTTTTTCCGATTTCTCTTTAATTTCTACCACCCTAAAGAAGTCATCTGTAAGTGGCAAAACACGTAGCAGCGATAGAAGGCAACCATCTGTATTTATACTGTAGCTAAAGGCATTAAAATTATTCATTAATTCTACTTTGGTGCAGGGGTAATGGAAATAAACATGTTTGAACGTAAGGTTCTTTACAGGTTCCTGAATGGAGGCGCGGGAATAGCGTCCTTTGATCTGAAGCTTAGTTACGTGGAACGGAAAACCTCGTTCGCTGAATAAACTTAGGCCAATACAAGTTTACATCTTTACTGTAAGTCTCTGTGCCCTAATGAAAGCGAGGTTATTTCACGTGGGAAAATCACATTCGAATTACCCACAGCCTTCCTGTACTTTTTCCGGGAAATTCATTTTATCCGGGTTAAAGAAATGTCTTTTACAGCAATAGTGTCATCGCCGATAGCTTTTATTCGGTTATCGTTGCCTCACATTGTTGTGTGGAGAGTAATTATAGGATGGGGTGGAAACCGAGTGCTTTACCACCTGCACATTTAAGCCTGTGTAATTTTTATCCTACCCAACAGGTTTTATGTTCTAGCTAACGGAAAATAAACGTTCTTTTTTACGTTCTTTATTAAAATAAAGAAAGTAAATTGTAGGAATCTTGTCTTCAAGGTGGGAGATGCCAAAACATAGTTAGAAGTAAGGTGCTCGGCACCTGGAAATTATGCAACGCTGACATCAACAGGAATAAGAAGGGAGAGAATATCTCAGATATGGTTGTGATATTTTTAGGCCTAAGAAAACCAATAACTGATAGAAGCCGATCACTTGAAAAGTTTCAAAACTTACAGAGTAAAAAGGGTAGCCATCACCCTCTCACTATCACGCAGGTACACACCCCTCTTCACCCAGAATAGCAGCTATACACACCTATTTCCATCTGGTAGAGGGTATACTCCACTCCTCACACCGGATTATACTACTCGAACTCAACGAATGTATCTTTTACATCTTCTCCTTAGCTGTCTCTCGTTACAGATTCACGATTACGGACGTTAGGCTGCCTACACAACGCCTTTTTTTCTTTGTGAGACTGCAGTGTATATATACGTGTTCGGCTATATTTACCACTATATTTGCTTGTTATAAAATAACTAATGGTGTGACAGTGAATACTTACAACAAATAAAATAATTACAAACACAAACACACACCCATTTATATATATATATATATATATATATATATATATATATATTTATATATATTATATATATTTATATATATATTTATATATATATATATATATATATATATATTGTAATCTTTGGATGAATTTCTTTTTCTTGTTTTATATATACACAGTTAAATGACACTTTCATAAACAAGAAATTTTTTATTTTCGTTTTCATTATACATTGAAGCTTTTTGCTGATTCTTAGTATCAGAATAATAGAAATTAAAGTAAGTAAAATTAAAATAATAAAAAATAAAGTACCTTATGAAATATTATCTATCAAATGTTATCAAATATTATCTATTATCAAATATATTATCTAAATAAGGTACTTACAAAATTTTGATAATGCTGATGTTGATAATCAGTAAAACGTTTCAATGTATGAAGAAAACTAAAATAAAAATCCTTGTTTAAGAAAGTGTAATTTAATTGTGTATATATATATAAGATGAATAGTTACTATCTGGAGTACATCCGTTCATTCTGCAGTCCATAAATTCGCAGTTCCGACGTTTCGCTAGACAGTATACTTCTACTGTTGTTGGGATCACCTCGTCAATGCTGGATGAGATTTTAGCGAAACGTCGGAACTGCGAATTTATGGACTGCAGAATGAACGGATGTACTCCAGATAGTAACTATTCATCATATTTTTCCATCCGTGAAGGAATACGTATCAGCATATATATATAGCTATATATATATATATATATATATATATATATATATATATATATATATATATATATATATTGAAACCAAACATGTTCCTTGCTGGCCAAACTTAATAATAGCATTGTTAGATATATGTAAATCGATAGACCGAAGCTTGCTGTGTGAAGGTATACCGTTAGTTGAAAAGACAAAAGGCGTTTTCAAATGTATAGAAATTTCTAAACTGTAAATGGGAACAATAGACGAAGTGCCAGGTAGATTGCTGAGAATCAACCCAGAGTCCGAAAGTAGCCTTTTGTCGGCGGAATTCCCAAACCTGTACTTACACAAATTGAACGCGTGCAGAGAACAATACGATTCAAGATATTGATGGCCAGGATTAGTAAAGAAGATAAAAGAAAGGGAAGCTATGGACGGGAGGGAGGGCCTACGATTCGAGAAGAACATGAGTTTTGGAAGAGGACATTCTAGTTGAGGCGGTCGAAGAGATGGAGGAGGATTGTAGTTTTGTGCTGTCAAATTGTCAAACCCTGGGAGCAACAGTAGACAGGAGAGGATTAAAGAGGAAAGCCGTGGATCACGAGGACAATACAGAGGAACCGCGAGGATCACCCAACATTCTCAACGCAAATTTAAGTTCAAGTTAATTAATTATTATTTACAATTTCAATTTTTGTAAAATTTAAATTAGAAAGCCAACAAATAAAATATTGATACGGGCATAATAAGTTGGGTTGCACATTACAAGCCACCTCGCTCTTAAAGATAAAAAAAAATTAAACATAGATTGCGGTTAGCATAATATTATATTTAAGACAATTGTTAAATTGTAAAGAGTTCTTGTAGTTTGTGTGACCGTTGAAAGTAGTTGGCAAATTTATAAAATTAGTAGTAAAATTCTAGTAAATTTAAGAATCAATTCATTGCGTTTTTGTTGTTAAATCCAGAAATATCTATTTAATTGTAATAAGTTTAGAATACAGATTTGGCGCCCAACATAACTTAGTTAAAAGAAATATTAAATATTTATAATAAAAAAATTTAATGGATATTTTTATAATTTTAATTTTTAACATAAAAGTAGTACATAGTTTTATGTATATATATATATATATATATATATATATATATATATATATATATATATTACGTTATCCATTGTTTTTCCGTTGCATGTAACAACTCTAACGCATTTTACATAGGGAAATCAACCAGATCATTTAAAATAAGATTCGAAGAACATTATAGAGCATTCAAAAAGAAAAATTCAAAAGTATCAAATGTTGCAGCACACCTAATATCACAAAACATGAAATAAAAAATTACGAAAATAACCTAACCATACTTGAAATAAATAATAACCCAATAGAATTAAACTCACTAGAAAAATACCCCATTTATAAAACATACACAACAATTTAATGAATCTACAAACAACATATACAGAAGACATACTATTCAAAAACATTATACACGAGACTCCATAGTAAACGTGTATGACGTCAACAAGTACCAACACCACGGACCAAATATCCACACCAGAAAAATTGAGTAAAAGTAATCAGTGATTCGACAATATTCAAGTGACCGAAAGGCGTCTCATCACACAAGGTAAAATCATTGCACTTAATGGGGGTTAAAATTACTTACAATAGTAATATATTGACTTCATATATATAGGTTTTGGAAGACTACACTTATGTAATACATAATTATCTGTGTTTGCAGTTGTCCAGATGGTTTTATAGTGCATAATAAAACTAATTTTATGGGTGGTTGTGCAAAAGTACAACACATTGATGCACTCCAAGCAATAATTACATTGTTCCAACAACTGGCCCGGAGTTAGCTTACCATGGCCTCAGGCGAGTGACTTTATTACACTTAGTAACTACAGTACTATTGTCGTTCCATAGTTCTCCATATAATTCTGCCATATCTCTCGAATGCAAACATGCTTCTATCCCCAGAACCCATCAGTGTTCTAGCAGACGTTAATATTGTGCCAAATAAACGGGAAAGTTTATGTTAATATCCTGAAAGTTAGTGTTACTCTGACAGGATCTATGCGCTCTATAGGGATACTTTTATCTTCGCAAAGAGATATTTATCCGCTTGTAAGGATACATGTGTTCGCTTGTAAATATACATTTATTCATTTGTAAAATTCCATCTATCCCCTTGTAAATACCCATTTATTTCCTTGTGTACTTCGAAAGGATACATCTAACTACCTGTAAGGTTGCACGTATTCCCTTATGTTTCCATACATTTATCCCCTTATAGGGAGACATGTTTCTAAAAGATACAACTACCTCTGTAAGACAAAAATCTATTAGCCTATAAGTTTGGATCCACCCTTGTGGAGATAAATTTATCCCCTACAGGGCTATATCCCCCTGAAACGATACATCTATTTCCAAGTATGGTTTCTCCTATCCGCATATGGAGATACATTTATCCGTTTGTAGGGGTACAAGTTTCCTCCCGAAACAATACAATTATCCGACTGCAAGAATCACTATCAATCTGTAAGATTTCACGTATCCCCTTGAAATATATTTATCTCCTTACATGGATGTCTTAAGTGGGACTTCTATCCTCCTGTAAGGATATATCTATCCGCTTGAAAGAGTATATCTATAAGCCTGTAACGGTTTCTGTCTGGTTGTAAGGGTATCTATCCGCCTGTAAGGATATATCCATCTGCTTGTAAGGGTATCTATCCGCTTGTAAGGATATATCTATCTGCTTGTAAGGGTAGCTATCCGCCTGTAAGGACATATCCATCTGCTTTTAAGGGTATCTATCCACCTGTAAGAATATATCTGTCCGCCTGTAGAGTGTCACCTTATAGAGGTATATTTAACCCTCTGTAGGAATATATTCCTCTATAGGGATATTACTATAGGAAATGGTAAGTGAAATATAATCAGAAAAAACCCATATGTAAGAACCTAAGACTAGCAAAGTAATAACTATATACTGCCATTGCCAAAATGTCTTTACCAGGATGGTGGAGAGGTGCCTTAATGTACTAAACCTTAGGGTTCGCTGAGATGAGTTGGTAAATGTAAGGATGATATAAATAAGAGATTATTTTTCACAAAATACGTTTTGCTTAAACAAGTTTTCATTCAGTCGAGTTACACACAGACAAGATTCATACAAATAAGATCCCAGTAAAGAAGACTAACAGAGAATTTCACTATGTTTTGCTTCCGTTGGTTTCGAACAGCATTACGCATTGAATGATTTAGTAATTTCCTAATTTCTCAACCAATCTATGCATCACGCTGTTCTATGTGTATAAAATTTAGAAAAGTGGGATAAAGCGTACACTAAGAGAAACAAAAGCAATGACGAATACGTAAGAAATCACATTGAAGAAAGGACACGAAATTGTCAAAACATATTTTGGTTCTCTTATAAAGGAATATAAAACACAGCAAACAAATATGACACGTATTTAGAGTTCGGCACAGATATAATAAAAAAAGTCGCATTTAAAACTAGAGGTTTTAACCAAGTGTCGTTCAAGTGTTTCCAACCTATGAAACACAGATTTTGACGTTAACAGAAAAACACAGACGGTGATGAAAGCGCCAAGATCGATGAATAGGTCAATATCGTATATAACAGTAAAATATAGGAAACGAAAAGAAAAGATAGGAAAAACTCGGGGGAAAGATGTCAAAGAAAAGGTTGCTCGCCTAAAGTTGAGGAACAGCAACAAGAAGGTAGGTAAAGGGAATAAATCCAGTGGAGACCATATGAATATTAAGGGAATCATAGGATGTGCGGTCGTATGGAATATGATGGGTCATATAAAATGTGGATCATAGGATTAGGTGTACGGTTAAATTGGGAAACTTAGAGAACAAACTGGATGAATTTGAGAAGGAATAGAGAGACTTTGCTCGAATAGTTTGAGAAATGTTCTTTCATTGAAGTAATTTACTACATTCAAAACGCCACTTCTGTTGTACTCTTGAAAAATCTCATTTTAATATAATTTTAATAAAGCTTGTGATGCCACCTAAATATGTTCATATAATTACCTCTTTGTATAAGGTAACGTATAATAATTGCATTCTTTCCTGCACAACCAATCCTACAGATTTATTACAAGTCTTTGTAACATTCCAAATGCTATTTTCTAGTTTTCTGTACGCAGGTTTTAACACTTGAAAAACCCAGCTATTTCAGCGAGAATCCCTAATATAAAAAAAAGATGAAAAATAATGTTAGAAATATATTTGCGAACGTTTCACGTTTTTTGAGCGTAAAATATAGCTGAATACCAACATTTTCCATTTGCTTGAACGATAAAACATCGCAAAACTGTTTCATTTGACAGACTGTACATGTTTGTAAGCTGACAGCTGGGAACCATTATATGCAAAAGACTTCAGTTATAAAATAAAACTACTGCAATGGGCCCCCGAAGGGCATCATTCTATCACCGGGTATTGTTTATGGTTTTGTGCACAAACCATAAAGTAATAATATTTATACAGCCGTAAAACTCGATTTGCTAAGAGACGATGGATAATTGTAAACTATTCATAGGCTTACTCTTATTTTAAATAGAAGTTAAAATATCCTGATTGTTTTACCTTCTATTTTTTAGCTCTCTATAGTTATCGGTTATATGTTAAATACTGTCTCTAAATTGCCTATACAGCGCCGCGCCTTTGTTGCTGAAATTTATGTAATCATTTTTGGCCCTATTTATAACTCACTGTATTTGTTCTAGAAATATTGATTTTCTAATAATTAATACTTCCAGAAAATACGTGTAAAAATACCTACGTATATATATATATATATATATATATATATATATATATATATATATATATATATATATAGAGAGAGAGAGAGAGAGAGAGAGAGAGAGATAAAATTATTATATAACTTTAAAATTAATAATTATATATATATATATATATATATATATATATATATATATATATATATATATATATATATATATATTAAAACAACATAGGTTATTCAAATACAAGAATATTTATTATTTTATATCCAAAGCTTTTCATTGGCAAACAGTACCAACATCATCAGGAATGAAAATTACAATAATGTAAGCTATAGGCCTAAAACATATGTTTAATTAGAAATAGAATTGTTGCTAATTTTAAACAAATTGCCAAATTTATTTTGTTGCTGTAACATTACAGACATTGAATATAGTATCAAATTTAGAATGTATTTGTATTTGTTCTTTTATTAATTTGTTATTATTATTGTGTTTATATATTTCGAATGCTTCATATATATTCATTCTTAATCCCTTATTAATTTCTTTTATAAGTCTCATATTTTCTATATTTGGAAATTGGTGCTTATTATTAATACAATGATTTGCGAAATTTGATTTATATATTTCTGGATTAATATAGGCATTTAAATGTTCTTTATATCTTTCTTTTAATCTTTTCTTGGTTTAACCTATATAAGCTTTATTACAATTTTCACATTCTAATTTATAAACACCACCTTTTTCATGCATATTAATTGTTTTATTATTGTTATTTATTATGTTTATTATTTTGTTATTAGTTTTGTATGCAATTTTGATATTTGTATTTTTAAATAATTTGGTGATATTTTTTATTTCATGGCCTATAAATATAAATGAAGTCCATATTGTATTATTATTATTGCAAATTAAATTATTATTTTGTTTATTAAAAATATTATAATTAAATTTGTCAACAGTTTTCTTTTTATAACCGTTTTCTAATGCAATTTGATAAATTTTGTTTTTTTCTCTTATTTTATTTTCTTCATTCATGATTATTTTATGCATTCTATATAATAAGTTATATAAAGCAGCCATTTTTTGATTATATGGATGATTAGAACTATTTGGTATAATTTGGTTTGTCAAAGTTGGTTTACGGTATATCATATATTCAAATTTTTCATTTTTTCTTATTATTGTTAAATCTAGAAAATTTATTTTGTTATTTGTTTCAATTTCATAAGTAAATTTGATTTTATTATTAATTTTATTTATTTTATTCAAAATATTTGTTAAATTTATATTATTATTGTTTGATATATACATTCCATCATCTAGATAGCGAACCCAATAACCATTTTTATCATATATTTTTATAATTTCATTTATTTTATTATCTAATTGTTGTAAAAATATTTCAGATAATACATTTGATAATGGCGAGCCCATAGCAAGACCATCTTCTTGTTTATAAATTTTGTCATTGTATGAGAAATAATTTTGATTTAATATTATTTTGAGTGTATTTAAAATTTCTAATGGTAATTTTTTATCTTTCTCGTGTTCTAATTTAGATTTTATAATTTCGAGAATTTTTCTTTAAAGGTATGTTTGTATACATATTTTTTATATCTAATGATATTAATTTTGTATTTTCATTAATTTTAATTGCATTTAGTTTTTCAATAAGATTAATAGAATTTATGATAGTATAATTATTATTTAGTTCTATTTTATCTTTAAGAATATTTACCATAACCTTTGATATTTTATAAGATGGAGCATTTATAAAATTTATTAATGGTCTTATTGGTTTATCTATTTTATGTAATTTCACAAGTCCATACAATATTGGAATTTTTGGATTATCATTTATATAGTTGCTAATTTTATTTTTATTGATTAATTTATATGATGATTTTACAATATTTTTTATTTTATTTTGAAATTTATTTGTAGGATCTTTGTGTATTTGACAAAATTTATTATCATTTATGTATTTTTCTGTTTTTGTTATGTGCTCGTTTTTATCAATAATGACAATAGCATTACTTTTATCTGCCTTTACTGTAATAAGATTATTATTTTGTAATTTTTGTTTTAAATCTTTAATTTCTGAATATTGTTTCATATGTGTTTTATTAACTGTATTTTTTTAATCAATTTTTTAATTTCATAAGCTGCTTCGATTCTGGTATTTTCTTGTAAGCTTGTATTTAGTTTACTAATAACTAGTTCTGTATCTATTATAATATTATTATTTATCTCTGTTCTTATATTGATTTTATTGTTTTCAAGTAGTTTTATTTCATTATTATTAAATCCAGTATTTGATAGATTGATAGAAAACGTATTTTATATTTATATATATATACAAAGGACCATGTGTTTATAAATATTGCACTTTATGTAATTTTTTCCATACCATCAATGACCTTATAAAAAGTTTGGTGCCTAGATCTCACTTGAATTTGTTCATCAATTAATTTGTCTTTAACTTTATGCTTATAAATTTTCAATGTTTCTCATATATTCATTTTTAATCTTTTATTTAATTCTTTTATTAATTTCATATTTTCTATTTTAGGAAATTCGTGTTCATTATTAATGCAATGAGTAGCTAAATTTGATTTGTATGTTTGGTTTGATATAGGCGTTTAAATGTTCATTGTATCTTCCTTTTAATTTATTTTTTGTTTGTCATACATATAATTTATTACAAGCTTGACATTTTATATTATATATTCTATTCCTTTCATGCATATTATTTTGATTATTGTTATTGTTTATTAATTTTTTAATTTTATCATCAGTTTTGTATGTAATTTGTAAATTTGTTTCTTTAAATAATCTTGTAATTTTGTTTATTTCGTTACCAGTGAATGTAAAAGTTTTCCAAATTTTTTCTCTCTTATTATGAACAAAGTTTTTTTCGATTTTCTGTTTTTTTTTTTATTATGTTATTATTTAATTTATCTATAGTTTTTCTTTTATATCCATTTTCTAAACCAATTTGATATATTATATTTTTCTCTTTTATTTGATCATTTAAGTTCAATGGTATTTTATGCATTCTATATAATAAATCATACAGTGCTGCCATTTTTTGGGTATATGGATGATTTGAACTTTATGCTTTTATGATATATATATATATATATATATCATAAAAGCACAAGGAAACTAACCAAGTGTTAGCGCATAAATTTTATCGCTACATAAACCGTAAGGAAAAGAAATAATTATCCATTGGTTACGAATTGCAGAAAATTATGGCATCCCAAATACAGAGTCTTGAAACCACTGCCAAAACGATCCTAATATTATTATTATCATTATAAGTAGTAGTAATACAAGTACGTTCCTGAATATGAAATAAAAAGACGTTGGTTACGGCAGTTGTGTATAATTTTACTGATTTATACATTGAAAATTTGTTCGAATATTTTTCTCGTGAGATGTATAAAAAAAGCCCCACCTAACTGACCCTTTGCTCGACCCACAATTGTGATTTATACACAAAAAATTGTGACTCATTGACTAACAGTTGTAAATCCACTGACCCAAAGTTTTGACCCATTGACCCAAAATGATGGACCCCTAACCCACAGTTGTGACTCATTGAGCCAAAACTATGCCCCAATCACCTACAATTGTGACCCGATTACGCACAATTGTGACCCATTGACCCAAAATTAACCATCACTCAAGCAATTGACCCATCACTCAAGCAATTGACCCACCACTAGAGAAATTGACCCATCACTCATGCCCATAACGGTGGAGTCTGTATCGTGATGATATTGCAATAGCAGGGCATACATAGAGAGAGAGAGCATAACTCGCTCTTACCCAACTCGCTGTACAATAAACTTTTTCTGCATGAGAGATGAATGGAGATTTTGTATTTGCATAATATCGTCGAATCTCCTATGCTAACTCTAAACATTTACAGAACTTAATTTCCACTGCATCCTATATTTACTCACCGTCTGTGAATAAATAAGCGTGCACTGTGTGTTGATATTGAATGTCCACCAAACATTTCCCCGCTTTGATTGATCGCATTTGGGCTGGGATTGGTTGCAGAAGCAAGTCATTCAAAAAACTGTGCATTATAGAATTACTGTTTACTTCACTTTAACTTCCCTTCGTTACCGGTTACACGGCCAACACTAAGGCTGCCATGTTGCATTGCCTACTCAGCAATTCAGTGTCGTGTGCCATTTTGTTGGCACACTTCAAAACATACACGTAATCCCATGTTCATCCTTATACACGAGGTGACATTATCATCCCTATATGAGGGAATATTATTTTTTACCAGGGTAATATAAAATCTAACTTATATCAAAAACTCTTCCCTATCTTTTATAGGTGATTTGTTAATAGTGTTTGGTCTAAACCAATAGTGTTTTAAAAATAAAAAACAAATACATAGGCATTTAGGGAATAATTATATCCACTGTACATTAAAATACAGTTATGGTTACAAATATTTAATTTAACTTATTCATTTATTATTTTTAAAAATAGAGTTCAATTTTTAACTGGACACAGGTTTACATTTACTTCAAGTGCCCCATTGTACCATAACTTCCATAAATATATATATATATATATATATATATATATATATATATATACATATATATATATATATATATATATATATATATGTATATATATATATATATATATATATATATATATATATATATATATATATATATATATATATATATAAAGAACATAAGTCAAAATACAAATACAAGAATTATAATTGAATTTACAATTCAATTAATTACAACTTTACTTAATATCATCATCATCTCTATCGTCATCGTCATTATCATTAAAAGATTCTTTCTATACCTCCCCCTATTCTTCCTTCTCCTCTTTCCCTCACTTTATCCCCTCCTTATCTCCCTTCTACTCCTTTTCTACCCTTCCTCCTCTTCTTTCTTTCCCAATAAGTATTTCATATATATATATATATATATATATATATATATATATATATATATATATATATAATGAAGTACCTTAATCAAATTGTCCTTACAGTCTTTTGACTCTAAGAAAATCAAATTAATACGAAGCTACTTGTTTTACAATAACTGATTAATTTTAATCCTGAGGTCAAACGGTAGCATTTATATGTAGTTAAATATAATTAGTTTTTACTGACTCTAATCTTGCTGGTAGTCATCAAAACTGCTATATTTATTATTAAAATAACAATTCTATTAAATTGTCCTTAATTAACATAGGGCGTGTATAGGTTACTGCACCTGGTTTGATTAATTTTATATTTGAATGACTTATTAGAAATTAAAGAATTACCAAAAGGTTTGAATATTTTTGACTTTAAAGAGTTGGCTTTAAATTTAAGGTAAATTCTCACTTATTACTTGCGTGGCTTCTTGTTTCACATCACTTGGCACCCATTCACTTATTTCACTTACCCAATATCTCTTCGATTTCACTTTCTCTTCTCACTCGAAGTGCTTCTATGCCGTAACTGACTTTATTTCCGTAATCTCTCCCTCACTTAGTATCACTTACTACTTAATTATATCCCTCCCCTTATAAATTTAGAACTTGTTACAATAATTTAACCTATTGCTCTCCCGAACCTTGGACCTTGACCAACTCTCTCGTATTTCCCTTTTGATCGTTTCCGTGTGGGTTTCAAACCCTCTTCGAGTTTGATTGGCTTCCTTATGACGCTAACATTTGTTTCAACCTATCACAACACCATTCTTCATCGCTTGCCCTTTGGCTTGGGTAAGAATGTCTAGACTTTCCCACTAGTTCAGGTGTTCGTTGGACGAGCCTTTCCTGCATTTTTAGACGTGTTTCACCATAAATATTCAATGGTCCCTCGATGTCCAACTAAATCGCTTTTACAGTTATCGAGGCACGTCTTGCTTTACCCACAGTGACACTTTTAGTTATATCAATGTTTATGGTATGCGATTACTATGCGTGCAGTAATTTTGACTGAAAGATTTATAATTGTCTACTCTTTGTTGATTGCGACTTTGTTCTGCTATCTCAAAAGTTCAAATATTTACTAACAATTTTTCTAATTTAATGAATATTGTTATTATATATATATATATATATATATATATATAAAAAAAGTTAATATATTACTATTGTAAGTAATTATATCCACCATTAAGTGCAATGATTTTACCTTGAGTGATGAGGCGCTTTTCGGTCACTTGACCATTGTCGAATCACTTCGACAATGGTCAAGTGACCGAAAGGTGCCTCATCACTCAAGGTAAAATCATTGCACTTAATGGTGGATGAAATTACTTACAATAGTAATATATTAACTTCATAAAGTCAGTGCAACGGAAAAACAATTATTAACGTAAAATATCAAGAATTTAACACCTACCAAGGTACACAACTGTACCGTAAATATCTTGACCTCAAAATCAAACTCCAGAATTGCATCAACAAAATACACTTTAATAATAAATGCTTAACACTTAATATAACACCAAAATACGCTAAATTACACTTAAAAAATAAACAAAACACTATTATCAATAAAGCAACAAAAATAGCCGAATAAAACATAATTAAACAAAACATTAAATCTGCCTACCATAAAAAAGCCAAATCAACATACAACTCTACACAACCTATTTGGAAATAATGAAAACTTTTGATACTCTCGCACCTATTATACACGAAAAAACACAACAAATTATAATAAAACATAAAACAAACACAATAAATAGACAAAACAGAAAAATCTATTCAACCTCTAACAACAATAAATTCATAAACTTAAAAAAAAGAGTGATTCGACAATGGTCAAGTGACCGAAAGGCGCCTCATCACTCAAGGTAAAATCATTGCACTTAATGGTGGATAAAATTACTTACAATAGTAATATATTAACTACATAAAGTCAGTGCAACGGAAAAACAATGGATAACGTAATATATATATATATATATATATATATATATATATATATATATATATATATCTTCTTCAATAACCGAAAGCATAAATGTGAAATTAATCCAAAATTGTATGTTGTTTATTATACATTCTTTAATTTTTTATTAAAAACTCATTATATTTGCCGGTTGTATCTGTGCTGGACAGTTTGATAATTAAGCGTATTTTTGAAGATTAGAAATCGCAGTGTGAGTAAGAGCGAAGCAATCGTAATTAATACGTCAAGGCTTCCACGGCCTGTTGTATTCGTCTCTGAATTTCAATATTTTCCCCATTTTCCGGATCAAGACGTTGATGAAACTCCCACAATGCTTCTTTTGTTGAATATGCAAGTTAATGTAGCAAGAAGGGGACGATATTGCGAAAATATTAAAATAATCTGTAGTTGCTTTTCTAATTATTTACAACCATATTTTCAGTAATTTATTAAAAAGTATATAAGTGAATTTTTGTTTTATTAATTAAATTATTACATAATTTGTTGAAGCAGTAATCAGGACGTTGAAAGAGTAAAATAATGATGTTTCGGCTTAGAATAACTCACGAAATGAGATTTGGATTGTTATGAAATACGTTTATAATTTGGGTATTATTTTAAATTTTTAACCGTTAGTCCTTGAATATATGTTCTTATTTTCTAAGACAACTTTACTTAATATCATCATCATCATCACTATCGCCATCGTCATTATCATCAAAAGATTCTTTCTACACCTCCCCCTATTCTTCCTTCTCCTCTTTCCCTCACTTTATCCCCTCCTTATCTTCCCTTCTACTCCTTTTCTACCCTCCCTCCCCTTCTTCCTTTCCTTCTTTTCTACCCCTCCTCCCATTCTTCCTCTCTTCCTACTATTCCTCTTTCTTCTGTTATCCCACCTGCTCATTTTTTCCTTCTCATCATTCCCTCACTATATCCCCTCCTTATCTTCCCTCCTACTCCTTTTCTACCCTTCCTCCTCTTCTTTCTTTCCTTTTTTTCCACCCCTCCTCCAGTTCTTCCTCACTTCCTACTATTCCTCTTTCTTCTGCTATCTCTCCTCCTGTTCTTCCTTATCCTTTTCCCCTCACTCTATTCTTTCCTTAATTTCCCTCCTAATCTTTTTTCCTTTAAGTCTCTTCTTTCCCTCCTACTCTTCTTCTTCTCCTCCTGCTATTCCTCTTCCTATCCCTCCTTCTCCTCTTCTCCCTACTCCTGCTCCTCTTCATCATACCTATCATTGTCCTCTGTGGCTCGTACACACCATCCATCGTCATACATCTTCTGTTAATTAACAAAATTTAATTTCAGTCTAGCCGGTGAGATCAATATTGTATAATAAACAAATAAAACAATAAAATACAACAAATCTTTTACTGTCAGGAGATATGTTTCAGAGCCATCCGAGTCGAACTACGCTTAGTTAAAATTCCCCTTCAAAACTGCCTGTCTTCTGCTTCGATATTGAATTTCCATTTTCGATCCTTCATTTTCTAACCATCTTTATAAACTAAATAACATTTTATTTATAAATACTAAATGAATACAATATTTTCCACTGCTTTGTTTGCAGAAGCACTAATAAATCTATAATTTATGTAACGAATTTTTTAATGAAAATCCAAAAGAATACATAAATTATTACCTAACTAACTTAAATTAGTACAATATAATATATAAAATACAATGCATAAATTAATACAATATAAACTGTTACTTCACTATCGTTTTAATGAATTTAATTCGCTTAATACATTTAGTTATTATTTTATTGGAAATAATACTAAATAAATAAATTAAAACTATTTTCTGAAATATACCCGAATGTTTAAATTAAAACCTTATTTTCTGAAATATAATCATTGAAATCAATTAACACTTTATTAACTGAAAAATAACACAATATATAAATTAAAAGATAAACTAAAGTACAAACTTCGCAGATCAAAAGTGTTCATGTACAATGGTCAAATAGCTGACTTTATTATTAAAAAGCGTGTGTTACAAGGCGATCACAATGTCCAGTAGTGTCTACTTACAATCGCAATTCGTATCTCACACATTCTGTTTTGTAATATATACTCTGACGCGTAACACATAACAACAATCACCCCCTAGTTTAAGTTATATTCCAGTCAATATTAAATTGATTGAATAATATCAATTATTATTTCATTAAATTAAATTCTACGTATTTACTTACAAGTTGATTTTATATGTAACTCTACCTACACTGCAAAGGCATGTTGATAAGGTATACAATGTTTTATACGTGATAAAGAATAGAGCTTTGTGCTGTACCAAACTACATTACCGCAAGAGTAGTGTCAGATGACGGGATTTCTATCTTGCTTATTGGAAAAGTCAACAGGGACAAAGGCAAGGATTTGAAAGTTTTATTGAAAATACTTACGTTTGTCGATCTGTTTAGGAATTGCAGCTGTTATGTTCTTTGAGACTGGAGACAAAGGAACGTCACCTGTGCCGTAGGGGGCAATTTATTCCGAAGAAATAACTTTATATATATGTATATGTACACGCGCGCGCGTGTGTGTATGCTCATATAATTTACCTTAATATAATACACCGTGTTGAAATCTTATATAATTTCAAAATATATATACTACCACCACGTACAATTGTATTGATTTAATTTGTATTTGTATTTGGGTTGAATTTAATTTATTGAAATTGAATTTCAATAAATATATCAAACTATAACCGATTATTGTCTTGAAAAAATAAGAGAGCGAAAATCTTCCGCTTGTAACATGACATTTGTAAAGTACAACTCTCCTTGAAAGATAAATAAAAATATTTTCTATCACTATTATTCTATTAATCACTATCACTCTATTAAAAGAGACTTTTACAGGTGAATTCAAACACATTTACTATCAGCTGATTAAGTCAAGTATATAATGAAGTATAGATAATTGAGTGTTAAAGGGGATTTCAAGTCCAGTGGGGCGGAGCCCTGATGGAATTTCTAAATAAAGTTAACCTATGGGTTAACCATGGATTCTGAGAATGTTCATATAAAACTTCAGCTTAATGGGTCCAGTATTTTTTAAGTGATTGAGTAACACACACACACACACACACACACACACATACATACACAGAGAGAGAGAGAGAGAGAGAGAGAGAGAGAGAGAGAGAGAGAGAGAGAGAGAAAGAGAGAGAGAGAGAGAGAGAGAGAGAGAGAGAAAGAAACCATTAGATTTGTATATAATAGTATAAATAATACAAGACACACCCTTTTATAGTCCACACCTTTTTCATAAATTTACATAGCATTAAACATTTGTGAGTGCATATAGCATTTATAACACGGTAAAACCCAGTACATACGTAAATTGTAATGTATTTATGGCAGGTATTCACCATCATACAGTCATTATTACTCAACAAGCATATTGTATTGTACAAACTGGACACATTTTAAAAAAAATCTCATTATCTAGGCAAGTGTATTTGCAGGTGCTTGATTTTACTAGTAAACCATCGGATTTACCAACATAAGTTGCTAAAAGTAAGGATTTTATAAATAATAGTCTATTTTTCATTACATTTTTGAGATATGTTAAGTTTTACCAATAATAAATGTTGCTTTTAGGAATAAAGCAATGAGTATTTCATAATAATTTTTCTTACTAGAAACGAGCGTGTCCAGTAAGGTTAGGTTAGGTTTGGTTAGGTTAGATAAAACTTACCACGTTTAAAATTTACCCTCTGTCTCTGAGGAAAAAACCTATGATTTACAAAAGAGATTATGGTAAAAGTTCTAAATGAACGATTATCATAAAATAAATCCAGTAAAACCAAGGTTTTACTAGAAAAACATTTATTAATTTGTATATTTTCCAGTGAAGGTATATTTGTTCTTAAAAAAATTATTTTTGAATACATTCGAAATGTTTTGTAAAAGCGTGTATAAAAGAGTAAAGCCTTATTTAAATTTGGTTTATTTCCCACAGCACAATGATAGGGAATAATAATATTTCAATATGTTTAATATTGGCTAAACTGGAGCAGTGTGGGGCGTCTCCATGGAAGCTATAAATTCGCTGCAGACAACTAGATTGATAGCGGACGTGTATGAGTTGGAAACAGTTCATTCTGAAAAGCAATATGTGTCCTTCATTGTCTGTTTTGAAAGTTGGTAACACTGGTTGTGAATGTATCTTCAAGAGCGTTAGATTTTTTATTATTTCCAGAATTTGTCAGACGTAAGTTTATATAACAACTAGAGGGTTTTTAGATGTCTCATTCAGGCATTTACTAACGCCTGATTCAGTAGTGTATATGGGAGGGGGGCGCTTTTTTCGCTTTTGGTAGAACAATAAAACCCCCCTCTCTATATACGGCACTGATCTGATTGCTGAGATATATCTAGACGAAGTGAAACTAGTGATATCAATACACCAGCAATTGCCTTTCCATATACTCGGGTTATATTACATTAAATATAGAGTGTATACATACACTATAACAAACTGCACACAGTACTTAGTAGCTATACGCACTTGGTAGCTGTCTATAACTTTTAGTATTTACACATAGCACTTAGTAACTACACATTGTATTTAGTAACTACAAATAGTATTTATTATCTATAAACAGCACTTAACAGCTGCATTGGGCATTTAGTAACTGCACTTAGTACTTAGTAGCTATACGAACTTAGTAGCTGCTTACAGAACTTAGTATTTAAACATAGTACTTAGCAACTACACACTGTATTTAGTATCTACAAATATCACTTATTTCTTACAACACAGCACTTACCAGCTCCATAAATCATTTAGTAACTGCACTTTGTAACTGTATGCACTTAGTAACTGCTTATAGCACTTAATAACTGCTTACAGAAATTAGTATTTATATATAGTGCTTAGTAACTACACACCATATTTAGTATCTACACATATCACTTATTTTTTACAGCACAAAACGTAACAGCTCCATAAAGCATTTAGTAACTGCACTCTGTAACTATATGCACTTAGTAGCTGCTTATAGCACTTAGTAGCTACACATTGTATTTACTAGCCACAAATAACACTTATTATCTAAAAACAGTATTAAACAGCTAAATAAAGCATTTAGTAACTGCACTTAGTATTTAGTAGCTATACGCACTTAGTAGCTGCATATAGCACTTAGTAGCTACACATTATATTTATTAGCCACAAATAACACTTATTATCTACAAACAGTATTAAACAGCTGTATAAAGCTTTTAGTAACTGCACTTAGTATTTAGTAGCTATACGCACTTAGTAGCTGCATATAGCACTTAGTAGCTACACATTATATTTATTAGCCACAAATAATTATTATCTACAAACAGTATTAAACAGCTGTATAAAGCATTTAGTAACTGCACTTAGTATTTAGTAGCTATACGCACTTAGTAGCTGCTTATAGCACTTAGTAGCCACACATTGTATTTATTAGTCACAAATAACACTTATTATCTACAAACAGTATTAAACAGCTGTATAAAGCATTTAGTAACTGCACTTAGTATTTAGTAGCTATACGCACTTAGTAGCCACACATTATATTTATTAGCCACAAATAACACTTATTATCTACAAATAGTATTAAACAGCTGTAAAAGCATTTAGTAACTGCACTTAGTATTTAGTAGCTATACGCACTTAGTAGCTGCTTATAGCACTTAGTAGCCACACATTGTATTTATTAGCCACAAATAACACTTATTATCTACAAACAGTATTAAACAGCTGTATAAAGCATTTAGTAACTGCACTTAGTATTTAGTAGCTATACGCACTTAGTAGCTGCTTATAGCACTTAGTAGCCACACATTGTATTTATTAGCCACAAATAACACTTATTATCTACAAACAGTATTAAACAGCTGTAAAAGCATTTAGTAACTGCACTTAGTATTTAGTACCTATACGAACTTAGTAGCTGCTTATAGCACTTAGTAGTCACACATTGTATTTATTAGCCACAAATAACACTTATTATCTACAAACAGTATTAAACAGCTGTATAAAGCATTTAGTAACTGCACTTAGTATTTAGTAGCTATACGCACTTAGTAGCTGCTTATAGCACTTAGTAGCCACACATTGTATTTATTAGCCACAAATAACACTTATTATCTACAAACAGTATTAAACAGCTGTAAAAGCATTTAGTAACTGCACTTAGTATTTAGTAGCTATACGCACTTAGTAGCTGCTTATAGCACTTAGTAGCCACACATTGTATTTATTAGCCACAAATAACACTTATTATCTACAAACAGTATTATACAGCTGTATAAAGCATTTAGTAACTGCACTTAGTATTTAATAGCTATACGCACTTAGTAGCTGCTTATAGCACTTAGTAGCTAAACATTGTATTTATTAGCCACAAATAACACTTATTATCTACAAACAGTATTAAACAGCTGTATAAAGCATTTAGTAACTGCACTTAGTATTTAGTAGCTATACGCACTTAGTAGCTGCTTATAGCACTTAGTAGCCACACATTGTATTTATTAGCCACAAATAACACTTATTATCTACAAACAGTATTAAACAGCTGTAAAAGCATTTAGTAACTGCACTTAGTATTTAGTACCTATACGAACTTAGTAGCTGCTTATAGCACTTAGTAGTCACACATTGTATTTATTAGCCACAAATAACACTTATTATCTACAAACAGTATTAAACAGCTGTATAAAGCATTTAGTAACTGCACTTAGTATTTAGTAGCTATACGCACTTAGTAGCTGCTTATAGCACTTAGTAGCCACACATTGTATTTATTAGCCACAAATAACACTTATTATCTACAAACAGTATTAAACAGCTGTAAAAGCATTTAGTAACTGCACTTAGTATTTAGTAGCTATAAGCACTTAGTAGCTGCTTATAGCACTTAGTAGCCACACATTGTATTTATTAGCCACAAATAACACTTATTATCTGTAAACAGTATTAAACAGCTGTATAAAGCATTTAGTAACTGCACTTAGTATTTAGTAGCTATACGCACTTAGTAGCTGCTTATAGCACTTAGTAGCTAAACATTGTATTTATTAGCCACAAATAACACTTATTATCTACAAACAGTATTAAACAGCTGTATAAAGCATTTAGTAACTGCACTTAGTATTTAGTAGCTATACGCACTTAGTAGCTGCTTATAGCACTTAGTAGCCACACATTGTATTTATTAGCCACAAATAACACTTATTATCTACAAACAGTATTAAACAGCTGTATAAAGCATTTAGTAACTGCACTTAGTATTTAGTAGCTATACGCACTTAGTAGCTGCTTATAGCACTTAGTAGCTAAACATTGTATTTATTAGCCACAAATAACTCTTATTATCTGCAAAGAGTACTTAGCAGGCACAGTATAAAAACGAAATTAATTTACCCTGCTGAAACCCAAAGGCTGTAAATCTTACGAAACTGGTACATGAATAAAACATAGAGAATCTGAGGGAAAATAATGGTCCTTACAGATAAGGAGCGGTGTAAATAAAGATGGAGCAATTGTTTGATGGTGATGGATAACCGTGAACAAATCAGATAGCTGTGAATTTGTAATGCAGAATAGATATGGTCGGAGAATGCGTACAGCAAGAAATATACAATGAAACATTCTGCAGTAAATAATAACTTGAAATATATACGGCGGTAATATATCGTTATAATTTATCGGTGGTAAGACGTTTGTATTGAAATACAGTTTACATTTATTGTCATAAATTATTAATCTGAATAGAGCATCCTTGTAATTTGTTATTTACTGAGAAATTTGTATTCTATAATTTTAAATAAATATACAATTTTGTTTCTTCACTCATATCTTTATAATTAGCTCAATTAGTGATTTTGTATGTATCCAATGAACTTCACCGCACTTAAATTCAACTGAAGAATTTTTAAAGTCTCCAATAAACTTCAACAAACGTAAATTCGATTGGAAAAAGTTTTTAAAATAGGAGTTTAAAATAGAATTTTGAAATACGAGCTTTTTTTTAAATAAGGTGTTTCAATTTTAACTACGTAAACTATTTCATAGCGTGTTTCATTCAGATTACTGATTATTGTTCTAAACCAGGAAGTATAGATTATTTGAAGAGGAAATAAGTAAACAAAAATTGAAGATTAAAATAGAATAAATGTATGGAATGCGAACACAAGTTTTGATCAACCAGAAAAAAACACACAGTAGTATTAAAATTTCAAAATTAATTAATAATAAATTTAATTTTATTACGTAACTTTTCCTACATAGACATTAGAATATATTTCATGTTATTCGTTTTTAATATTTTCTGTAATTAAAAACAGTAACATGAAGTTTCGAAATTATGAATAAAATGTATGAATTTAAAAGTGAAAACTACATAATTACGATACAAAAATTAAATACCGTCTCGATTAACCAATCTTCACTTATCCGGCATTCCACGTTAACCGAGTACATGCTGCCATAAAACACCTTCAAAAAATTCAAGCGTTTTGGTTGTCCTCGACATAATCGTTGCCTTCCTCCCGTATAGCTTTAGCTATTTTACGACAATGTCTAACATCCCTTTTATGAACCCTTGATGTCGGATAACCGAATATCTACTATATAATTTTATCCTTAGTCAATTAAACTCCTAATTTTGTGTGCGAGTAGAGTAAAATGTGGTAAAAGCAGGAGCGGGCCTGACCAGTCACAATACTAGCAACTTAAAACGCCTTAAGAAACTTCTTATTTATAAGAAACTAAATAAATAAATGTACATATTTATACAAATTAAATGGGATTAACCTAGGTATAAGGGTCTGATGAATCCTAAAAATAAAATTGGAACATTATTGGGTATTAGTGCATTAGTAAACAACTTGCAGAATTCCCTGAGATGTTTTATCTTACTCAGGCACACTTCACTTCTCAGTCAATGGAGTCATCGCAAGGTGTCTGGCCTATAGAGTATCTTACAAAGGCAAGGAATAAGTTGGAAAGCTTATAAGCCAACTGTTACAGACTTTAAAATTGATTGCTAAGGATAGACTTTTACAGTTGATTTTACACCTCATTCTACGCCCCTCTGTCTGAAGAGCACTTCTAACCAATACATCTCGGAACCCCCTAGAATTCTTCCTGACCAAATTTTTTATTAAACATTTTCAACTTACCTCGGTTTATCTCAAATACCATAAGACAATTCTTTTGCTCTTCCACCCTCTCGGTTTCTATGCGATCTCTTTATCTACTGATCTTCTTTACGTATTCGGAAATCTATTTACTCGATTTCTACTCTAAACTTCCGATTCGAAATTCTTCTGGATCCCCTACAACTGTCGTGTCTCTTTACCTTGACATATTGAAAATATTCTAAATGGGAAAACCATACAGAAGCATCTAATGTGAAGAGTGTGGATATTAGAGGCACATAAAACAACTTGGCAACAATGTAGCAAACCGGTCCTCCCAACCACGAACCCATCATCACTGTCAGTTTCCATTAGGCCACTTTTTTACTTTTTAATAAAAGTATAGTTTTGTACTTAGGTGTGTTTCAAAGGACTTCTTAATTTGGCGCTGCCAACTATATTTTGACTTTACTATCGCAGGTAATATACTACATCCAAGTATCTGGAATTTCCGGTATTATTAACTTCCGGTATCTAAGCCTTCCTATTTTTAATGCTACTCCTAGTGTTAGTGAACTCATCTCTATAATCTCATTTCTGTCTTACTTTTCACTGTCGTAAAAATATTGAGTCAAATAAAAATATTTTATTTTTATTCTACAAATAATTTTTTTCAATTTTATCGGCAATAAAATAACCGAGCGTAAGGAAATGTTCGACAACACATAGATTTGACGGTGTCCATTTCATACAAGTGTCCTATAATTACACTGGTAGCTCTAAAAGCAACAATGTGAAGGTTTTATATAAAGCACAGTTCATTTAGTAAACAGATTCAACTGGAGGCCTAAATTCAGAAGGCCGTGAAACACAAGGTACGTGATGAAACAATAGAGTCGTTGGAGTGCCCACCCTTCTCACTGCACCTCTTAACCAATTCAAGGGTGGAGGAAACGTAGAGGGGGATTATAAAACGATACGTATATTACGTTTATTGTAAATCCTAATGTATTTTAAGTATGCCTACTTATGGCTCAAACATTTTAAAAGTAATTTACTGCAAAAATTATTTTGTACAGAATTTAAAAAATACAATATGTCGCGGTCACACTTACGATGGATGTATAGTCATTAAAAATTCGACGTTACGAAAACAATTCTTTATACAATATCAAGAGCACAGTGGCACAATATATAACAATAAAAATATTTGAAACAACCCAAATACTACAGAAAATAATAAAAAATAACTGATAATACAAGTTGCCTAAGACTAAACCATTTTTTACATTTCGATGACCATGCCATCATCATCAGAGGGTCTTGTTACAAAATTACAATCTATAAAACAATAAGTTACAAACTAGACTCTTATTACAGCCTACTTTGTTACTTATTATTTTCTAGACTGTAATTTTCTAATAAGACCCTCTGATGATGACATGATCTTCGAAATGTACATATGAGTTTAATCTTAAATAACTAGTATTACCAGTTATTTTTGATTATTTTTTTGGTATTGGGGCTGCTTCCAATAACTTTTATTGTAAAACAATTCTGATAAAAAGACATGTAAATTTCAATTGACATTTTTATATTGAGTTTAGATTGTCGAAATTATTATAAAATATCTAAATCTTAGTGAGGAATTTGTATATTACGTAAAACAGTAAATACTTCATTTTCTATTTTATTCAATGTGCTGAGGAAGTTACAGTGCGAGACGAAACCTGCTAATCATGTTTACCATCTAGACCCACTGAAAGTTCATATATCGAGAAACACAAATATATTTGATTAAATTTTATATGTTCAGAGTTTTTTTCAAGAATTACAAACAAAAGACCAACGGATTTTTTTACTAGCCCTTGGTATATCGCAAGTGTTTAAAATACCACATTCTCTTTTTTTTCAAAAACGGATTTCAAAACTTTTTTAAAAAGACGTTTCTATAGTAAAAAAACCACAGAACTAAAAATCTCATTTCTCATATCGAATTGGTTTTTTTTTGTTTTTTTTGTTTTAGTTGTAAAAGATTGATTGGGTTTTAAGCACTGGTATATAATTTTGTAGGTTGCTAGCCTACCAGCGATTTAGCCGCATAGATAAAAAAATTGTATTTAAATTAATTTGAAGAAAATTTGAACTAAACTAAAAACATAATCAAATTACAAATGGAGAAAATATATTTGAGAACTCTTCACGTGGATATACGTGCTCTACCCATCTGCACCATGCTGCATGTTGGGCATGTGCGCCATGAGCTTGAAACCAGCCTTAGAATCCCATAACACCTGTACCAAGTATTCAAATCTGGACTCTCAAGCAAAAATGTATAGCTACTAAATATTACAATACAAACTCAAATGAAGAAGAAAAATTCCAATATAAAAAGAAACAGCATTTAATATCATTAAAAGAAATTGTAGCAAACAGAGAAATGTTCAGAAATCTGCTTGAAAACCAAGAATGGTGATAGTGAACTTAGAATGAATTTAGAATGCTTTGAATTGAAAACCAATATTTGTTTGTCAGAGAATGGGTTGGGTCTAGGAGTTCTGATTAAGAGAAACCATTGATAGTATTTCCTGAGTTAGCCAAATCGTTTTTGGAAAATGAGGGAAAGAGTAAGTGCTTGGGGAAAAAGAAATGTTTCTAGAAGAATATAAAGTAATGTAGTGTACTTTGGGCATATGGGGGGGTGGGGGTGTTTTGCGAGAAAACAACAGGGGGGGAGAATGTGTGTTTCAAGGAGAAGGATTAATTATTCACAGTAGCTTGTGTTTAGGGAAGTTAGTGGGTGTTTGGAAGAATATTATAGGTGTTGATAGGAGAAGATTGCGTGTTTTGAGAGAAAACAGTAGGTTTTTGGAGGAAGGTAGGTGCATGTAGGAGACAAAACAGGGATGTGCCCTGCAGAGAGACAATTAAGTCTTTGGGGAAGACGAGTAAGGGCTTGGAGGAAACTATCAGGTATTTTAAAAGGATATTAAGTGTTTAAGAGAAGAGTAAGTAATTTTGGCACAAGAGTGGGTATTTATAAAGGAAGGAAGAATATTTTATGGAGAAGCTTAAATCTTGACAGGTGAAGAGTATTTGTTGGATAGTTAGTGGAATTTACAGGAAAGGAATATGTCTTCCTAGGAGAAGATTGAGCGTTTTAAGAGAAAACAGTAGGTTTTTTGAGGAGTAAGTAGGCGGTCGTGAGAGAAAAACAAGGAAGTGTAGGATACAATTAGGTCTTTGGGGGAGACGGTACATGCTTGGAGGATAAAATCAAGTGTTTGCAAGAGAAGATAGGGTGTTTAGAGAAAAGAGGTGTTGGGGGAGAATAAGAGAAGAATACTTGTTTGAAGAGGAAGATTAGGTGTTTAGAGAGAAGAAGAGGTGCTTGGTAGAGAAGAGAATAATACTTATTTGAAGAAGAACATTAAGTGTTTAGAGAGAAGAGGAGATGCTTGGGGGAGAAGATGAGAAGAATACTTACTTGACGAAGAAGATTATATGTTTAGAAAGAGGAGGGGTGTTTGGGGAAGAAGAGGTGGAGAATATTTGTTTGAAGAAGACGATTAAGTGTTTAGAGAGAAGAGGAGGTGCTTGGCGGAGAACATGAGAAGAATTCTTGTTTGAAGAAGAAGCTTATGTGTTTAGAAAGAAGAGGAGAAGCTTGGGGGAGAAGAGGAGAAGAATACGTGTTTGAATAAGATGATTAAGTCTGTAGAGAGAAGAGGAGGTGCTTGGGGGAGAATATGAGAAGAATTCTTGTTTGAAGAGGACGATTAAGTGTTTAGTGAGATGAGGAAGTGCTTGGGGGAGAAGAATACTTGTTTGAAGAAGAAGATTAAGGGTTTAGAGAGAAGAGGAGGTGCTTGGGGGAGAAGATGAGAAGAATACTTGTTTGAATAAGATGATTAAGGGTTTAGAGAGAAGACGAGGTGCTTGGGGGAGAAGGTGAGAAGAATTCTTGGGTTGAAGGAGAGGTTCAAATGTTAGGGATAAGGAATTGCGAGAGGAGATTAGATGCATGCAGGGGAAGAGTAGGAATTTTTGGATCGACGTCCATACGTTACCGACATGTGTAACATATTAATACGGTAAAGTAAAGTACAAGTATAATCTGTTTATTTTAAATTTAATATGAATGAGCTTATTAAACTTAATGAACTTGTTAAATATGAATCTAACACAGAGAACGAATTTGAATTCTCGACACAGCATGTCCTACATGAATATTTTTATTAAATAACTTTGTTTATATATATTTTAAATTTTATGTTATAAATTTATTTTATGTCTAATGAAATTAAAATAATAATACGTAAATTTTTATTTTATCGTACATCAGTATTTTAATTAATTGTAAACAGTTTATTTCAATATAAGTTTAAAAGTATTTTAGTAAGGTGAGTTTTTAAAATTTCTCTGTACATTCAATTCAAAATGATAAAATTTAAGCATGTGTTAATGTGTAAATATCTGAAAAGAATACTTTTAAATCTGCTCTATTAACGCTCGGCGTTACGCGCGCGATCTAAAGTGTTACGAGTATTGTTAGCAAAGCAAGAACACCGCTTCCAGCCGATGATATTACACCGCCGTGGGAACTCGGCAGGCTTTGGAGGGAAAAGCTACGGTGGTGTTTCTGATACGATCAGAACGTTTTAGTACAGTGGGGTTGGTTTTGAAAAAATACTTGACGTGAAGAATTGTTAAGATAATATTATTTCCGTAAAGCGATAACCGCTCTGACCGCAGACTTTATTCGGTGCGAAAACTGGCGTTTCTTATAAGATTTTGAAGCGTCCAGCTGAGTTTTTTGTATACAACGGCTGACTCCTCTTAAATTAAAAGTTATATGTATATCATTTTCTAAAGTCAAGTTGCATATTTCTAACAAGTTGTTGGTCCTCGATACTATAATGTACTCAAACAAGGATCCTATTCCACGTAACAACGGAATTCTCACGCACCGACCTACCATTACAGTTCTATAGCTCGAGAATGAGAACACTGTAACTAATAACCTCTCGAAAGTCGACTCGCATATATACGAAGTAATATTCTTGATTAAGTACACTAAAGTGTAAGTGATAAGTGAATACAAAAGAACAAAGTTGCTAAGTTTATATGGTATGTATTTCTTTTATATAATACTTTGGCTGCCACGGTTTAAGTAGATCAAACCTAAATGAGATTAATATATGATATTTGTAGACGTTTTTCTTGTTAAATATTTGAAACAATAAATTTTGCTTCCATGGTTGTGTTAGATGTTGACAACGAAACTCTTGATAATATCAATTTGTTAAATTGATAAAAACGTTAGAGGAAATAACTTTACAAATATTCTTGTAGACTGTATATAATTTATGTGATATTAACAAACACACACACACACACACACACACACACACACACACACACAAAGACACACACACACACGCACACACACACACACACACATATATATATATATATATATATATATTAAAACAACATAGGTTATTCAAATACAAGAATATTTATTAATTTATATCCAAAGCTTTTCATTGGTAAACAGTACCAACATCATCAGGAATGAAAATTACAAACAAGAAAACGTATATATATATATATATATATATATATATATATATATATATATATATATATATATAAAGAACATAAGTCAAAATACAAATACAAGAATTATAATTAATAATTTTGAATTATTATTCAAAAACAAGAATTATAATTCTTGTATTTGTATTTTGACTTATGTTCTTTATTAATACACAAGAATACATATTGCGATGTTTATATAATTATATATATGTATATATATATATATATATATATGAATAGTTATTATCTGGAGTACATCCGTTCATTTTGCAGTGCATAAAATCGCAGTTCCGACGTTTCACTAGATTCTCTTATAGCATTGACGAGGTGAACCCAACAACAGTTGTCTCGCTCTTCAACTGCTAGATTGAAGAGGGTTAGCCTCGTCAATGCTAGATGAGATTCTAGCGAAACGTCGGAACTGCGATTTTATGCATTGCAGAATGAACGGATGTACTCCAAATAATAACTATCCATCATATTTTTTCATCTGTGAAGGAATACGTATCAGCATACACACACACACAAAGACACACACACATATATATATATATATATATATATATATATATATATATTAAAACAACATAGGTTATTCAAATACAAGAATATTTATTAATTTATATCCAAAGCTTTTCGTTGGTAAACAGTACCAACATCATCAGGAATGAAAATTACAAACAAGAAAACGTATTATATATATATATATATATATATATATATATATATATATATATATATATATAAAGAACATAAGTCAAAATACAAATACAAGAATTATAATTAATAATTTTGAATTATTATTCAAAAACAAGAATTATAATTCTTGTATTTGTATTTTGACTTATGTTCTTTATTAATACACAAGAATACATATTGCGATGTTTATATAATTATATATATATATATATGAATAGTTATTATCTGGAGTACATCCGTTCATTTTGCAGTGCATAAAATCGCAGTTCCGACGTTTCACTAGATTCTCTTATAGCATTGACGAGGTGAACCCAACAACAGTTGTCTCGCTCTTCAACTGCTAGATTGAAGAGGGTTAGCCTCGTCAATGCTAGATGAGATTCTAGCGAAACGTCGGAACTGCGATTTTATGCATTGCAGAATGAACGGATGTACTCCAAATAATAACTATCCATCATATTTTTTCATCTGTGAAGGAATACGTATCAGCATACACACACACACACACACACACACACACACACACACACACACACACACACACACACACACAACACACACACACACACACATACACACACACACCTAACTGAAGATTTTTTGTTAAAACCCTCACACATTGTTTACAAAACAAGCAAAAAACTCGTGCACTAAAGTAACAATGATACCGATCTGTCCGTATTGCAGTAACGAGTTCCAAACAAGTGGATTTGTTTACCATAGCCCATCGTCGTGGAACACGATTTATTCGTTTCATTGATGAACAGCGTGCTAGTGATTGTTTCCGTAGTTTCCGACAATATTCACTAGAGTAAACGCAAACTGAAGTGGTATCTGTAGTGGCGATATAACTGCATCACAACAGTTTGTTTGTACTTACTCAGAGCAATGGTGTCGATGCTATTGTCTATTCATCCTATTCTAGTCCACTCTATTCAGGTTTCTGTATCCATTCAAATGGAAGTGAATATTTTTTAACATAATGATGCAGACATTTTTTAATCCGCTTATTAATCCGATCGAAATGGTAATGATTTGAAAAAATGTTTATTAAACATTTTAATAAAAATTCTTTTCAGTTACGTTAGTTGCTCAGTTGTACAAACGATTGTCTACAAAGGGTTGTTTACAAAGGGTTGTTCAAAAAGGGTAATTTTGGTATTAGTTATATTTATAACTTACATCAAAATAAAGAATGTCAAATGAAAAGTTACATTTACCGATATTTTGAAAATATATTGTCTGCACCCGCCCACTGGGACAATGTTTTGCCCCCCACTTTCAGTAGTAAGGGAGAGTTATGACTCTATCTTAGTCTTTTATTCCATCTTCATTCTTTATATCTCCTTCTTCATGGAATTTTTTGATAGGCACTTCCCGTGACAAAGATGAGGAGCTGGTCTCTCCTGCCCACTTAGACAATGTTTTGCCCCCCACTTTCAGTAGTAAGGGAGAGCTATAACTCTCTTTTATTCCTTTATTCCACCGTCCTTCTTTATATCCCCTTCTTCCTGAAATTGTTTGTGATAGGCACTTCCTGTGTCCAAGATTAGGAGCTTGTCTCCCCTGTTCCCTGGAAAATATTTTATCAATCGCATTCTGTAGGAATGGAGCGGCATAACTCTACCTTAGTCCTGTATTCCACTTCTTTACATATTTCTCTTCCATCAGGGAATTGTATCTGGTAGATAATTAGACCTCCCTATGGTCCTAACAGAGACTAGACATATCAGGATTCGGTTTTGAGCTTCACCTGTATCTTAGACGAGGCTAGTTTTGTCTTTACTATAATCCTGTTTATTACTTACATTAATACCTTCGCCCTTCGTACGCGAGGCGCGAGAAATAGTAGCTATAAAGCGGAAACGTTCAAACGTATTAAGTTAGTTTAGGTTAAGATGACGCAATAATAATGTTTAAATAATAACAAGAAATATTTTAGTTGAATCATTCGTTGTGCAAATAATTTTAAACCGAATATACTTTGCATAAATAACAATTTATTATCCCCTTGAGATTACCTGAAAATAATTTACACAATTCTAGAACATTTTTTATCTTTTGATGTTGTTTTTAAAGCTTTTAATTTCTGAATCTAAATATGAAGTGTATTTAATATGAATGACTCAGCACGAATAGTTTTCATACTGCCTGACATGATTATCGTATTTATCATAAAAGTTCTTCAATAATTTGGACCTAAATGAGAGGTTATTCATTATAACTAATTGACACTTAGCATCACTGATTAATAAAAATCTTTGTCGACCAAGATTCAGAATGGCAAAAGTTCTACTTCTGATAAATACTGCCCTAGTGCCAAATAATGCGCCTTAACTCTCCAATAAGTGCGAGCTCAGTGGCCTAACTCGAGAATTAAATCTTTGAACGTACGTAGCTGGGCTACTTATTTCACAACTTAAAAACCTTCCAGCTCCTGGCATATCAGTTTCGATTTTCTGGCATAGGGAGTATCTTATTCTCCCTTAGTTTGCTCAATAGCTTACTGTAGCAACCACGAGGGTATGATGGAATTTTTTGTTTCATATAACCTCAAGGACTGGCGGTTGTTTCTAGATTCGTCTAAAAGGAGTCTTTAAAATATAACATTGTGCAGTCGAAGGTTATATGGGTGCATTCCAGTAGTCCATCCAGTACAACTTGAGGAAACGTTTAAAAATATAAATACTCTTCTGGAATATGTGCAGCATGAAAACACTTTTTGAAAGTAACTGGTGACTTGAAAGTGATTAGACAGGGTGAATACGATATTACCATGTTTTATCTGTGAGTGGGACTGGACTACAACTACCTGACTTGCTAGGGTAAATATAGCATTGTTTGTTGTACTCATCTTGGATTCCATGAATAAATTATTGAGTAGCGGGTCGGCTTCTTTGAAACTATTGTTTGTAAGCGTCAGCAAGTAAGTTCATATTTTTCACTCAGTTACGCAATAATTATTTCTAATTAATTCAGTGACTTGAAGATGACTACAAGAAGGAACTTCAAACTTTAACAGTTGTCTCAATGGATGCCGTACACGAAGAGAGAAAGTGCTACTTCCCCTCCACGCATTAAATCAGTTTTAATAAAGCACTTCACCAAAGCTTTATAAAAGAGAGAGATTCCTTACCTTTTTACTTAATCTGAGTATTAAATACTGTACTTACGTATTATACATATTCTACGTATTATTTAGAGGAGTTTTTCTTACATGGCTCCAAAAATAACTACATAAAACATGTCCTAAGGCCATATGCATAACAATTTTTTTTTACACGAAATGTAATTTTTATCAAATTAAAATTTGGTAAAAAATTCAGTGCAGAGTAATAAGTGAAACGGTGCGCCGTACTACGTATACGTATATTTAAATATACCTATAAAGTCTCCAGTTAGGATAGATTTGGTTGTAATTTTATACATTACCTAATTAGGCGTCTACTTTTCCGCAGAGTAATACTTTTTGCTAGGTGACGTTACGTGATCTCTATTTTAGCCTTACATCTGTACATTTGCTTTGTTAAATGTATAAAATTACAACCAAATCTATCCTGACTGAATATTTCATACGTATGTTCAATATAGTTTCTTTCAATACTTCGTTTGGTTAAATATCAAATTTATTCAATATAATTTCTTTTAAAATAGAATAGAGATTTAAAATTGTTACTGAAATTAAACACAACCACTATAAACACAAGCTAAAACTATATTTTAAAATAATTAAACTTTAATAAATGCATGAGAAACACACAATTTTTTAAATTTTGAAACTAATTTACTGCGCGTAAATATAGACCCGAAAGTGATTAATTTGCACTTGATCACATCAAAATGAAATTTATTTATAATTGGTTCTCAGTTCCGGACGTATTTTCAGCAAAACGGGAACACTCATATTTAGTAATTGTATACAAGGCGCACGTCAAACTTATTAAAAATGTACATATATTACTTACACATCATAAGAAAAAAAACGTTACTATGAATGTAGAGTAAAATTTAACAAAAATATAAACAACCTAAATTTACAAACATAAGTTACTTCGGGCTTTGGCGAAGCGATATTTCTATTTTCCCAGTTGTGAAATACGTTTATAGCTTGGGCTTCGTTATAAAACTTAATTTTTGTTTTACCAACCCTATCCTAACCGGATACTAATTGCTATGGTAAATTATCTATAATTAAATGTAATTTATAACAGTACTTCGTTGTATAAGGGAACATTGAATTTATAACATTTCTTAGTATGTTTCTTTGTTTTAGCAAACTTAGGTTTTTTGTTCTTTTACAAATTAATACTGCTATTTCTGGCTCTTCTTATTTATAGTAGCATCTACTTAATCGTGGTATATTTGCATGACCTATTCATGGAAGTGTGGCCTTAAAATGTAAACAATTACCTACAATTTTAGTACCAATTCTTCCACATTAGAAACTATTTGTCCATAGGCTATATATTTAGGTCTATTACATCTCGAAGATTGGCTTTAGACAATAAGTAAAGTAGGTTAAAGGGAAGGTAGTAAAACTGCGCAGTCTATTGAAGTTATTACCATAACTCTTATTGAACAGCAAATATTTTCTAACAGCTTACATTTCGTAGTTGGAAAACTATAAAAAAGCAAACAATAAATCTCAACAGTGTGAAAAGTATGTATGGATTGATGATTCAAAATTTCAATAAACCCATTAGCCATTTCTCTATCGAGATATTTAATTTACAAACATAAGTATTATATAATATTTTACATAACATTTTTAAAATAAGGACCTATTTAAAATAGACATTTCACAGATATAGGAATAAATGTAATTAAACAATAGAATGCGTCGTCTGTTGTGCGATGGCAGCGCTCTTGCGGGACAAGTAGTCACTATTAGAACACGATTTCGGTTCTCCGGTGGATGCGTTCGCTGCGGGACAAGTAGCCGTACCAGTAGGTTGCGTTTATCACTAGAAAACTCAACGGGAAGAAGATGCGGGACGCTCGGTCGATTTTTGAAACCGAATTGAAGCGGGGCGTCCTTTTTTTTCGCTTGCGACCGGTGTTTTGGTTCTGATACGTCCTTGCTGAAGATGTGGGTGGAGCGTACGGAGGCTCGACGGCTTGTGTGACTGCTGTGCCAGGACAACCTGCTACAAAAACTATTTTATTAAAACACCTTAAAGACAAAAGACATTTATAAAACTGGTTTTATCAGGCACTAGAGAAAAGATTTTTTTAAAATTTACTTTTACAAATTAGGAATTCTGTTAATATGACTGTATGACCATAATGAATGTATGTTTATGACTGTATGACCCTAATGGCTGTACGACCCTAATGACTGTATGTTTATGACTGTATGACCCTAATGGCTGTATGTTTATGACTGTATGACCATAATGAATGTATGTTTATGACTGTATGACCAACAATTTTGAATTGCGGTCCCTTTTTACTTTATTTACTTGAATAAAAAATATTTTTTGAAGTACCTCGTTCTTTTTCAATTAATTCTATTATTTACTAGTATGAAATTGTTTAGAATAAAAAGACTGTTGTTTTAAAATCAAGAATGGTTATTTAATCGGAAAACGTTTCTACAACTAATTTGTTGTCCTTTTAAGGTATTCGATTATTTCTATTAGTACACACCCTCTTTATATGTATTCTGTTCGAAATTTTCAAACGTTAATAAAATACTTTTTATTCATCCACTCAAGTTAAAATATATTTTTTTAAACTGGTAGTGAATAAATCTTAGTGTTTAAAGAGTTTTAAAAAATAATATAATTCAATAATAAAATTTAATGAATTAATTTTAGTTTTACATGGGAGAAAAACATAAAAAGGGGAACGGTATGCAATATAGTTATTTTGTCCCATTTGGCTTAAAATAAATGATAACATATGATATCATAAAACAGCTGAGTTTATGTAATTGGTTGTGTGGTAGAACAGCTGTTTTAACGCATAGGTTGTGTTATTTTATTGTAGCTGATGACACTTGATGTTAATATAGTTCTTCAAATATTATTTCATTAATAAAATTTAATTAATTAATTTTAGTTTTATATGGGACAAAATATTTGTACAAAAGGGGCAAGGTATGCAATATAGTTACATTCTCCCATTATTCTTAAAATAGGTGATAACATATGATTTAATAAAACAGCTGAGTTTATGTAATTGGTTGTGTGGTAGAACAGCTGTTTTAACGCATAGGTTGTGTTATTTTATTGTAGCTGATGACACTTGATGTTAATAAAGTTCTTCAAATATTATTTCATTAATAAAATGTAAATAATTATTTTAGTTTTATATGGGAGAAAATATTTGTACAAAAAGGGCAAGGTATGCAATATAGTTACATTCTCCCATTATTCTTAAAATAGGTGATAACATATGATTTAATAAAACAGCTGAGTTTATGTAATTGGTTGTGTGGTAGAACAGCTGTTTTAACGCATAGGTTGTGTTACTTTATTGTAGCTGATGACACTTGATGTTAATAAAGCTCTTCAAATATTATTTCATTAATAAAATACTTTATTGTAGCTGATGACACTTGATGTTAATAAAGTTCTTCAAATATTATTTCATTAATAAAATGTAAATAATTATTTTAGTTTTATATGGGAGAAAATATTTCCACAAAAGGGGCAATTTATGCAATATAGTTACTTTCTCCCATTTGGCTTAAAATAAGTGATAAAATGTGATATCATAAATCAGCTGATCTTTAGAGGGTATGTAGTGGAACAGCTGATTTAACGCATAGGTTATGTTACTTTATTTATAATAATTGTAATTATTTAATAAAAAGTAACTACAATAAAAATTGTCTTTGTTAACCTAAGTAAAAAATGGCTTTAAAAAATCTTTGCTTATATTATATAAGTGAGTTTTGCTAAGGGACCAAGTGAGTAACTTACCAATACACGACGGCAAGCCACTTATCCAAGAATCTCTCCGTGGTGCTCCTCCGATGGCCGCTATTCTATACGAAGACAGTGGGATTACCTGAAACAGAATCAGTCACATGACCTGATTGCAGATCTGGTAGTATAAACAAACTGTAACAAAATAAAATATCTGGAAATATAACGAACTACTTTCCCAACATCTAGAACTCAAATAAGATAAACTTACGAAAACAAAGATGTAGTCCTTTAGCAATTAATTAAGTATATAAAACCAACGGGAAGTAAAAAACGAAATTCTCCAACAATATAAAGCTTTCAGAAGTATAAGAAAACAAAACTTTACCAACATGAGACAACATCTAGACTAGAATTCGGAATACTCAAACAATATAAACTTACGAAAACAAAAATGAATTCCTTTAGCAACTAATTAAGTATAACATAAAATATTTCAACAATAAACCCAACGGGAAGTAAAAAACGAAATTCTCCAACAGTATAAAGCTTTAAAGAAATATAAAGCAGAAATATAAGAAAACAAAACTTTACCAACATGAGACAACATCTAGACTAGAATTCGGAATACTCAAACAATATAAACTTACGAAAACAAAAATGAATTCCTTTAGCAACTAATTAAGTATAACATAAAATATTTCAACAATAAACCCAACGTGAAGTAAAAAACGAAATTCTCCAACAATATAAAGCTTTCAGAAATATAAGAAAACAAAACTTTAGCAGCATGAAGAAAATCTAGGCTAGTATTTGAAATAACCAAATAAGATAAAAGTTTTAGAAATATAAAAAGAGGTACGCCTAATTTAACAAATTAAAGCATCCGGAAGTATAACCCGAAATACTTCAACAGTAAAAACAACGAAAAGTAAAAAAAACGATGTTCTTCAACAATTAAAAATATTCGGAAGTATAAAAAAAGTATTCTAACAAAATGAAATAATTGTTTGAATACAGAATTCTTAGTACTCAAACAAGATGTAACTTCTAGAAACATAAATAGAAATACGCCTACTTTAACAATTAAAGAATCCGGAAGTATACCCAAAATATTTCAACAATAAAAACAACGAAGAGTAAAAACGAAATTCTTCAATAATATAAAACTTTCCGAAATATAGGAGGAAATATTTCAACAATGTAAAACTGGTTAAAGAAGTAGATTTCGAAATATTTTTATACGAAAAAAGATTCTGACGTAAGAGACCAAATTTTCAAAATAATTAATAAAACTACGATTTTGCTTACCTCTAAGACCCTCGTGTCTCCGTTAATGGAACAGGTGTTAGGCCTTCTAGAAGAACCGGCACTGGACTTTCTTCTTGCCCCAGAAGCCTGCTCACAACAAACATGCTTTTTAAATCATAGAATATATTTTTTTCTATTTGAAAATATATATTAAAATAACCAAGTGAATATAAGCAAAAAGGTATTGTTTCAATTCAAAAACACAGTTGAGAGTTGACGATAATATGAAATTGTCAAATAAACACTTCAATTTGTCACTGTTCAGGCGGTATGGCCTTCGAATATTGGAAATTGGTTGTAGAAAAGCTAGTTATAATCAAGTAAGATCTTTTGACAAAAGTAAAATTAAAAAAGGCTTTCTATTTTTAAAAAAACCAACCTGTTAGACTGGGTAAATATTGATAAGGGTCAAATGTGACTTTCTACTAAAAAGGATCCAAGTCTCAAAACCTGCTAAATGAGGAGCACATCCGAATAGAGTTAAAAACTTGGCCATTAGGAGACCATTAATTAGCTCATGGTTGTAAAATGTTACACCTTCCTGGTGAAACAAACTGGTCTGAACCGGTTAGCTGTCAGAATTTTGTAATCAATCAGATATTACTCACATGCTTCTATATCTTAGGAGTAGGCCTACAGTCCTTTTTAATATACATTTTAAACATTTTCTCAAACCGCTGGTCGCTAAATAGGTATTGATTTGATAATTATTGATTATTAAAGTAATTTTTCCATTCCTCTTATCAGTTCACACTCTCCTTATTTATATCTTGTTCAAAAAAATACTTTGTATTAATCCTCTCAAGTTCAAATACATCTTTTCAAACTTGTAGTGAATGACAATTGATTTTAATACAGTTTTTTTCAAATATCAATTAATTATTTAAATTTAATGAATTATTTTAGTTGTATATGGGAGATAAACTTTTCACAAAAGGAGCAAGAAATGCAATATAGTTATTTCGTCTCATTTGGTTTAAAATAAGTGATAACATATGATTCACCCATTGGCATCCCAGTTTTTCAGTTATGACTAAAATTGTTTCCAGGCTTGATAAGGGCAATAAATTAGCTGTCGAAATGTTTCAATAAATAAAGTTTTCACTGGATATTCAACCGTCTTACCATTTATTCAATAGTTATCTCGAGAGTTCACATAAACATAAATATAAATAAATCTGTCTATTTCACTTTAGTGTAAACCCTGACAAACATTGTTTACACCAAACATAACCTCAAAACTTCATGTGATGCTAAGTTAATATATTCGTGTTCTCAGAAAGGTTACCCCTCCTAAAAACAAATTATTTATAAAACAAATATTGCTGATTCACCTAACATAATCGTTCCGGTAAATGCTGCGATACAGCAGGAAAACGTAAAACAGCTAGAGGGGGAAACAGTTCCGTCCAGGAATCTCACGGACCCGCGACAGTACGACTGAAATGTTCCATCCAAGTATGCTAATGGGTTAAATAAAACACCTGATTTTATGTTATAGGTTTTGTGGTAGAACAGCTGGTTATCGTAATAAATAATTGTAATTATTTAATAAAACTTAACTAAAATTAAATTGTTCTTTGTTGACCTGAGAAGGAGTTTACTTTAAATATTTTCTTTATATTACTTGTTGAAGGTTAAAATTCTGTTTACCTCTCTCTTTAGGGATATTTTTATTTTTGGTAGATAACTGTTGTAACTTTATTATTATGTACAGATTAAAAAAAAAATTGCGCTGTAGTTTATCTCTCGTAAATCAAATCTAGGGTTGAATTAGATTCTAATGTTAAAATTTAATTCCAGGTGTTGAAGATAATTAAAATCGGAATTAGCTAAATATTGTTTAGTATATATTTGTATGGCTCAAAATTGTCAAAAACATTTAAACTAAATTGTAAAACGAAAATAAGAAATAGTGTTATTAAAAAAATAAGTGGGTATGGACAAATATATGACGGAATAAGTCATGGTGAACTGTTGGGCAATACATTTTAGTCTCATAATGTTTCAATTTATGTTGTTTAAGTTCACCTTTGTTTATAATCTCATTAATGGAAGTCCTACATTTATGTTTCAGTAATTTCAACAGTTCAAAGCGGGCACAATAGTTATGTGATTTAAGATTCAGTTTTAACCTCTTGGCACGCTCATTTTGTCCCAGGTATGCGTAGGAATTGATCACTGAGAAAGTCTTATTGCTCACTCAATCTATTTATTTCATGTTTGCTTCTTATACAGAGTGTTTTAAAAATAATGATCCGATTGTAACCTATTGTATTTCTGAAACAAATGTCGGGCAACTAAAATAGTGCTAGCTGTAAGAGCGGTCTAGAGTTTCAGTAAATCCCCGCTATATTTCTATATTAGCGCTGAGGTTGGGAGTAGTATGTCGGAGTATGGCGTCCGCACAACAGAAGATATTTTGATTTACTCTTTTGGCCTCCTAGGTCACGTGACATGACATAATTTGACTAACATAATAATAGCTAGCTTAAGAATATATCTCCACTTGACGTCTATAGGAGCGCTGACCTTGGCGTCCTCACAACAGAAGGTTTGTTGCGTTACTCTCTTGGCCTCCTACCTCACGTGACATGACATCATTTGACTTACATAGTAACAGCTAGCTAAAGAATATATCCCCCCTTGATGTCTAAACTAGCGTTAACCTTGAGAGTAGCATCAGTATGTCGTAGTATGGCGTCCGCACAAAATTTGGTGAAGTAGTGCACTAGAGCAAACTAAATAAAATAAAACTGCACTCACCCCAGCGTCTGGAACCTTAAGCGTATCCCATAGTTCTTCTTCGGAACTGCAATCAGAACTGTAGTCGGTGCTGAAGTAGCATTCACCTGAACCATATTTGGTAAAGTAATGTACCAGAGCAAACTGAAACAAATAAAACTGAAACTTCACCAAAACACCATTCTGCTGTACAGAAATCAACTTTTTGAAATCACTGTATATTGAGATAAACAAATGTACAATATAAATAAAACTGTTTTTAGTTTCATTTAGCTTTTACAATTTAATTCGGCACTATATGTTAAACTAATATTTCCCTTAGCATAATAATAAACATATTATAATAAGTAGACCTACATGCCTTTTAAATAATACCTATATTTTATTTTTATTTCAGTAGTATTGTTTTAATTCTAATTTTACACACATCAGTTTACCTGAGATGTTGCGCAGTTTAATACGTGTGACGTCATGTTTGAACTAATAAGACGTTTTTGATCAGACTACGCAGATTACCGCGCAGTTTCTCAGTTTTTGTTCAATGTCCACCGCAATACACATAATGGTTACGGGAAAAAATATTAGTTTTAAGCATTTAACGACGGCTATTCATCCCTTCCTCAGCTTTGGGATGCCATCATATTCTAAGAGTGCCAGAAGCGGAAGCCTAAGATAAATTAATGAAAAAATGAAGCCTCTCTAACCTTATGCTCCACGTGACAGTGTAGAAAGAAAATTAAAACATACGATTTTTTTCCTGCAGAGAGCTATTATATATATTCAGAGATCATGAACTTTATTAAATTAAGAATATGTTCCCAACCACGAAAACTAATGTTTAGGAGGTAATCACTGGAAAAAACGGGTCTGAGCCGATACAAATCTTCAATCAATGATCACAGCGTGTTTCCTTTGCTCTTCTGGCAATGTTGCTCGAAATTACGCAAAAAACTGCTATTTTTCTTTTTCTGTCAACGATTGAAACTATACATTATGACTAAGAACACTCTAGAACGGAGAACACCTTTGCCTGAGAACACTATAGACTGAGAACACCCTTTGCCTGAGACCACTCTAGAACTGAGAACACACTACGACTGAGAATCGTCTAGAACTGAGAACACACAACGACTTAGAAAACTCTAGAACCGAGAAAGCTTTAGACTAAGATTACTACGACCGCGAACATTCTAGAACTGAGAACACACTACGACCGAGAACACACTACGGCCGAGAACACTCTATAACTGAGAACACACTTTTCCTGAGAACACTCTAGAACTGTGCATACTTTACGACCGAGAATACTCTAAAACCGAGAACGTTTTAGAACTAGGAACACACTACAACTGAGAAAAGTCTAAAAATGAGAAACACACTACGACTGAGAACACTCTAGAACTGAAAACACACTCGACTGAAAACTCTCTAGATGTGATTAAAAATCAGGCGAAACTAAGGGACACAGTAGAGGAATCCTACACTTTTTGAACGGATAAATATACAGATTCTCGCTCCGTTATAAACGTCTGCCCTTTAGGGTTTCATTTTATTGCACCAGTTCACCACAGATCATAAACAAGGCGGATTGTAAGGAACCACTTTTCTTTTCTTCACATACATTAGAAACAATAAAAAATACTGTATGATTAAAAATGAGGTTGATAACCAAGACAACGATATTTATTTTGAAAAATAAAATAAATAAATATTGTTGACGCGGTTATCAACCCCATTTTCATCCAGACCATACTTCATACGAATGGTTAAATTACCATGAATAAAAATAGACAAATCTTAGTTTTGTGTAGATGTATTGATTGACATATTTCTGTTTACAAAGTTTAGAGAATTATTTGTGACGAAACTGGAATAGAAGCTTTAAAGTTGTGCAATAAACATGTATTTGTAGTAACAAAAAATTAGATAGTGTAAAGTTTCCTAATAAATTAAAACTGTCAAGTGCTTAAGAAATCGTTTATCTGTGTTTGGGTAAAACCTTTCGGGGGAACAAAAACAACGAAAGACAAGGGAATTTGTTAAAATACTGGAAATTTTATAATGACGTCATTTTACACCTGAGTAAACTGTGAAATAATTTTAACATCTCTTTTGTTTTCTTTTTTACCCATTCACCTGCTTCTGATATGTACTTCCTTAGAAGTGGTAAAAGGTAAATGGTGTATTTGTAAGAACGTTACAAATAAAAAAAAAACGGAATACACGAACCTTAATAGAAAATTAAAAAGTCCTACGGCTATATGAGGTTTGGGAACGTTTAGTAGAGTGAAGTAGGATAGAAAGATGTAGGAGAAAGGTTTCAAAGTAGAACCCTACTTTAGTATGCGGAATAAATTCAAAGAATTAACAAAGGCAAAGGAAGACTGAGGTGCAAATGGTTATGGAAAACGTGGGAAGGTAAAGGTAAACAATACCATCAATAGTCCTTCTCTAATGGAGTAAAGTTTAAGATTAACTAGAGTAAACATTGAACAACTTAAAGCTTTTATAAATGCTGTATAACCTAAAGTTTTAATGCAGTAACACCTAATTGTGGGCAACAATTTCGTTGGTGTTTAAACTTACCTGGATTATTGTTGCAAAAATAAAGCCAAACGACAAGAAAACGAAAAAGTCCAGCGCCGTCGGGTAGGAGACTTTCGGCAAGTCTGTCCTAGCTTCAAGTCCCAAGAAGGTCATTGTCAGGACGGTTGTGATCCCTGCAACAATAACCACCTACGTCAGAACATGGTTTTGACTGACTGTGGATCTTCCAAGTGGTGTACAGAAGCTCTGCTTAAGTGCGCCCCCGTTGGTATTATATTATATTTTTGAGCACCAAAAGAGATAATTATATTCCAAAAATATATGTAATCTAATATTTTTAAAGTTCTTTATCTGTAGATAAAGTACCATATGGTCCAAAATAAACAGTAAGAAACAGTTGTAAGAATTTGTTTTATTTACGTAGTTTTACAAACACATACAAGTAAAAAGAAGCTAAATCGGTTAGACTCGGGTATAAACATGTTCTATATGACTTCCGTTCAATTTGAGGGAACACTCTTACCGTTCTTGAAGGTTTTGCATCATTTTTGTAACGAGGAGTAGTTTCATGCTCGTTAAATGCATGGTTTTCCCTGTAGCTGGATGATGGTGGTTGGTGGGTCATCTCGGTAAATCTTCTCCTTCATCATTCCCCAGACGTAGGCGTCAGGTGTTGTAAGACCGGGGGTGTGGGCTGGATAAGAAAAGTTTGTTCTAAGGGACATGAGGTGGATGCCAAAAGTTTCATGAAGGAAAGCAATGTTGTCTAAAGCCGGGGCCACACTTGCCATGAGCCTTCCGATCCAAATCCGGCCCAATTTTATTCCAAAAATCTAATCGGTGCGGAATCGGAAAGGAATGAGCACTCAGTTTATACTTCTTTCCGTTTTACAGTAGAACATCTTGCCATCGTCAATCTCGGAAGTTACTGAGCGCTAATGTTGAAACATTTTAGCAACTGTGATTTAGCTATTACGGCTATCTGTTTCGACGAAGAAGATCGAAATTATTAGAAATTTTTGATAGAGAGCATTGAAAAACATGAATTTTGGGTACATGATGCTTGGAAAATGAGACACGAAGAAGGAGAATTTGCTACACTTTTACTCGTCGGTTTGCCAACTAGACAAAATGTTTCGAACATTTTAGAATGCTGATGTACACCTTCAACCAGTTGGAACTTAAACGAAAAGAAAAAATGGGCAGACAAGAAACATATTTTAGATGAGTTATTATTTCTACACACCGTTTGCCAGTATTTTTAAGGTAAGACACTGATATATAAAATATTAAAAAAAAACAACAATTAGGGTTATCATGTCTATCGTTAGTTGATCGATTTCTTAAAAACATAAATATATAAAGTACAAGCTTGGGTTTAAGTGAAAGTGGCTGAAACTTTGCAGTGAACATTGTGTGCAAGCGATACTGATCAATAATGTAAACGCAGACATAGATAATCCTTAGCCTATGTCACGTACTAGACTATTTATAGCCGAGATTAGCAGACATTTCTATGTCTGACAAGCGTCCCGCAACTAGGATACGAATAGTCTGCACTGTCGGAGCATGATCTGACAACGGAGTCGGACTGGTCACGTGACGGAAAAGTGTAGCCTGTGGCATGACAAATCACTGCCAATTCCCCTGTCATGCAGTCTTCTGGCAGTATTATCGGGGCCGGATCGGAAGGCTGCATGAGAAGTGTGTCCCTGGCTTAAGGCAGTGTGGTTGGTTGCGCCTTATTGCTGGAACCATTGTGAAGGAAAAGGCTGGCTTGGAGCGCAACAATATCTCCTGATGTCTCCTATAAAATGACCAAGAATGTCACTATTTCGGTCCCGAATTACAGTAAGAGGATTTCCATTATTGTCTTGAACAAAATATGGACTAAATATCCCTGGCCCTGAATGGCTACACGCTCGCTGTAACCTCTGTAACAACACTGTCAAGACGTTCACGACGGTACAGCTGATCGATACGACAACTACAGCTGATCCAGTTTCAGTACTGTTTGTTTTGGCGCATCCGGTATTTGAGCAACTCAGTTGTACAAAACAGTAACACATTTAAATGATAAAATATAACACAAAGTACAAAGAACATTAATAAACAAGCTAAAAACGTTCATAAAATTTACATAAACATAACATCAAATAGATCCTTAAAAAAAAAATTGTAAAATTGGCAACAGGTAACAAACAGAAATAACACCACTAAAGAACTTTAGGAGTTAAAATTACATTTATTTTGCTAATTTACTGATAATATTAAAGTTAGTAAATTTAATTTTAGCCCAAACAATACATTTTCCCTAAATTCTTACACCTCGCTTGGGGGGTGGGGATAATTACGTAAGACCACATTACACTTTGGGGGGGGGGGGTTCTTACGTTGTATCACAGAATATTAGGTTGAGTTAGTTTTCGGTTAGGTTAGGATAGTTTGAGGTTAGGTTAGATTGAGGTTAGCTCAAGTTAGATTTTGAACATTCACACACGGTCCCAGTTCCACTTGCTTTAGACGTTTACAATTTTATTATTATCTCTTAGTCCTAGACGTTATACTAGGCATTTATTTTAAAAAAACAAATTAAATAGTGAAATATTATTCACTTAACAGGGTCTGCCATTGTTTTACAAATATCCAATTTTTATTCCAATCAGATTCACTATTGTTTTTTTTAACCACTCAACGTGGCACAATATCCGGTAAAAACAACGATCATGAAAATAAACTAAGCTTTCTCAAAAAACGCAAAGATAAACTGTCCTGTTAGAGTGAATGAACCAACTCGAGGGGGGAACAGACTACTGTATATAAGAGACAATGACAAAATGCTTGGACGCCCGAAAACCAAACCTAATGTGTATCATAAGATTGTAAACAAATGTCAGCTAATCTCGGCTATAAATAGTCTAGGAAGTGACATACGCATTATCCATGTCTGTCATATACATTATCGATCTTTATGGCTTTGTGACACAAGTAGAAACAAACATTCCGAGTTGAACGTTTAGTGTTTATTTTAGTAGTAGGTAGTTTGAAAGTTTATGCGTTATTTTTATTTGTCTGTCTTTTTATTGAATTTTATTCTTTGTCATGCAGTATTTTATCATTTGTATTAGTTGATATTTTATGTAAATTTCCTTTTTTTATTGTAAACCGATAAATAAAACAACATTTTAATGTCTAATACACTGTTTTAATGTCCCAAATAAACCTGTATATGGTAAAAATAAAATTTTTGAGATGAAAACAACGGACACAATAATTAGAGCAAGACGACTCTTCACTGTGCGACAAAATGGTTCTCAAGAAACTTAGATTGCACATTAAGGCTAAATCAATGATCACAAAAAACAGACGAAAGTGACAGATTTTTTTGTTAAAAAGTGAAAGTATTATGTGTAAAGGAAATTACATATGTACATACATACTTACTTTTGAAATATAATTATGTACGTATTGTAAATAGTTAGACATATAAATGTACATGTTATTATCCGTCAAATACATAGACATTTTAAATTATTTTTTGTATTTATTTTGCCCTCTGAAGATTATTTGTGAATTAAATTAACCGGGGTCATTATTTGTGTAACTTATGATATAATAATCGATTATCGATCGTTTTGCGTATCCTTTTTCATAGCGGATTATCCGGGGAATTCGGTTATCCATCGTTGCCGGGCCACCCTATTCCACGGATAATCGGGAGTTTACTGTTTATATATATATATATATATATATATATATATATATATATGTGTGTGTGTGTGTGTGTGTGTTTGTGTGTGTGTGTGTGTGTGTGTGTGTATGTATGTGTGTGTGTGTGTTAAGTGGGTGGGGTATGTGTGTGGATAAGTGTGTATGTGTGTGTGTGTGTGTGTGTCTGTATGTGTGTGTGTGTGTGTGTTCGTTTGTATTTGGTTGTATTTGTTTGTGTGTGTGTGTGTGTGTATGTGTGTGTGTGTGTGTGTGTGTTTTAATTCATCTTCTGCAGTGAGATGGAATCATTTCAAATCCATTAGTTTATAAGTGATATAGGAAATGTGTTTAGAAGATGTTAATAATTTGCAAAAAAAGATTTTGACGGTTGCGCTTAGCAGAACACAAACTCAACTTTTTTTTTATACTTCTAGCCTTCGACAACTTTTTTATTACCTAAATAAATATTCAACAAAAAGCAATGAAAACATATGAGTAAACTGTACCTAACGAGACGCGATCGGCGGTCGCCTCCCTGTTAAGCCAGAAGGACACCCAGGACAAGACCACCAAGAGCACGCAGGGGCCGTAAACTTGGATCAGGAAGTTGCCCATGTGTCGCTGGAGGTGGAAGCTAACCAGAAGCATCGAGATGTTACCTGCGAGCGAAGCCAAAGAGTCAGTCTTATCTTGTTTAAACAGTTAGAGTTAATGATACAACTAATTGGTTAAATTTGAGTCATACAGTAAGTTTTATGGTGTTACATAATATATAAGTATTTAAAGCTGACATAGCTTCATATGGGTAAATATTACCTAAAGTAAATAATTACTATTGTTTAGAATACTTGAAACATTTATTTATTACTTACTAGTATGAAAGTAGTTTGTTACTAGTATGAAAGTTTTTAGAAGGAAAATATGGTTGTTGCAGAATCAAGAATAATTACCATTTGTTGATTCCATCTTCGCATGAGCTACTAGTAATCACTTACAACTTTTTTAAAAAATGTTTTAACTTGCCTATAGTAGCACTTACTTTTTTTTTTTTGTTGAGGACGGCCGTTTCGGGAGATGTGTCCCTTTGTCAACTCAGACCGTAACTCGAGTTACGGTCTGAGTTGACAAAGGGACACATCTCCCGAAACGGCCGTCCTCAACAAAAAAATAAAAAGTGCTACTATAGGCAAGTTAAAACATTTTTTAAAAAAGTTGCAAGAATAATTATTAAATATAACGACCTTTTAAAGTTATTCAATTCCTTTTATTAGTTTACACTCTTCATTTATATTTTTTAGATCTTGTTCACATTTTTAATCGTTAATAAAATACTTTTTCTTCGCCCAATAAAGTTCAAGTACATTTTTTAAAACTGTATGTTAATATCGTTTTTCAAATATTAATTAGTTAAATTAGTTAAATTTAATAATAAATAATTTTAGTTTTATATGGGAGAAAAAAGTTTCACAGAATGGGTAAGGTATGCAATTACGTTATTTCGTCCCATTTGGCTTAAAATAAGTGATGACAAATGATTTCATAATACATCTGATTTTGTTTTATAGGTAATGTGGCAGAGCATCTGTTCCAACGCATATGTTAAGTTAATTTATTTATATTTGCTGTATTAATAAAATATTTTTATTTCTTTATTTGTCTTATTTTAATTGTAATTTATTTATCTTTGTAGACTTGAGTAGAAATTGAGTTGATTTTTTTGTTTGTTTATATCAATTGTTTTTAAACTCATAGCCTAAAATAAGATCATCGACATCCAAGTTAGTATAGGTGCTATAGTCGTTCTTTTTTCAGGCCATAAAATTAATAATGATTTGTAAAGGACAATAAATTAACTGTAGGAACGTCGCTCTATTGAATAATAAGTTTTGACTCTTAAATACAACAGTTTTTTATTCTGACAAAAGTATTTCTAAATATAAATCTGGGATGAATTTATTTTTTTAAACATTTAGTCTGAGAGCTTTAGTGCCCTTTTGATAAAATCCAAGGAACGATATAAAACATCATTTTTAAAACTTTCGCTTTTTAAAATTAATTTTAAACATATTTTTCAACAAAACAATTAATTTCACGTCAGAATTTATAGTCATGTAATGAGTTTGTATTCGTGTTGAAAATAATTATACTGAATTTATAATTTGTGCTTTTAGACTTGACTTTAGATTGAGTTGAATGAAGTTTGCTAAAGGTTCCAATTAATTAAAACGAATTCGGTGGTACAAAAGAAGGTTACTAAACACAAACAACCTGGTCAAACAATTTCAAAGATTGTGTTAATTCACTTAGAGGGAAGGAAATTCAATTTTCTTATTTCTTTTATTCAATGTTGGTTTTACACACAAAAAATATTTTTCTTCATTTTCAAAATATGAAATTTATTTTAAAAGGTCAAGTGAAATAATCATGGTTTGCCTTTTTGGTTTATACATCTTTACTTTTTAAAATTATGCTGCATTAAAGGTATATATTGTGTTACAAGTATCGGAAAGTTTGAAACTATCAAAGAATTAGATGATTAAAAATACGTTATAGAAACGGATTGAAAGGCATGACAATGCCAACAGAGAGAGGACATAAAATGGAAAGAGAGAACACATTGTAAGAATGGTCTCATGTGGGGAAAGAGGAAAGAAGAGAAGGTACTATATACCATTGACCACTTTGTCACAGATAGGCGTAACGGGATACTGAAAAAAAAGACGTCACCAATGAACTAAGCAACAATATTGCTAGTTGCAATTAAGCTTCTATTTTGCCCTAGCTTTACGCCAGTGAAAAAAGGGAAAATAGAAAATGTTGTAATAATGGCATTTTTCCAACTTTGAGAGATTTTTTAAATCATTTTAATTTTATTCAGATCTATAAAACCCATGCATAGTTTTAAAAAGTCAAGATCTAAAGTAGCGATAACTGAGTTTAAGGTAATTATTATCAGGATTTCCTCTATCACAACATAGATCTCACAATATTCGTGTTACAACGTATGTGTAACAACTTAGGTTTCTCAACAAAGGTGCCACAACATGAGTCTCACAATATAGGTATAATAACTTAGCTCTCACAACGTAGTTATCTCAACATAGATCTCACAACATAAGTCTCACAATATTGGTGTCACAACATGGATCTCACAACACAGATGTCATAACATAACTCTCCCAACAAAGATTTCCCAAAATAGGTCTCGCAACATAGACCTCACAACACGAGTCTCACAACATAGGTGTCACAACATGAGTCTCACAACATAGGTGTCATAACATGGGACTCGCAATATAGATGTCATAACCTAGCCCTCACAACAAAGATTTCCCAACATTGGTCTCGGAACATAGACCTCACAACACGAGTCTCATAATATAGGTGTCACAACATGGATCTCACAACATAGGTGTCATAACATGGGACTCGCCACATAGATGCCATAACCTAGCCCTCACAACAAAGATTTCCCAACATAGGTCTCGCAACATAGACCTCACAACATGAGTCTCACAATATAGGTGTCACAACTTGGATCTCACAACATAGGTGTCATAACATGGGTCTCGCAACATAGATGCCATAACCTAGCCCTCACAACAAAGATTTCCCAACATAGGTTTCGCAACATAGATCTCACAACATGAGTCACAATATAGGTGTCATAACATGGTTCTCACAACGTAGGTGTCATAACCTAGCTCTCCCAACAAAGATTTTCCAACATAGGTCTCGCTACATAGATCTCACAACATGAGTCTCACATCACAACATGGGTTTCAAAACATGGGACTCGCAACATAGATGCCATAACCTAGCTCTCACAACAAAGATTTCCTAACATAGGCTCGCAACATAGATCTCACAACGTGAGTCTCGCAATATAGGTGTCACAACATAGATCTCACAACATGGGTTTCATAACATGGGACTCGGAACATAGATCTCACAACGTGAGTCTCGCAATATAGGTGTCACAACATGGATCTCACAACATGGGACTCGTAACATAGATGCCATAACCTAGCTCTCACAACAAAGATTTCCCAATATAGGTCTCGCAACATAGATCTCACAACGTGAGTCTCGCAATATAGGTGTCACAACATGGGTTTCATAACATGGGACTCGCAACATAGATGTCATAACTTAGCTCTCACAACAAAGATTTCCCAACATAGGTCTTGCAACATAGATCTCACAAAATAGGTGTCAAAACATGGCTTTCTTACACCATACGTCTTACAATATACGCGCCGCAACATTGGTCTCACAATGTAGGCGTCACAACATACGTCTTACAATATTGGGATCACAATATAGGTGTGGCAACATTGGTTTCAAAATCGTACGCGTCACAACATAGGTTTCACATCATAGTATACGCTACATGAATTCATGTAACACCGTGTATATGAATTTATTTTTCTGTATATAAATCTAATACTCAAATTCTTAGCGGACTTTACGAGATATGTCTCACTGGCCGATGGTAATGCTACATAAGTAACACAACATAATTTTGAACAAATAAGTGTCACAACATAGATTTAGTTACATATCTATGTAGTACTACGTAGAAAACAATCTGATTTCACTACATTATTGTTCCGGATTTACAGTATATATTTATAACGTTAGTGGTACTTGCAAGAAAAAGATACCAGACTTTACGAGATCTGTCTCGTTGGCCGATGGTGTTGCGATGAGGTCAAACTGGGATAGTTTCATGTCGTCGGCTATAGCAACTTGTCTCTTCCAGTTCCAGACATACAGCACGTCTCTCACAGTGTAGCCAACTGTAACGAAAGGGATAGTCCTCATGTTAAAAATGTTTTAAATAGTTTGAATACTAATAGCTGAGTTAAAATTAAAAGAGTATTTGTAAGTGTCCAAGATGGGAGGAGAAAGACTGTACAAAGAGTACAGATTGCTTGTTTAGAGAACACACACACACACACACACACACACACACACACACACACACACACACACACACACACAACACACACACACACACACACACACACACACACACACACACACACACACATATATATATATATATATATATATAGACACTATATAAAAAAACAACTAAGGATGTTCAAATACAAGGAATATTTATTAATTTTATTTAGCATAAAAATTAATAAATAATTTTTGTATATAAATAACCTTAGTTGTGTTTGATTATAATTAAATAATATATATATATGTGTGTGTGTGTGTGTGTGTGTGTGTGTGTGTGTGTGTGTGTATGTGTTTGATTAAAATTAAAAAAAAAAAAAAAATATATATATATATATATATATATATATATATATATATATATATATTGACAGATTTCTGTTTGTTTCTAATTATTCTGTAACCATTGATATAGTTGATTTGTTTTACTAGCATTATATTAAAAAATATTTAACCGTTAATGAGATTAAAATATTTTCCATATATATATATATATATATATATATATATATATATATATATATATATATATATATAAATATAAATATAAAGAACTATTGAAGGACCGAAAAACATAAAAAGAAAAAAAAACAAATGTTGAGGAAAGCGATCGTGTTTTTGAGCTTAGGAAAATGTAGGCCATTTCTCCACGAAAAGTACCAAATGGAGTGTGAAAGTCTTGTCCTACGCAAGGTATAAAATCGATGAAATCCGAATAAAAAAAAATCGCAAGAAGAAGGAACTAAAGTAAGCTTGCGTCATAAAATGCTCATACTAAATTTTTAAAAGTTTCTGCAAAAAATAATATTATAAAATAAAACGAAATAATAAATAAATTTGGAAAAAATAGCACAAGACACAATTGTAACTATTTATTAGGAATATACTGTGGTTGAATTTAATAATAAATACACAAAAACCTTTTAACCACAAACTTTCTTTATTTTACCCTTATGTACATTTCAGTTACAAAGTAACCATCCTCAGAGGGATAACATACAAAGACTGCGTACAAAGACAACATACAGCATACAGTCTTTGTATGTTATCCCTCTGAGGATGGTTACTTTGTAACTGAAATGTACATAAGGGTAAAATAAAGAAAGTTTGTGGTTAAGAGGTTTTTGTGTATTTATTATTCACAATTGTAAGTTACTTATTCCATTTATCAAAATTAATAAAAACGTCTAACTTCTATAAAACGAAAAGTACTAAAAAAATCATCAACACTACAATAAAGAAAAGTCCTTGTATAAAAAAAGACAAACAACAATTGAAAGTTATACATTACAAAATCTATCTATAACACTAATGTAAAAGAATAAACGGGTAGATTTTGTTACGATATTTTGCAGTGGAATTCATAAAATATCAAATGTATCAAGTCTGATTTCTGGCAAGACGGATTTAAGGTGAAAAAGAATTTTATTTTTTCTTCATAAAACGAGAAGGATAAAAGTACAAAGACGTTATCTATTCTATTTTTTAAAACTTTTATTTAAACAAATTTCAGCTTGAATTGAATAGAAATACGTACAGCTTCCTATTATCAGGGGGCATCTTTGGGTGTCCATGGGGAAGTTCTCCAGGTTCATTGGGCACCCGGCTTTGATCGTTAACCTGAAACGCAGAATTACAGAATAATAACAGAGTTACAAAATCTCTTACGAGGTAGTTTTAGTGAAGACAGAATCATTTTAAAAAGCAGTGACTTTATAAGTCATTTTACGATTAATATTTTATAACCTAAATTCTTAATATAAATATCTTTAATACTCATAGAAGTAGTAGGCTATACATTGGAGTACATATATCTGTCTTTCCTAATATCGAAAGATTTTTCGTTAACGAGTTTCGGATTAACTCCATTATCAAAACTTTAAAATATACTCTTACACTATCAAAACATTAAAATGTACTCAACGAATTTATATATCAAATACATGCCAAACAAACAAAGAATTAGTAAGAAGGAAGAATCATGGTAATTTTTTGTATTTTAAAGACAAGAATTATTGACGTTTTCCACATTAACACGCGTACAGACACGTGTCTGAAGTGCGCATGCCTCATGCATGATTTCATAATACGGCTATTTAGAGCCTTCTGTTATTAAAAATTTGTAAGGAAACTGTTTTGGAGCTACTCCCTCTTTTCTAAAAGAATATTTTACTTTATATTACTGTTGTCACGTTTTAATCGAAAGTATTTATCATTTTATTGTCGACTCTTCTTTTTCAAAAGAATTTTTTACGATATTTTAGTGTTGTGTCTTTTTTAATCGGAAGTATTTATCATTTTACTGTCGACTCTTCTTTAATCAAAAGAATTTTTTACGATATTTTAGTGCTGTGTCTTTTTTAATCGAAAGTATTTATCATTTGACTGTCGACTATTCTTTAATGAAAAGAATTTTTTACGATATTTTAGTGCTGTGTCTTTTTTAATCGAAAGTATTTATCATTTGACTGTCGACTCTTCTTTAATCAAAAGAATTTTTTACGATATTTTAGTGTTGTGTCTTTTTTAATCGAAAGTATTTATCATTTGACTGTCGACTCTTCTTTAATAAAAAGAATTTTTTACGATATTTTAGTGCTGTCTTTTTTAATCGAAAGTATTTATCATTTGACTGTCGACTATTCTTTAATCAAAAGAATTTTTTACGATATTTTAGTGCTGTCTTTTTTAATCGAAAGTTTTTTTCATTTTACTGTCGAATATTTTTTAATCGAAAGATTTTTAAATTTTACTGTCGTGTCTTTTTTAAATCAGAAGAATTGTTCACTATATTTTACTGTTGTGTTTTCTTTAATCGAAAGTGTTTTTTATTTTACTGTCGACTCTTCTTTAATGAAAAGAATTATTCACGATATTTTAGTGTTGTGTCTTTTTTAATCGAAAGTATTTTTTTTAAATTTTACTGACGACCCTTCTTTAACCGAAACTATTTTCCACGGTATTTTACTGTCGTCTTTTTAATCGAAAGATTTTTTTCATTTTACTGTCATGTCTTTTCTTAGTTGAAAGAATTTTTTCACTATACGTTACTGTTGTGTTTTTTAAAATTTTAAAATGAAAGTTTTTTCATTTTACTGTCGACTATTTTTTAATCGAAAGATTTTTCATTTTACTGTTGTATCTTTTTTTAATCGAAAGAGTTTTTTACCATCTTTTACTGTCTTGTCTTTTTTTAAAGAAAGGTATTTTCACTTTACTTTCAACTAATTTTTAATCGAAAGAATTATTCACTATATTTTACTGTCCTGTCCTTTTAAATCGAATTTTTTCATTCCACTGTCAACTATTTTTTAGTTAAAAGAATTTTTCACTATATTTTACTGTCGTGTCTTTTTTTAATCGGAAGAATTGTTCACTATATTTTACTGTTGTGAATCGAAAGTTTTTTTTTATTTTACTGTCGACTCTTCTTTAATCAAAAGAATTATTCACGATATTTTAGTGTTGTGTCTTTTTTAATCGAAAGTATTTTTTTAAAATTTTACTGACGACCCTTCTTTAATCGAATCTATTTTCTACGGTATTTTACTGTCGACTATTTTTTAATCGAAAGATTTTTAATTTTACTGTTGTTTCTTTTAATCGAAAGAGTTTTTACCATTGTTTACTGTCTTGTCTTTTTTTAAAGAAAGGTATTTTCACTTTACTTTCAACTATTTTTTAATCGAAAGAATTATTCACTATATTTTATTGTCGTGTCTTTTTTAATCGATTTTTTTTTCATTCCACTGTCAACTATTTTTTAGTTAAAAGAATTTTCACTATATTTTACTGTTGTGTCTTTTTTTAATCCAATTTTAAAAAAAATTAATCGGATGTATTTTTACAGTATTTTATTGACGTCTCGTGCTAAGGTATTTTCACCGAAATGTGTTTCTTAAACTTGGGAAATGTGATGTAAAAGAACTAAGTAGATATAAGAAAACCGAAGCATTCGGTAAGCCTTAGCGATACATGAAGTAAATATACGCGACATGTAAACAATGGTACTTGTAAGTAACCGAGTAGCTAGCTTTTGTTTTGTTTAACGCTAAAATTGCGCCAATATGTTTCCTTCCAGTAATGTACTACCTACTTGATAACTCCGCGTGTTTTAAAGAATTCGACAGTTTATTAACATAGTAAAGATAGAAGTAGCTATAGGGAAATTGAAAATTTAATCAAATTAACAATCTAATAACATGATATAGATAAATATATTTATAGGAATAAAGAAACAATTATTTTCAACAAACCTAATATAAACAATAGAAAATTTCAATATAAAAGCGATGCTTAGAGAGAGACATTAAGACTTAGAGAGATATTGAAATTTTTTGAATCGATAATATCGCAATATTCTGAAGCTGAGTAAACGTTTAACCTTCAATATGAATAATGAAGCAGCTGAACACAGTATGACAAATAGAAGAATTTACAAAGCTATGTAGGAAACATAATGAAGTGCTTGGAATGAGCATCGGTAATACTGCATCATGGTTGGAGAAACGTCGTTCTTGAGAACAGAATACAATGAATTACAAAGAATGAAATAATAACGAAAAAGGCAAAATACGAAATAATGAGCACAGTGATAACATTACAACAAAACTATTGACAGTAATCCCAATACCAGAAAAATTAATAAGAAATAACACACGTATAAAATTACCAAGTCGTCATATTCGTTGACAATGTCATAATCAGAGGGTCGTATTATAATAAATTAATCAGTTTATAGACGAGAGTCTAGTTTGTAAGTTTATTGAAGTAAAATTATTTGTTTTTATTGTAATAGGACCTTCTGATGATGATGGAATGGTAATTGAAAAGTTTAATCTTTGTAACTTCATGTTTTAGTTATAGTTGATTACTTTTTGTTGCTTTTGGACTATTATCAATAGTTTTATTTTTTTTTTTTAAGATACTGTAAACTTGAAGAAGCACTGTAATGGTTTTTGAAAGCATAATACAAAATACAGAAAAGAAAAGAAATCTGAATAATAGTGAAAGAAGATATAGGGGAATGAGAAAGACAAAAAATAACGTATGAGGAGAAAGAGGGGAGGATGAGAGAGTGGAAAGATAGTGAAAGACAAGTAAAAGGGAGGAAGGGTGCTAGAGACCGGTACGGGGTATGTTAAAGAAAGAATATGGGGAAAGTGACGTGGCAGGGAATGTAAGCAATAAGAAAAGAGGTGAAAGTTAGGAGAAAGAAAGATGGAAAGATAGAAAAAAAGGGAGTGAGATGTGTGAGAGAGTGAGGATAGTGAAATCGGAGAGTGAAAGATATAAAACGATACAGATGATGAAAATAAAAAAAGAGTGGGTAGCGAGAAAAGACAAATATTGGTGGCAAGGATAAAGTGAGAGATTGAGACTAAAGAACCAACCTCATTAAAAAACGTAAGGTGGGATACATTCTACCTTATTAGTAGATTACCAAGTGGGCCCCAACAAGGAAAGGAATTCGTACATAAAGACTTAAAAGAAATGATACGGACGACGGACAATGGAGGCAGCAACATTTACCTGGAAGAGTAGAGAACCCTGCCGTCCTGAAACAGCCTGACGAACTTGTTGGGCGTGGTGATGGTGTGGAGGTAGGACTGCTTGCCGTTGTAGAAGTAGGTATCCGGCTTCCATATCCGTTCCAACATGTTTATGCTCAGAGCGAGCGTGTCCTTTTCAGCGATGTAGGCCAGCCGACGGTCTATCCATGATTGCCTGAAGTAACAGTCCATGGAATATGTCTGCAAGTCAGAGAATCAGTATCATTGTTGCTCTGGTTGTTAGGAAATTTCTATGACAATCTATACATGCAACCAGTCAGTAAGATGAGTGGTTTGGTGGCCCCTGAAGTTATGTGATATCACTGGCTGCAGGTAGGAATATGGGATGTATGGTTGAATTTGAGGATGAGCTGAAATATATGCGATTGAAGTAGTGGTTGTCTTACTTGTCTCTTTCTTTGTGTGTGTGCCTGTATATGTGTGTGTGTGTTTTTTTTAAAGTACGTATTAACCCCTTTCTCCTTTTGCAAAGAGGCTCCAACAAGAAATCCGTAGTTCTGGTTGTCTTGTAATATGCAGACCTGTGTGTGTATGTAAGTGTTTGTGAATACATGTCTTCTTAAAAACTAGCTGAGAACCATGTACAGATCACGATGGTGACAAGTTACAATCTAAAGACTAACAAAGAATTAGTGTAATAGTGGTGCACATTGTTGAGGCTTATGATAAAGTACAGGCAATGGGTACATAACCTTACTTAACCCTAACTTAGGTTTAATGGAGGAAATAGTGGCAATTACAAGAGGATTTACTCAGTTGACAGGACTGTACAATCCATACATTAGTTTGTACAGACTCTATTTTTGTATAAGAGCTTTATGTGGTAGATTCACAGTGTAGATGTGTTTCTATGAAATATTTGGTGATCAGGGATTTTAATGTGCCCAATAATAACTCTTCAACAACTCTTCAATAACAACTCTTCTATGCCTACGATGGACTTTAAATAAGAGGTTTAAAATTAGTGGTGCACCTTGGGTAACGCTGAATGTGCTAACACCGCTCGCCTCCAGCTCGCCTAACGACCGGCTGCTACTGGGAGTCAAATAGTTGAAATGCCAAGAACCAACTAATGGCAACCAAGGATTTGGCTAAACCGACCAAACCATTATGAGGCGGGAAAAATCTTCTAAACATTGTGACTATGTCTGGATAGAACGCAGGGCCCTTAGTGTGTATCCAGTAGATTACACAGCTGCCGATATTTGGATGTATATTTGGTAAAAAACCGTTAAATACTTTTTTTTAATAAAAGAAAATGACTTGTTTCAGATATTTTCCAAATTACCATAAAATATGGTTTTAATCCGTCTTAATATACCTACTGAAAAGGTAGAAATGCTGATTTGCCGTACCTTAAAGTTTTCCACATATTTTGTCTCTCTTCTTCTCTCAATGTGATTTTATATTGATACTTTACCGTATTTTTATGTTCATTTTTAAAAACGTTTATTAAAATGTAATTTTGTACATTATTTTTCAAACTCTTGTATTCCTATATACCTCTACCTCTCCCTCTCTTTCTCTCTCTTACTTTTCTTTGCATTACTCTTTCAGGTTTTCACAATTTCTCTTTTCCTCTACCCCTGCTACCGATATTTCTCGTTCCCCCTCCTTACTTTCATCTCTTTCTGTCTTTCTTGATAGGTCTTTCATTCTAAGCTCCATTTCCTTTATCCCACTACTCTTCACTTTCAATTACACCTCAGTCTTCCTTCTGTCATTCATTTTTAATTTCATTTGCTGTCTTTCTCATTCTCCTTCTACAGTTCACTCTTTCTTTTGATTACCTAATCATACACTAATAATATTTTTTTTGTATCTGTCTTTCCCTTACTATGCTTTCAAAAATCATTACAATATAAAGTAAATTACAAATAAATTGTAAACAAACAAATTATAAACAAACTCAACCAATCTCAAAAGAAAACTTTTATTCTCAGTCAAACTCGTTTAGGGAAAATGTTATCTTCATCAGTGATTCTTACATTCTTTATTAAATTCACAAGCCGAGCTTAAAATGAAGCACAACACGGTTTAAATGTAGTTAACTATGAACAGTTAAAAAGTGTGGAATTGACAATTGATATCATTGACAATTTCGCTATCAATTTGGATATTTACATGTATATTACTGTGTTATGTGTGTTTTATTCGTAGATTCTCTTGCTTGTATGAAAAACTATCCGTTGGACGTTTCTTCGGATGAATTTAATTCTTAAATCCTGAAGGTAGAATGAACATACGGCCACTGAACTACTGAGGTAACATCAGCAAAACGGGATTATCTGTTCCCATAAAACAAAAAGTATCTATGGGATTCATTGTGTATGTGTGTATGTGTGCGCGCGCGCGTGTGTGTGTACTTGTGTATAACATTTTAATTGGACTAGAATTCATTGAAACATACTTTTTTTTATTAATCTGTTCACTTTGTAAATACGTTTAACGTACCATATCGACCTCAGAAATGGGCCCCATACTGCGTACCATGATGTCAACTTCTACAATGGCCGGCGGTCCTGGAACAGATGTGAAACAGTTTTAAAATATTACACAAACCTTAACACAAGTTTATCACTATGTCAAGTGGCCTGCGGCTGGCATCGATGCTACTACTGTCGAGTGGCCCACAGCCCAAAGATCTATTATCTGTAATTCCTGATACTAGAGCCGGTGAACGAGAGTTAAAAGTAGACGAATGTCCTTGAAGAACACTTGTAACACTGACAACTCCCTCTTTGGAAGATTTGCGATCGGAAACTTGATTGTAGGACAAAATTGAAGTCTAAATATCTTTATCGATAGAAACAAAAATTATAAATTAAGTTTATTGACAAAGTTATATCAATGATTATAAAAGAGAGAGAAATTGAAATGGTATAGATTACAAGAGTGTAATTTCAAATACTTGTTCAAAAGGTTAGCCCTAAATAAATATAGAAGGATTAGTTGACCTCTTGTCTGATAATTTGTTGCACCAGTAGTTAAAGAAACACTCCTTTGGATCAAGCATAATAGGTTGACCTAACCGATAAAAAATATAATGACAAATTATCCAGTTTAGAGTTCAGGAATCCAGTTAGAAGAGAAGTTCCAGTTAGGAAAGTTTTGGTTATAAATGAAACAACATTCCAAATGTAAATAATCTACACCATTGTTGAAGTCAAATACTCGCTATTGATGACCATGAGTATTTAGCATCATATAGCACCACATAGGGTACCGGCGCTATTCATGGAAATATTATTTTTCCTCTATTCATTGGCCGTATGAAATTTGTTTTGTTTATATAACTCAAAGTACCCGAATAGGGTATGTTTGCTAATAAAAATAAATTTCCCAATACAACTGGATTATAGGTATAGTAAAATCACTTTGTGAAGGCTTTTGGGTATGTGGCTTAGGGGGGGGGGTTCAGTTTAGAGTGTTGACTGAGCGGAAGTTTTCAAAAGAACGCGATACTATCCGACTTTCGGCTAGTACATGACAAATTAGAATACAAAATTTTAAAACAATAATAATAAGGAAGCAAAACTAAAAATTGAATTAGCTTTCAGTATCAAATAGTATAACTAATGTTTTCAGAACGTACAAAGCGATCCGCCAGCAGAGAGCTTTGCGATCTAATACGTATCCAAGAAGTCTGTCGTATGCTTACGCATGCGCACAAGTCACTGTCCAACGCATAATATGCTTAGCTATTTTTGTTGTAGTGATTCTACTACAACTATCCCAATGTATTCTAACTGGTTGCTGTAATGAATGTTGGCGCTAGGAAACTTATTCGAATCAGCTAAGGCTCCTCCGTGTTTTCTTAAACCATAATAATAATACATATTAGGAATGTTATTATTTTATATAACAAAACCTAACCTAATTGGATATCTTATAGGTATAATGTATTACATTAGACATGTTTATTATAGTTTAAATCGCTCTCTCTTTTATAAATAAACCTTCAGTTTTTGTAGTTTCGTTTAAGTTGAGGTTATGTTTGTATTTATTTTCAAATATTAACCATTTATGTGTGACATTTAATATCACTTTTTCAAGTTTAGAATATATTTTGCAGTAACATATTAAAAACGAAAACCAAATACAGTTTTACATTTAGAATAATGGACAATAGCAGTGGAAAAGTAAAAACTCTTAGAAAATGTTTTTAGAAATGTCATACGTTAAACAGTTCTCGTAATATAATGCATTCGCTCTTATAAAACTTCATAATACAACTAAGCAGCTTTCCATCGCCGTAAACGTTCTCTAACAATAAAAAAGTAATTTAATCATGCGTTCGTCAAGAATTTCAACTCTTTGTTTTAATCGCCCCTCCGACACGGCGCATGCGTACCCAAGAGTCCCTCATCCCATTCCTCAGTGTGGCATTGCCATCGTTATAAAGGATGTTGGTTACTTAAAAACAATCTTTATTCTTATTTTAATTTACTTAATTAATATTTAAGCTCAAATCTACAGCACGAGAGGTTAGATTGTTATCATATCTACGGCAGTGAGGGTTGTCTATGTACACCCACTGAGACTGTGTTTGTTTTATGGCAAACACGCAATACCAAAATTTATAATTCTATTTTATTCAAAATGGTCACAGATGAACAAGTATATCCAGTCTTACGATTAATGGTAGAGTGTCAACTAATGATAACCATTACGATACATCTTTATGGTTTAGCTGGATTAGTTCTTGTTTTCGAGTATAACTCACGAGAATATGCAAGAGACTTGAGAAGCGCAGAAGGGGTTTTCTCTAACTATAGTGGTGGGAGGCTTGGTAGCTGTATATCCCTCGCTTGCATCTCGACACTTTGAAAAAGTCACAGTGGTTGTAGTGAACTGATACGTATAGCACCAAGGTTCGACAAACACTACTTTTGCGGGTCCCCCCCCCACTACTGACGTCAAGACGGCCACTTCTTCAATTTGAAATTATCCTTAGGCAAATTTGACATTTTAAAGTTATACTTTTAAATTTGACATTATACTTTTAAATTTAAGCCAAAGCTACAGATCTTCAGACACAACCTTTACTAGCGAACCTGGCGAAGCGATCATATAATTTTTCGCATTAGCATAGTAATGTTATGCTTTTCCCATAGTTGTTTTAATTTACTAGAAAGCCATCTCCTCACATATGTTTTTCTTACAAGGGGAGTAAGGGTGAAACATCTTTATGACTTCGATAGAGAGTAAGTCCACTTCAGTCACGTGGCCCTACGTAGGTTTACAATCCTATAAGGCGATAGTAGTCATATTGTTAGGTTATCTTGAAACTTTGAAAAAAAATTAATGGGCGTTAGAGATACCCCTAAGCTTCACCTTAACTTTAAACCAACATCTCTCCTCTATCCGTTACACCAGCCTTGATGATAATTCACTGAATGAAAGAACGGTTCAACTCAAACTGCCCTTATTTACATCTCATTCATCGACCTCACTACTGACGCTAGAGAAATTTAATTTCATAGTGTTGAGATGAAATATTTCTGTACAAGATCCACAAATAAAGCTGAGAGTTGGAAGGGGTTGTATACAGGTATGACGATTACTTTTTGTCTACAATCTAGAGTTATCATTTTTACACGTGTGATTCACAAAACGCAATTGTTGAACAGCTGTTTTTACGTATTACCAACTTATGAATAAAACTAACCCAAATAATGTGAAATTTATCAAATTTTATACCAACACGAATGTAATATTCCCTTTTAAGAAGCTTCGTTTTATTCTGTACTATGATACAAATGTATACTTTATCTATTAATTCTAAAGCAAATCTTCCTTATTTAAAATTCTGTTTTGTATTTAAACATCAATATTTCAATTTATTCTCACTTTTCTATCAATAGTTAATTGTTTCAGAGTTTTAATTATCACTCTAAAACAGATCCAGTGAATCGATATAATTACGATACGAATTTAAATAGTTTTGCTTGGGCTATTGCCAACCTATGAAATACAAATTCCCCAAGCTAATTTAAAAGGTTTAAAATTCAATTATACAAATTTTATAGCTTTAGAAAACAACAATAAACACTACTAAGACTGTTTAATTCATTCTGTAGTGTTTGACAATCCTATGCTTCAACTGTTTAATTGTAATTGTAAATCTGCCAATTAAAATTCTGCTTTGTAATTAAATATCAGTATTTCAATTAATTTACATTATTCTATAAATATTTAATTGTTTCAGAATTTTAATTTAAACTTAAAACACTCCATAAGAATATCTCAAGGATTATATACGATAGAGGTTTAAATATCAAGTAATGTCACCTTGATTATCGTAATAGACACTATAAAAAAACATAAATATTACAAATAAAATCTTTAATTAATCAAACACCACTACCAAGAATCGTTTCATTTAGATGTTGATAATAATGAGTGCCATTATAAACATTGCGTGTGAATAGCTAAAAACATTTTTGTGTAAAATTAATTTTACATATTTATGAAACTCTTATTACATTATTTAGTTCAAATAAAAATAAATAATAATAATTTAAAACCCCTTACTTTTTGAAAACTATATACGTTAATACGTGATTTGATGAACATTCTCTTAATGACAATCTCAATCCAATTACAGCCACTATTATCGGCCACAGATTATCCAGCCAACTGCGATTGGATACTCTCATACAACATTCAATCTTTGGTCTGACAGCTTTAGAACTGAAACTGTCTCCCTAATCTTTGGTTAAACTTAATTAGTGATTTAATTACTGTTCTTGGAACTGACTGTTAGTACAAAATACACAGAACGAAATCACGGGTAATATTTTGGTTCTTCTTCAATGATTTACGATTGTTCAAAATATATATTTCTGTTTTTTGAATAATTATAAAATTCAAAATAAAAATTCAGAATTCCTATACAAAATTTATATTTTTATCCTCAAAATACAAGATACATTTTTCTGAATATTTTTCTACCTTAATTTGGGATTGGTAAATTACTATTTGGGTAAAATTTAAAAAGAGGATATCTACAAAAATAGATATATTAATTTAACAGATTGATTTTAGAAAGTTTAATTATAAATTGTAGCCCTTTACTTGGAGCAAAGGCCGTTGCTTGGATCTCTTCTCGCATAACTGTTATTACCGTAGACGATAGCTTATCCGAAACATTGGTGGTGATCAGATAAGCGAAATTTTGGATAACTGAAATTTATGAAACAATTATGTTATACGATCAATACGTTAGGAACAAACATTTACATTGCGAATGACCTTGTGACTAAATTGGGCCAGCTTATCTATCCCATGATGGTTCATGACCGGAGGACTGTAAGGGACTATCTACACCGAACGCACCCTCAATATCCAACCATGAGTTCTTGGCTGATCAACCCAAGCGACCTCTGTAATTAGGATACTTCAAAACGTGATTCCAATAAGAGCTCAAGAGTTACCGTAAGGCCTGGACTGGTCCGCCTCTGGGACAGGATATTATCCGACCAGTAACCACTCTCGGTTTTCCGAACCTGCACAATACCCTCTGAATACAAGTTATTTAGAATAATTTACTGTGGTTAAATAAATAATACAGAAACACCTCTAACCACAAATATTTTTATTCTAAACTAGGCTAGTATAAACATATTTGTAGTTCGAAGTTTTTTGTATTATTTAACCGTCTGATGAGTTCGGTCCAGGTAGTGCAATTGGTAACTAAACACCCTCCCCCCAACCTTGACTTTCCCTAAGGGCCAGACACACAGAGTAGAGACTTGGACTTAGGTAGGAAGTACTGAGGCCAGCAGTTATCATTTTGAACTTGAGCGATCAAAACAAACAGCGACGTATTAAACACAAGAATGTCTATACGTGCGTTTAACACACGTCTTGTAAATATTGAGTATGTGGTACATTAAAATTAAGCAACTGTTTAAGAAAGAGGTCGAAAATTTTCTTTTTGTTTAAGAATCGACACATTATCGCAAAATTACATTCTTAAGGCCCGTTATTTCTGTAATTCCTACTCTATTTTTTCGAGCTAAGCTCGATTCACTAACCCCAATTCTAGGTGTATTATTTACGTTGATCGGAGACACTAACACTAAAGCGTTTACTACAAGCGTAGTCGCTACTGGGTACGACAATAGACTCCACACCGCTGACGTCACAAAGCTTGCTACTTAGGGCGAGTACTGCAGTACTGCTGAATTTACCGACATGATGTTTCGGTTTATAGATATTTAGATAATCGATAGTGAAAGGTGTTCGTACATAATATCGTATGGTTTCTACAAATGTCTCAACGTGTAGGAGTTTCGATCCCCATGTTTGTGTTTATTCTAGACGCTGATATTTCAGTGGTAGATTCCAAAGAATTTAAAATTAAAGATGTGGTATGAAATATCCATGTTATCGGAGGCCTCCGGCAATATCGCTAGTTATTACGTGAATCATAAGGCATGACGAGGTTATTGGTAAATATTTGCATTCTTAAAGTGCCAGCTGTTTAAATACAATAAACAAACCTAGTCTAGATACGCTATATATATATATATATATATATGAAGTTAATATATTACTATTGTAAGTTATTTTATCCACCATTAAGTGCAATGATTTTACCTTGTGTGATGAGGCGCCTTTCGGTCACTTGACCATTGTCGAATCACTGATTACTGGAAAAAGGAAAAAGTAATCAGGAATTCGACAATGGTCAAGTGACCGAAAGGCGCCTCATCACACAAGGTAAAATCATTGCACTTAATGGTGGATAAAATTAATTACAATAGTAATATATTAACTTCATAAAGTCAGTGCAACGGAAAAACAATGGATAACGTAAAATATCAAGAATATATATATATATATATATATATATATATATATATATATATATATATATATATATATATTAGGGATGGGCCGATTCCTAAAATTTTCGATTCCGATTCCGATTCCGATTCTAAAATTTTCCTTTCGATTCTCGATTCTTTAGTCGATTCTCGATTCTCGATTCTTTCAAGTTATATTAGCTTACACGCTAAGTTCTCTAATCATTAATTTAGTTAACATCTTGATCATATGACAAAACCTTTTAAAAGTTCTGTTTTAATGTAATAGGCTACACAAAACCTTCAACAATGAGAATGATATCTGTCTATAATATAATTTATTAAGGTTAAGTTTCGGAGGAATAATACAGTGTATCTGTTATCCGTCTATTCGCTCAACTGTCATGGCCTCGGTTTCGACGGTGACGGTTAATCGAGTTTTTACTGTACTTTTTTGTGTTTTGTTCTGACATTTAGTGAGAGAGAGAGACGAGCGATGTCAAACGACCAGAAATGGTTACGATCTTGATTGCTGTTGCTTCATAAATAATAATATTTTCGTTTACTTTAATCATTTAATTCATTCAAATCAACTAATACATAAATAAGGCATAGTTGGTAATTAATTATTTTTCCACACAAATATAATAAATTTTGGTAATAAATTTTGTTTGGTAATAAATTACTCCACACGCATATTTTAATAGTTAACAATATAGGAATCGGAATCGACACTTTTATGATGAAGAATCGAGTATCGACGATTCCTCGATACCACCTAGAATCGACGATTCCTGGAATCGAGAATCGGAATCGGCCCATCCCTAATATATATATATATATATATATATATATATATATATATATATATATATATATATATATATATCTTAAACAACAATCTTACTTGGTATTACATATAGTGAAAGTGATAAGTGAATACAAGAAAACAGAGTTGCAAAGCTACACACACACACACACACACACATATATATATATATATATATATATATATATATATATATATATATATATATACTCTTTGCAACACTGTTTTGCAGTGTTCACTTATAACTAGCACTAGATGTTTTTAAACACGAATCTTACTTGGTTTTTATGCGAGTTAACTTTCAAAGATTGATAGTATTTCCATTGTCGAGCATCAACTCGACAATGAAGATAATACCAATCTTTGAAAGTTAACTCGCATAAAAACCAAGTAAGAGTCTTGTTTAAGTACATCTAGTGAAAGTGATATATAGTGAAATTGAAATTGAATAAATTAACTATATTAAAAGAAAACATATCACCATATTTAATATATATATATATATATATATATATATATATATATATATATATATATATATATATATATATAATATATATACTCTTTGCAACACTGTTTTTATGTATTCACTTATAGCTAGCACTACATGTTTTTAAACACGAATCTTACTTGGTTTTTATGCGAGTTAACTTTCAAAGATTGATAGTATTTCCATTGTCGAGAATCAACTCGACAATGAAGATAATACCAATCTTTGAAAGTTAACTCGCATAAAATCCAAGTAAGAGTCTTGTTTAAGTACATCTAGTGAAAGTTATATATAGTGAAATTGAAATTGAATAAATTAACTATATTACAAGAAAACATATCACCATATTTAATATATATATATATATATATATATATATATATATATATATACCAGGTATGACTAAACTCACCACCAAATCCAGGCCTCACACTGTTATCGTATCCCTCCAGCAAACTGTCCAGTAGATCTGTGACATTCTTGTGGTGATTACGTTCAGATCCTAACGGTTGCCTGCAAAACATTGACAAGGTTTTAGTGGACGATTAACCCTACAATAGTTACACAAAATATTTAACATGTTTAGTCGCATGGTGTGAAAATGCTAGCACTCTTTAAAACATAAAATCCTACGCTATTTATTTGCAATTTTATTGCTAAGAAAGTTTTTTACGATATTTTTACTAATTTTTTGTTTGTTTTTTGTACAGGAATTTGCTTAGGAACGAATTTCGACAAGTGTCTAACTGGGAAATGTTGAGGTGTGAAACAGTCACAGCTCATAGTAAACCCTATCGGTCTTCGAGAAAAAAATACACTTTGTTCAATATTTAAAGTTATTAACTGAAACAAAATAATAACAAGTCGTTATTTACAGTTTTGTTTAGTTTCTTAGTAATAAACTGCCAGTAAGTTACAATATTATATTAACTGTAGATGTAGTCTTAATTTATTGCATACTAAATGTATTCGTATGGAATTAGTTAATCTTTGGACGTTTTAACTGCCACTCTGTGATTTACGATCCCATGTTTTATTATAACATCGAGGCTTGATAAAACATGTTTATATCATATTTTTTTTAATGTATTAAACAATCCGTAGGCCTAAACATTACGGGGGTGGCCAGGATACCTCTATGGGCATAACTCTCAGTTTGTATTTTAACAATAATAATATATACGATATTATAGAATATCCTTAAAAGTTATATATTCACAATCTCTCTTTGATATAGTATTAACTATTTCGATAAAGTACACCTGCATTGGTTTTCTAGTAAAATGACGGAAATTAACATATTGTCTATGGTTAAAGAATACAACCAGAGCGTAAAATAACACTGGGGTAGTTTTAGCCCAAAGGATACCTTCTTACTTTTGCTCCAGGGTTATGCCGACTGTGCATATAACTCATTTGATATGCCTACTTGTCTCTGGTGCATAACTAGCTACACACACACACACACACACACACACACACACACACACACACACACACACACACACACACACACACACACACACACACACACACACACACACACACACACACACACACACACACACACACACAAACACACACACACACACACACACACTCATTGACCAGGGTGAACTTTGGATCTGAAAAAATAGATAATTCAAGCAGACCTAAGAATCCACGAACAGCATTATATTCTGTCACCCCAACCTTAAGCAGAAGGATGTTTGAGACTAGAAGTCATAAACGAAAGATCATACTTTACCCGATCAAGACACTGAATATAAATGCTAGTTACATTTTGACAAACTGTTTTGAATATTTTTTTTAAAAAATATTTTTTTTTCAAGAATAGTGGAAAATACCTGAAGAACATTTGGATTACAGGTGGTAAGTCCGATAGAATAAAACCTTTTTCATCAACAATAAAACTAATAAGGCATTCCTACGCACAGTTGGTAAGAGAGTACTCACAATATATATATATATATATATATATATATATATATATATATATATATATATATATATATATTCTTCCCTTAGAGACGGACGTAGAGTGTTCTAATGGAGACATTGAGAGACACCCCGATTGGTCTATTCCTCTTCTCTCCTATCTTTATGTTCCCTACACCAACTTCGTCATTTTCAGGCAAACATTATTGGGGGCCTATAATGGGAAAATGTTCGTTTACCAATGTACAACTGCTACTTCATTCATTATAGCTGTAGAATAATATGACTAGGATTGGCCATGAAGAATAAACAGAGGATTCTGTAAGAGATGTTATAACACCTCCGGATCAGGGATATAGGGTGGGCTCATAGCTCAATGTGTATACAGTAATCAAGAAGGAGGGGATAAGAAGAACCTGTAATTGTTACTTAATTATATATATATAAATTTGTGTTTGTGAGTGGGGGAAAGATTGAATCGGTGTTTTGATCGGTTTGTGTATGTGTGTGTTTTGTTTAAACATTATAACTTATAATTATATATATTACAATCGTAACTTATTTGAAGTCATATTATTCTTAATAAAAGTTTTTACTTGAACTTTACTTAATGTCGGTTAATAACTATTTACTGTGTTTAAGGTTAATGGCAGATCACATATGAATTCATGCTAGTAGAAATTGGTTTTAGTATGAATTGTTCTGTGATCTGTCATTGACTTTCAACATAATAAACAATTTTTATCAAATATTATTTGAAAAGCTTTTTTTATTTCGTGCAAAAGTTATTTAAAAAATCTGAGATTAGCATAACGTATGGGCTACGGTGGAGATTTTGTATGTAATGTTGCTTCTTTTATGTCCATTTGAGAGGTTTCTGTACTTCAGAGCAAAAAAAAAACGTTTGTTCTCTTACTTTTAATCCCATTACAGCGGGTGTGCAAAAACGTCAATGTTGCGTTGGGGAGTATTTAATGTTAAAACCTTTTCTCATACGTTTATTAAATGTTGGTTATTTAAATATTTTTGGAAAAAATTGTGGGTTTTCAAAATTTATATACATAGTTACGTGAATGTTTGTCTCGAGATATACTGAACAACACTACTCTCAACTACTAGCAACTAAAACACTCTCTTACATAACTTCATTTATTAACAAAGGGAGGATAGCGATGTTCTTTTGTCACCAGTTTATAGTCGTTACGTTTAGCCGGACCGGTGACCTTGAGGTTCGCAGAAGCACTTTGTTTGATGTCCGTGGAGGGGACACCTAATGAGACAGTTTCTTGTTAATGTTTGAGGAGTGAACGAGGTGTGGATGGTATAGTATACAATGCTGTTTCCCCTCCCGCGGAAGCAGTTTCCACTGACGTTTACCGGTCAGGCTACACCTGACGACCTGTACGTCAGAAATGTGACCTTGGACTCATGACACGAACGATTATTTACATCTATGACCACAGGCTTTTACTTGACATTTTAACCCTGCCTAGATTCATAATCTATTTCAGAGTATCGACTAAAATGAAAATCACTATAAAAAGAAAAAGTTGAATGTTTACAACAGCTACTAAATCGTAATAAAAGTAAAGAGTATCACAGACAGAAATTCCTTCCGGACGTAGGGTTGGTATCTGGAGAAAGGTTTTGGACAGAGCTTGAGTATTGCATGGTAATTTATATCCTTAGTTTAAAGCCTTACAAAAAAAATCTCATTTTGTTACACTTAAATGCTTAAAATTAGCCCCAAGTTGATAAAATTAGTAAATTAAATTTGTGCTTATATAAACAGATTATACATTTACAAGAATGTAGACTTACAAAGCGCATGTACAGAACGATATTTATTTAGAAACTTTTAATAACGACTCAATAGAAATGACAAGGTCTTCAAAGCAAAATCTAAATTTGCATTTCGACCAACTAGAATATTGTAACAAACTATTGAGATTTCATAGAAGTGATGAAAACCATCTCGTTAAAATGTTTACTATCAGTTTCAGCGATTTTATCATTGATTTAAGCAACAGCCAGGCCATTGAGACTCTCTCCGTAGGCTTTGTTTCTGAAAGCAGATCTCACACATTCCAGTCAGTTAAAGACATTGTATACGTTACATAAACCGCTTTCAGTTTAGTGTAAAATGGTTTTATATGAGATCTACAAGAAGGAAATATATCATTATGAGAGTTTAAATAACAATGAAATTGTTTCAAAAATGGGCATCTAAAATAATTTTTAGACAAAGAAAATTTGAACAAGTAATATAAGAAAAATATTTATATAGTCAGTTCTTACTTTGGTCAAGTAAAACAAATTTTAGTTTAGTTACTTTTTAATAAATAATTACAAATAATATAAATAAAGTAACATAGTCCATGAGTTAAAACAGCTGTTCTACCACATAAACGATCAGCTGTTTTATGAAATCATGTTATCACTTATTTTGAGCCAAATGGAAAGAAATAACAATATTGCATACTTTGGCCCTTTTGTGAAGGATTTTTCTCCAATATAAAGCTAAAGTTAATTCATTATTAAACTTAAATAATAAATTATTATTTGAATAATCTGTAACAACATCAATGCCATCAAATAGAAGTTTTAAATAATGTATTTGAACTTGAGTGGATGAATAAAAATTATTTTAATAACGACTGAAATTTTTTAACAAGATATATAAGGGGAGTGTGAATTAATAAAAGGAATTAAAAAAAAGAATCATTATTACCCTTCTGAGGGTTGACCACTAAAATCTCGCTCTCTGTATCCTTTTAGGTAATCCATTTCTTAATTTCAAAGGAACTTTAACCCCTATGAAACTTGTATCAAATTTTATAATAATTTCCATTTATGTAAACGAATTTGAAATGATGTAACTTTAATATAAAAGATACTATCACGGCCCTTAGGGATGTTGTAAACACGCATATAGGGTGTTTGTAAAATACTCCAATGTGTATAATTTTGTTTGGTGGTAGCTAGTATTAAATTTGAAAAATAAATCTAAATGGACATTACGACTTACATCCTTGAGAAAGTCACTGAAATTAAGGATTAAATTTTAACGATCTTTCACGAAAATCTTATAGATTCAATATATATACAAGAATAAATTTATTGAATCGTTCAATTCAAATTATTATACAGACTTCATAATATACCTATGAATAACGTAAATAAAATAAGAGAGAAAAACATAATTTATCAAATAGAAATAGGGAATGGTTATAAAAAGAAAACTGTTGATAAACTTAATTAATTTATTTTAAAAAATAATAATAATTTAATTTATAAAAATAATGATAATACAACAATATGGACATCATTTATATTTACAGGTAATGAAATAAAAAATATCACATAATTGTTTAAGTGTACCAACGTCATATTTGCACATAAAATTAATAACTAGTTAATTAATATAATGAATAATAATAATAAAATTATTATTATGCGTGATAAAACGTTGTATATAAATTAAAATTTGATTACTGTATTAAACTTTATATAAAGAAAAGTAAAGAAAAAAATAAAAATAGATATAAATAACATATCAATCCTTGTAAGAAACCAGAAAATTACAAATTGACTTTTGCTACTAATAGTATCAATAATAATCACATATTTTCTCATATAAATAATATGATACTTATAAAAGAAAGCAATAGGAGCCTACGAAGGAATATAATATTAATAGGAAGTTAATAAACCAACAGATACAGATAAAATCAAAATGCGATACTATATTCAATGCATGTAGTGGTAAGGCTACAGATTAATACACTTGACAATATTGTAATAGATTTGGAAACTCTGCTTCTTAGATGTAATTAGCACTTGTATGTATGACTTCCTTTATATTATCCTGAGGATGTTGGTACTGTTTGCCAACAAAAAGGTTTGACTTGTATGATTCAATAAATTATTCTTGTATTTGTATCTTCTATAATTTTTTCATTAATTCACAGGAATACATATTTTGTTGTATATATATATATATATATATATATATATATATATATATATATATATATATATATATATTGCAATATAAATCGCCAGAAATGTATAAATCAAACTTTCCTAATCATTGTATTAATAATAATCACATATTTCCTTATATAGATAATAAGATACTTGTAAAAGAAATTAACAAAGGCCTGAGAATGAATATTTATGAAGCTTTAGAAATACATAAATATAATACTAATAATGAGTTGATAAATGAACAAATACAACTAAAATCTAAATTTGATAATATATCAGTGTTTGTAATGTTAGGGCAGCAAAATAAAAGTTTAAGAACATTGTAATTTATTTGGCATAGCTATTTATTTGATCTAATTTGCACATTTGTTAATTTTAATTGTTTAATATTCCTGATGATGTTGGTACTGTTAGCCAACGAAAAGCTTTGAATTGTAAATTCAATTATAATTCTTGTATTTGTATTTTGACTTAGTTCTTTTATATATATATATATATATATATATATATATATATATATATATATATATATATATATATATATATATATATATATAATAAATATATATATATATATATTAATAAATTAATATATATATATATATATATACATAATTATAATTTAGGGAACTATTTTCATAATCAAATTGGTATAAATTTGTAATTTACAATTAAGGAATTGTTATTTCTAGGTAATACATTAAATTTTGCATTATTTTAATGTAGCTAGCTACGCACTTTGCGTGCGTGCGCATCTATATATAAGAGAATTATTACGTAACAATACTTACGTAAGTGATGACGTCAGCGAAATTCCATAAAGGAGAGAAACATACATTGTAAACAATTGTACTTCTGATGCTTTCATTTACAGTTCACTGAAAAAGTTTAAATTGTTTTGTTAGAAACCTGTAATACATTAGTTTGCACAATTATATTTTTTATGTTTTTATCAATGTCCATACATTTTTTATGATTTTGGCAATGCTCGTACATTTTATATGTTTTTGTCAATATTCATACATTTTTTATGTTTTTGGCAATGCTCATATATTTTTATGTTTTTGTCAATGTTCATACACTTTTTATGTTTTTGGCAATGCTCATACATTTTTTATGTTTTTATCAATGTTCATACATTTTTTATGTTTTTGTCAATGTTCATACATTTTTTATGTTTTTGTCAATGTTCATACATTTTTTATGTTTTTGCCAAAGGTCATACATTTTATAAACAAGAATATGTATAACATACTTTCTCGAATTTTTTCATCAATTTAATTGATAAATATCAAGAGCTTCTTACATCCACAACAGCTAAAGACCAAACACTCGACTTCATTATTTTATAAAATTACGAGTTCATGAATAACTTATGTTTAATTTACGTAATTTAATGTAGTATCAATAACGTAACGCATTTTTTACTACATTTAGTATCTTTATACCGTACACAGGGAATTATTAAATACTAATGTAATGTACAGCAAATAAAACTGTCATAATGAAAACAAAATAACTGAAAAAAAAGATATAAGTGAATAAAGCAAGAAAATCATTACACGAATGCAATGGAACATTATGCGTCGTAAAATCGAAAACCAAAAGAGTTAAGAATAACAAAATACATTCCTTCTAGCCCCAGGGCGAATAAAAACATCTATAAAAGAATATAAAAGCTACAGAAAGAGACGGCTTGTGAAGAGCGATCAAAATCTCAAAGCTAACAATGATGCTAAACAACATCATGAAGTACGTTGAGTGTATGACAACAACAATGGAAAAGGGACAAAATGTGGGCGAAGGGAATTTTTAGAAGCTATTGTTGGCCAATGGTTTTTGTGTTTTCGGGTGAGGAACTCGTTATTGACGCCTATAAAGACGCGATATATTGTTACTATGACTGGAATAAGGACTACGACATGGTATACATCATGGCTCGCGTCAAAACGAGCGTCTGATATATAACTGGGAGTTGAATTTGTGGCTTTAGGCTTTTTTTAATTTTGAGTATATATCGTACTGTTATCTTGTGTGGAGTTTGTCACTATTGTTTAGTTTGTGCATAGTCTAACGATTTGTGTTAGTGTAAATACAGAAATACCTTTTGTGTTGGTTATTCGGTAAATTTTGTTATTTTGTGTTGTTGCTAACGTGTCTGATATGATTATCCTGTTTGACCAAATTAGGAACTGAGCCTTGCACTAAAAATTTGTTTGTATACAGATTTTTTAGGTTCATTTGTATTTATGCTAGGTGTTGGTTAATTTGTGTGTTCTGAACTCTCTGTAAGTAGTATCAAGTACTCTGCAGGTTTATCAAGTTAGAGTTTTAGTTTTGGGTTATCGAGGTGATGTAGTAATATGGAGAGGTTAATTTTAAGAGGTTAAGTTTCCATAAGGGAAAGGAATAAGCGGGGTGATTGACGTTGTTTCCACGTAGGCCTACAATGGTGAGGTGACTACTTAAACCGACAATGATGATTATAAATAAAACTACAAAGTATACACGCATTATGCAAATATGTTGATTGTGTCTTTCTATTATTTCGACACGCGCAACACCGGGAAACTTTTCTAGCAACAACTTAAATTTAAATTTTTAAAGTTAAAGTTTCTTAGATGTTTAATAATAACTTTAACTTTTTTACATCACTAACCAACCATTAATACTTTCGTTTTTTTAGCTTACTTTTGTTACTAGTATACGTTTATACAGTTACTACTTTTTTAAATGTATATATATATATATATATATATATATATATATATATCATGATATATCATCATATATATATATATATATATATATATATATATATATATATATATATATATATATATATATACAGTAGAGTCCAAGTCCCAATATTTCGAGCTTTCGTTAAATTCGAGCTTTTCTATTTTTTCCTATTTGAGGCTATACAATTTATTTGAAAAAAATGAGAAGAAATGAGTTTAACTTCCAAGATATGTTTATATCAATACGATATACAAATCAAATGAGTCGGGTTTTCAAGAAATGTTTTTATCAGTACGGTGTACAAAGGAAATGAGACGAGCTTCCAAGAAATGTTTATATAAATTCTATAAACGTTTTAGTGCATTTATAATAATATAGTGATAATTAGTGTAGGATTCATATAACTCCTACTTTTCGAGGAACCATAACATACTTCCGACTAATCCGATGGTGACTCGATCCCATCTACCTGGAATTATTGAGACTCTACTGTCAATATATTTATATATATACAATAATTATAATTAATATGAATATTTATTATATAGCTATATTACAGTATTTTCAATAATTAACTATTAACCTGAAATATTTGTTTACACTTAATACATATTAAATATAATCATGTAAAACATACGTATACATGTTCAGTGATGTTTACCACTATATTTTTCGTACAAACTTTGATTTCCTCCTAGTGAATTGAAAACATAAATACATTTACTGTTACCACATACTCGTATATAAATAATATTAGTATATAACTTTGAATATAAAGTACGAGCGGGTTAAGACGTAATGGTCTAATGTTAAATAACATAATACTAAAGATTTGTCCGACTTTTAAAAGTTGTTAAGCGATTCTTTCTTCAAGTCTTTCTATCACATTACACTCTATAAATATCTTGTTCAACTTTTCAATCGTTAATAAAATATTTTTTATTCATCGACTCAAATTCAAATAAATTTTTATAAACTGATAGTGAATGACATTTGATGGTAATACAGTTTTTTCACATAATAATATATAAACTAAATTTAATTCATTAATTAAATTTAAATAATTAATGTTACTTTTAAATAGGAGGAAAAGTTTCACAAAACGGGCAAGGTATGCAATATAGTTATTTCAACGCTTTGGCTTAAAATAAGTGGTAACATGGTTTCATAAAACAGCTGATTATATATTATAGGTAATGTGGTAGAACAGCTGTTTTAACGCATAGGTTATGTTACTTGATTTATGATAATTGTAACTATCTAATTAAAAGTAACTAAAATAGTTACTATTTTTTAGTTGACATCCGTAGGGTTGACTTTAAAAACTTTGTTTTCTATAATATTTATTTTATAAAAGAATTGAGCAAAGCTAAAAAGGTTTTGCACTTTAATACTTTACTACGCGCAGTTTATTTTATAGGGCAATGGTTGTTCTTGCCACATGATCCTTCCTGGTTTATAGGTTAACACTAATGGCCGAAGGTTAGTGTTATAGTTTTAGAATCATAAATATTGTAACTATGTTGGAACGTTAGTTATTAAAAAGTTCAAACTATTATTATTTGTTATTAGGTTTCCCTTTTCTCTTAAAGACAATTGTTTTCAGTCAGTTTTCTTTAACTTTCCTAAAGAATACGTCGTCCTGTTTCGTTAAACTCGCTTCGCGTCCGTCTAATTGGAACCGCAGTACTTCGCTCATTGTACTTTTCAATTCAATTCTTTTCAAAGCAAATGAAGTCACGTCCTACTAGCGACAATTTGTTTAGTTAATGAAACAAGTGAAAACAATGGTCGATTAGCATTCACCAAATCGATAGTCTACACAAACAACGCATTTCAATGGAGATTATCTACAGCTTAAGAAGGAGTTGTTGGTTATTTATTACTCTACAGGTCTTTTAATTTTTTATTCTTTTTAAAAAGTAATTTGTGTTCCTTGCTGGCAATAACCAAATGTGGAACGGAAACTGAACTATTTTTCTGAGTAAAAAACTGTGTTGAGTAAAATAAACAAAAATTGAAAACTAGAAATTATAAACCTTTTTGTAAACACTGAAACGCAAACTGACGAACAACACTATCATTATTCACGAAAAACAACTCTCCCTCTCTCCTTATTTCTTTCTCCTCCACTCTCTCCATTTCCTTTTTCTCCATCTCTCTCGTTCTCGCTCTTTCTCTTTCTCCGGTCCTTATTTTCTTTTCATTCTAAATGTCTCTCCTTATTTCTTTTTCCTTCTTTCTCTCTCTTTCTCTCCACTTATCTCTCTCTCCCTCTTTCTTTCGCTCTTTCTAACTCTTCTACTCTCTCTTTTGTCTCTCTACTTATCTCTCTTTCTCTCTACTTGACTCCCTCTCCGACTCCCTTTCTCTCTTTTCATCTCTCTCTCACTCTCTCTTTTTCTCTCTGCCTCCATTTCTCTCTACTTCTCTCTCTCTCTCTCCCCCGTAGTTTACTCTGATCCGCCGCTCACAATAAATCATTTGTTAGACTAAACCGATACCTTTTTATATTATAATATGTTTGATATTCAATGATTCCATCTTCAACTTGAGTGGCTAGTTTCACTAAAACACTTATATTAGTGGACATATATTACTATGTGACATTTGCCTATTGTAGTACTTACATTTTGTTTAATAGTTACTGAAGAGGTTACAGTCTGACTTGACAAAGAGAAACATCTCCCGAAACGGCGGTCCTCATTTCCTTCATTTTTATTATATTTTATAAATATGTTGTATTATGGTAATATTAGACAATACTACACTGACGTTGGTCCAGGAGCTATACGTAAAATAACATGGCTAATAGTTTTTATATACTTTAAGATATTACAACTAAACGCTTGTCTATAGTTGCACTTACTTCTTGCTTAATGATGACGTCCGTTTTGAGAGATGTGTTACATTGTTAACTCAGGGCATAACTCCATTAGTTATATTTAAATGAATAGCAGAATAGCAGAAATATTGCTACATTGCTATGTTTAGGATTTATAATATTTAAATTCTTTTTTTAATATTCTTGGGTGGTTTTTGCATTTAAAATGATCTATAATATTGGGAAATAAGAAATAGCAAACACATGTTACAAATTATTTATTTCTGTTAAACATTATGAAATATTTATTTTGTACTGTCTAGTATAATTTATAGACCTAATATATATAATATGTATATATATATATATATATATATATATATATATATATAAGTATATATTTGTTGTGAAGTGTCTGAAATGAATTAGAGCCTACATCTTTAATATACGATAAGATATTTCATTTATACCAAGGAAATACATCAGAAATGTAAAGTTACTAAGGGGGAAGAAACTTAGCGTGACTAACAAGAAATAGCGTATAATTTTAAATCAGGGTAGATTTTGTAATATTTGGAAATAAATGAGGGGATGGTCAAATTCTAAATGAGAAACCGCTAAGAATGTTAATAAAAATAAAGGAGAAAGTTTTTATATGTTTTGGCAGGTGATAAATAAATTATAGTGGGAATATTTAAAAATTAACAAATAATTATAAATAAGAAATATTTGAAAACAAATTAAAATACATTGAATAGAGGGATTATTAAAATTTTAAAGAAAACAAGTAATATTAAAGTTTTATTTAAAGTAAATTTCTACTTAAATCAACAAAGAAAGAATTTATTATTTTTTAATTTTAAAATTACAATTAATATAAATATATACGTGTCGGAATAACAATATTAAGTGGTAAAATAGAACGCGAATTTCCTTCCAATTTTCCACTTTCCTTTCTATGTATGGTGTTGGACTATTATTTTTGTTTGTTACTAGTTATACACTTTTTTGTTTTCAACGCTTTCGTTGTCTTGTAGTTTCTTTTCGCTTTTCTTCAGCATTGTCCGTTTGTAAATCAAGATTCTACACCATTATTCCAGTTTGTTTGTTTATTTGATTCTTTTCTAGAGCATTATATATGATATTGTGTGGTAACCATGGCAACAATTTAAAGCTGTGCAATAGAGGTTTCTACTATAACAAGATGGTGGCAAAAGAAAAATTCACATATATCTTTGTGAAGCACTTTCCTAATTATGGGAATGTTGGCGCAGTGTCAAATCGACTAAGATACACAGTTCGAATCCGACCTAAACCCACCAGATTTCAATAATTTAATTATTGAATAAATATTTGAAAAAGCTGTATTAACATCAATTGTCATCCATTAAAGGTTTAAACAAATGTATTTAAACTTGATTGGATGAATAAAAACGTATTTTTTTATTAACCAAAATGAAAATTTGTACAAGTTTTTCATATATAAACAAGATTTCTTAATTGTACAAGCTTTAGGCCTATATGAAGAGAGTGTTAGCTAATAGAAGGAATCGAAAGACAGCTAAGAATGTTAATAATACTAATAATGAAGAAGGTTTTCATATTTGTTTACAGGTGAAAATTACATTGAATTTAGATAAATTACAGTGAAATTATTAAGCAGTGAATGAGTAAAAAATATGAAAAATTAAATAAAGGTAAAATATTATACAATCGTAAAATGCATTGAAAAGTTAAGTATAAGAAAATGTAAAAATAAATAACGAACAAAAATAATAATAATAATATAATTTCACTTTTTTGCACCTAGAAATGTTATCAAAAGTGATAAATTACAGTGAAAATATTAAGCAGTGAATGACTAATAAATATGAAAAATTAAATAAAGGTAAAATATTATACAATCGTAAAATGCAATGAAAAGTTAGGTATAAGAAAAAGTAAAAATTAAGAACAACTAAAGTAATAAAAATAATAATATAATTCCATTCTTTTACACGTAGAAATTTTATCAAAAGTGATAAATTACTAAGACGAAAATATCGTTCCTCAAATAAGAAACTTAAATCCTGTCACTAAATAAAAGAGGTGTATAATTTTAAACTGACCTGGATTTTGAAATGTTTAAACATAATAATTATAAAAATTAGTAAAAACCTAAGATATAAATGCTGAAGATGCTATTAATAATAAAAGAATTATTTACAAGTTTGATAGATGATAAATAAACTACAGTGAAAAGATTAACCCATGAATGAATAGTAAAAATTAAATAGAGAGTTAAAAAATTAATAAAATTTAAAAATATTTTAATTCTTCAATTAAAAAAATTAAAAATTAAGTAATAATAATAATAACATTTCAATAAAAATGGATCAATTTTATTATGAACTATTAAGAAAAGTTTAATCAGTTCAATAAAATAACCATCACTGGGTACACGGACCAAAGGTAAATTTCCAAATTATTTAAAAGGCATTACTGCATAATGAATCAGTGATAATTGTTATTGCATTATTATTATTAAAATAAACATGTAACGTATAAACAAGTAAAATAATTAAATATTTTATAAATATGAAAAATGAGTTAAGATTAAATATAAAGATTTAACTGGCTCTGAAATTGAATTTAATAGTTTGTTCGAATTTTACAAAGAACAAAGTAAATGAGATGAAATTGTTTATTTTCAGAGGGAAACGTCACTAAACAAATAATAAAAACGAAAACTAAATTAGGTTGGCAAAATCTAAAGAGAAAGTACGAAGATTAAATTAGAAAAGAAGCTTAACTCTTCGCACGCGTATAACGTGATTTCTCGTAAGGCTGAAATCTCCGCTAGCGCGCATTATGGGTAATCACGTATTTACAATATTTTGTTTATGGAAGTCCGAGTTGTTTGTTTAAAGTGCATTAGAATGTGTGACAATGTTTTTTGGTGTAAATAAACTCCTCTGCTACGTCTATTGTTCTTGGCCACGTGCTACCGATCCACATTCTGTTGATTTAGCCACCAGGCGCTATTACGTATTCTAGGCAGGATGCAGCATCGTAATTTGTTGTATTTTATGTCGCCATTGTGATTGCTATAGTTGTTTACTGTTTACGTGAGTGACATTTGTTTGTACTGTAAGAATAGTTTATTGTAATGATTTCGTGAATAATAATTGTAGTTACTTTAATTTTATTTTAAATGGATTTATTGATATCTTGAATTAGCTAGTGTAAAAATATAAAAAAATTATAAAAATAACTAGTTTTTGTTTGTCAAATACATCTTTAGGAACTCAAAATAAATTTAAGATTGCACAAAAAAGTTTTTATAATCTAATAGCGCGTTTAATCTGTTACTTGCCCTTTATCTGTCCCGCCTGCTAAGGGTTAAAGCATCCAATTAATAAAGGTTCCACAAGAATATGGATTTTTGTAAATATTCATTTCACAATACTTGATTAAATAAAGGATTGTAATGCTTTAGGTCAAATGTCACATCAAAGGTTTCCTTCCTTACATATTAGCCTGTATAAAAAAAAATTTAATAAAACACTCAGTAACAAGCTAATTGATTAAGAGTTTAATAAAAGTCACTTGATGTGTTTAGTCATGCACAATACGCCTTTGTCACTTCTGGGATCAAAAGTCCAATCGCAAACTGGGGCACATAGGGTTACCGGGCGATACTTGACTGTTTTTGAACAGGGATCATTGCTTCTTTGGTGGATTATTCGTCTACTGGTAGCTGTCTGTTCCAAGGAAAGAGCTTTCAATGTCTCACGGCAAGTCCCGAGTCTAAAGGACAGTGCACATGCAACGCAGCTTACATTCTATCTGTGCCATTTTATCAGGTAAGTTTTCGACAATATAATTACTAATTTCACATTATTTATCTGTTTAACTTTAAATACGATTGAATAACCAATTGACATTAATCTTTGGCATTAATATTATTAAGATTGATAATTTGTTAATAATATCAATGAGGAATTATTTACATTTATAGACATTATTTATTAATAGTTACTACACATTTTATTTAATTTATACACACACACACACATATATATATATATGTATATATATATATATATATATATATATATATATATATATATATATATATATATATATATATATATAGTTAATAATTAAATCTAACAGCCATTTTTGTCAAAAATTCGCTAACAAGTATCAATGGGCAATACGCTCTATAACATTTACATTTATCGTAAACGACCAATTTATCCGGGAAACAGCAAACAAGTTTGATTACAGTAGTTTTGACAATATCTGAGGTCTGTCATGATATAATATTATTATAAAATATATTCTATTAGTTCCAGTTAAAATTCCAGTGGAATTTTTTTTTGTTCCAGTTAAAATGTTCACAATTAAACGGAAGAACATCAAGGACAACTATACAAGAAGCAAGAGAAAACGAACATTTGTACACTAAAAACGAAAAAACTACTTAATTTTTGTAAACTTGCACTTGTTTTTGATCCATCTTGTAGGAGAAACAACATAGAGTGAAGCCAGTCCCCAACATGGAAAATAACTGTCAAAAATATAGGATTGAGATGACCCGCCCTGAAAGTCTATCTCATTTGCGCTGAAACTCCGATAAGTATCAAAAGGATAGGATTGAAAACTATTTCGGCGTCGCGATTATATTCAAACTCATGTGTGCCTGCCCCAAGGCTCTGGGCTTTAGGTAACGCCACCCGAAGTGAATAAAGGTGGGTTTATACTCTGAACCGAACTAATCAGACGAGATATTGAAGGTACAGAAACCTGACCGTTCGGAAGGTCTTGTATGAGTAGTTCTGGAAAAGTGGTCAAACCACAGTGTCTGGTTGGTGTTCCAGGGGCAAGACGGTAACCAGTCCAAACCTTACAGCAAGGTAACAAGACTCTGGTACCACGGGTCGTGGCACCAAGCGTAATGACACTAGTAGCCCGGCTGAGAGTCACAAGTTTGAGGTTGGATTTCATAGGTTAGGTTAGGTTATATCAGGTTAGATTAGGTTAGGTTATATCTGGTTAGGTTAGGTTGTGTCGTGGCACCAAGCTTAATGACACTAGTAGCCCGGGCTGGAGTCACAAGTTTGAGGTTGGATTTCTTAGGTTAGGTTAGGTTATATCAGGTTAGATTAGGTTAGGTTATATCTGGTTAGGTTAGGTTGTGTCGTGGCACCAAGCTTAATGACACTAGTAGCCCGGGCTGGAGTCACAAGTTTGAGGTTGGATTTCTTAGGTTAGGTTAGGTTATATCAGGTTAGGTTAGGTTAGGTTGTGTCGTGGCACCAAGCTTAATGACACTAGTAGTCCGGTTGAGAGTCACAAGTTTGAGGTTGGATTTGTGGTGGTAACAGCTTAATATGTTATACTGGAGATGATCCACATAAGGATCTATCTTTCTGTTCCTTGAAAAGGAAATGGAGTAGAAAGGTTGGCACTCCTTGTTACCCTCCATCTTTTTCACCGTCTTTCGTTCTTCTAACACATTTCCGCATAACACACTACTGAATGTTACATGGGGAGGGACATTCTTTATACTGTCCCGAGAAGTTAAGACATAATGGAGGTGTAAATGGCATGTTAACAGGGACTAATGTTGAATAACTATGTAGAACAATAAAGAGGGGTAGAGAGGGGAAGGGCTGTAGGATCGTGTAAGGAAGCGCCCGTACCACGAAAGAGAGTGAGATGGCATAGCGATAATGTCATATCTGCACATTAGCAACCTAACTATTTCCTATTGGTGTCAAAGACAAGATAAGTAACGTATAGATAAAACCAAGATATTAAAATCAAATAAAAACAAAGAATTGAGTTTTAAAATGAAAGTTTTTCAATTAAAGGGTGATTTGGTGATCGTAGACAAATACTACAAAATACCTTGTTAAAGTACGTGAATAGCTGCCAAGCCCGTAAGATATATAAATTTCCAAAATTAAATAGTGGAAATCTTATTAATCCTAGAGTATAATTTTAATACCATCTACCGAAGTGTGAAGGAGTGTTTTTATATGTATTTTACTGAGACACCAGCCCCCTCTTAGTAAGTGTAGCCTACACATACCTTGGGAGAAAATATATTTAGTTACACAAACTTATACATAATTGTATGTTACATACAACTATTGTTCAACTTATGTTTTGTTCAAACACTAACTGAACAAAAAGCTTCCCAAATTTGTCAATTTATTTTACATCCTTTGATAAATGTTAGTATTTATGTTTATCAATAGCAAAACAAGTGTACAATTTTTTATCACAAAATTTAAATTTTTTAAATCTGTAAGACGACTGCTTAAATAAAATTAACGGTTTTAGAAAGAAACTTGAATTCCAAATAAAATAATAATTTTTTTAATATTTTGCGAATATTTCTAGTGTATTTTTTGCTATGTAACGTAAGTCTTACACCGGGAAAAGTTTTCAAAATTATTAATTATTTTATAAATAAAATATTTATACTAAGTACTACATTAATCTAATTATTATTTACCTATTTTACCGTTTTTATTATTGTTGTAAACTATAATATTATTATTAATTTTATTATTATGTTTTCAATGTTTGTTTAAATTATATTTTTAATTCTTACTTTGGTAATACGAAATTAAAAAAATCCTATAAGCATTGTGATTAAAAGATTGTTGATCGCTATACAATTTTAAAATCGAAATAAATCAGTAAAGACTCATACAAGTTTTGTGTGGAAACTAAATAAATGGGGAGTGATATTTGCATAAAGTAACCGGGTCCCGTAAGTGTGCGATCGTTCTGTAACCCTCCCAGTTCCACATTACACAGTTTATAAAATATTTTTCTAAGATTATATTAATTTGATTAAATCCTGCTACAAGTTTAGAATAAATTTGCATGTATCCTTTTAACTATGAATTCACTTAGAAAATACAATTTTAATCTTATTCATATTTTGTATTAATTTAATAAAATTTAATCAAACTGTTTATGTAAATAATAAATTTTAGCTATTGATACGTAATAAAACTTAATTTTTCCAAAGTTCATTGCCAAATAATCTTGGCACACATAAAATGATTATTTTACATAATATTGTATAAATTGTAGAAAATAATCGTAAATGCTATTTTAAGACAATTCTTGAAAGATATCATTTACTTCTAGAAATGAAATAAATTAAATTAAATTAAAAGCAATTATTTTTATTAATATTCAATTAAATTTTTAGTTGTTTATTAGTAAATAATTTTACTAATTCTTTAAATTACTTTATAAAATTATGTTATTTTTTCTCTACAATTTGCTTAAATGCTATTTTAAGATAATCTTTAAAGATATAATTTACTTCTAAAAATGACATTTAAGAAGCCAAAGTTTTATCGTTTTTTCGCTTTTTAATTTTTAGTTTACGTTGTACGATTAAAAAAAAAGTAATTTTTTTAAATATTCAATTAAATTTATAGTTGTTTATTAATAAATAATTTTACTAATTCTTTAAATTAATTTATAAAAAGTATGTTGTTTTTTCACTAAAATTTGCCTAAATGCTATTTTAAGAAAACTTTTTAAATATATAATTTACGTCTAAAAATGACATTTAAGAAACCAAAATCTTATCGTTTTTTAAACTTTTTAATTTTTAGTTTACGTTGTACGATTAAAATAAAAGCATTATTTTTTTAATATTCGATTAAATTTATAGTTGTTTATTAATAAATAATTTTACTAATTCTTTAAATTATTTTATGAAAATATGTTGTTTTTTTCACTAAAATTTACTTACAAAATTTTCCAGCACCGGTCAATACTTTCCAATTTATTACATGTAGTATACAAATTTAAACAGAGATATAATTTCTGATTTTATATGTTTTTCGTTCCTTTAAGTTAATCATTGCTCCCAATTGGTCGTTTTCTGTTGTAAAATTGTTAAACACTTTGCTGTTGACGAAGATCGGTGTACAGCAGAGCGACGTGGAGACTGATGTCGAAGCGTCGCGACGCCGAGCGCCGAACTGATCCAACGTCTTCTCGCCACGCGCAACTCTACCCCCGCCACTTTTCATTTAACATCATTTTCGATTCAATAAGAGTCTCAGCTTATAAAGCATTTTCAAAAAGACATGTTTGCAATTTTATCCGCTCGCTCTTATCCTATATTACGCTTGACGCTATAAAATCCAATTTGTCGATTTGCAGAAACTTTTAGCCAATTAAAAATTTAATAGAGCGTAGAGGAGAAATTTAAAACTTTATATATCTGTGTCTTGGAACAATGCTTTTCTATATTTTTAGAAATTCCTGTTTCAAGAAGTGTTACCATCTACATCACAAAAATTCTAACCGTTGCAAAATGGCTCTTCTCGCTAAAACGTTAACATTTTTAAATATTTAAAAATCCTTAGAAGGTATGCTCTTATAATCCTTTTTTATTTCTAGAAAATACACACCTGATTTTGATTTCAATCGAGTCGGTAATTGGAACCAACAAACCGGGTGAGATTCCTACAGTCGATTAATTCTGATTAGCAAATCGAGCACCAAAACATGAACTCCAAACAAGGTTTATCCTTGAAAATGTAATTTTTCATATAAACAAATTAAACGTAATAAAATAATCCAAGCAAGTATTTTTCTTAATTAAGGCAATTCCTACTTAGGTCAATAAAACAAATTTTATTTTAGCTATTTTTTAAAAAAATAATTACAATTATTATAAATAATTATATACATATGGCAGAATCACAATATTAAGTTGCAAAATAGAGTGCTAAATTAACTATCAAAATTCAAAAATTGGGTTAGAATATGAAAAAATTGTATTAACATCAAGTGTCATCTACTACAAGTTTTAAAAATTGTATTTGAAATTGAGTCGATGAATGAAAGGTATTTTATTAAAGATTGAAATTTTGAACAAGATATATAAATATATATATATATATATATATATATATATATATATATATATATAGGGAGAGTTTGAAACAATAGTAGAATTAAAAAAGATATCGATATAGCTTTACATTTTGTTAAAATTGTTTTGGCACACGGCCCTTTTTCTGTATTGTACTGTGACACTTTATTCGTTTTGATAAATGCTACAATAAACTTTTTATTTCACATATTTTGTACAACACATGTAAATACTGTACAAAATGTAAAAATATACTTTCAATAATTCATAGTTTTATACCTTTAATAATATTTTTGAATAATTTACTGTAGTTTATTAGCAATAAATAATACACGAAAACTACTAACCACAAACATTGGTGTATCATGTTTTCAAGTTGGCTACTTGGTAACAGAATTGAACATCAGGTTACATTAAAAATATTTGTGGGTTAAGGTGTTATTTACTAACAATGTAAAAACCCATCTCTTAACACAATTCCAAAAATTCAAAACAATATCACAAATATAAATCAATTCAATTGCAATTATCAAAAATATTTTCAAGTCAATTCCTAATTATGTCAAAAACAAAAAATGTAATGTTAGTTAATTTTAATTAAATAATTACATAAAGTAACAACCTTTGCTTTAAAACTACTGTTCTACCACATAACCTATAACATAAAATCAGCTGTTTTATGAAATCATATGTTATCACTTAATTTAAGCCAAATAAGACTACATAACGTTAATTCATATCTTTTCCTTTTGTGAAAAGTATTTCTCCCTTATAAAACTAAAATTAATTCATTAAATTAAATTAATAAATTATTATTTAACAAACTGCATTAACATCAAGTGTCATACACCAAGAGTCTTAAAATATTATTTGAACTTGAGTGGATGAATAAAAATCATTTGATTACCGACTGAAAATTCGAACAAGATATATATATATATGCTGATACGTATTCCTTCACGGATGGAAAAATATGATGAATAGTTACTATCTGGAGTACATCCGTTCATTCTGCAGTTAATAAATTCGCAGTTCCGACGTTTCGCTAGAATGTCATCCAGCATAGACGAGGTGAACCCAACAACAGTACAGGAGACTCGCTCTTCTACTGTTGTTGGGTTCACCTCGTCCATGCTGGATGAGATTCTAGCGAAACGTCGGAACTGCGAATTTATGGACTGCAGAATGAACGGATGTACTCCAGATAGTAACTATTTATATATATATATATATATATATATAAGGAGATATGAACTAATACAAGGAATTAAAAACATAAAACATTTTAATGTAACCCATTATATCAGTACAAATTTTAATGTGTGCACATGGCATGGTAATATACGTGTATCAAAACTTTGAGCATATGTAATAAAACATTTTGACTTTCGATGCATTACCTATAAGCACCACGGCGGTAGTTATAAAATATACCTAATTATTAACTACAAACTTGAATAAAAAATCTAAGTAACCAACTTCACAGCTAATAATAATTATGCTAATCGTTTGTTTACGTCTCTGTTTTGTATTTATTTTACGATAATTAAATAGGTAGGAAACATAACTCCTTCGCCAGCGGTAAACGTGCTACAGATAGCGTATTGTTTTGACAAGTTGTCAAGTGAAATGAAATTCAGTAATACGCGAACATGTCAATGTGGAATATAAAATATGCTTACTTCTTCAACTATGTGTTATATTGAAGTAAATTGAACTTCTTTTCTGATACATTTTTATATAAAAATACTCGTAGTCGGAGGTAAATATAGATTTTATAGGTTAGAATGGGGTAGTTGTTAGTCGCATATACTAACCAACAGGGTCATTTGTCACTTCAGAAATACATAATATTATTACAACACCCCATTTAACCCATAAGTAATTAATTTTGGGAAAGAATAACGAGTCACCCTTAAGTGACCCCCCTATGAGGTAGCGATACTATCCACTCGAGCCACCATTTCCAAACTTTCTACACCAAAGTTACGTCATGTTGCTCCTCGGTCTTAGATACTTCCTTGTTACTCATACTTTACGAGGAAAGGGTGTAGCTATCTATCTGTTAGAGATAAGATCTCTTTTAAGTGATCCGACACTTCACCCCTCAACGTGTTGCCGTAGCCCTTCAATATATCCCAGTCCAGGATATTTTATGCCCATATACAGTATATTAGTTTAATATACATTTTATTTTTTGTATGGAGAAATAGCATTTTTCAATTATTTCTACAAGTTCACACTCTCCCTAATAGCTCAAATTTTATATAGTTAATAAAATACGTATAGTTCATCCAATCTAGTTTAGGTACATTTTGTTTTATAAAGTGACTGACAATTAACGTTAAATCAGTTTTTTTTTCAAATAATAATTCATTAATTCAATTTAATAAATTAGTCTAGTTTTATTATATGGGAAAAAAGATTTTCGCAAAGGGACAAAGTATGCAATATAGTTATTTCGTCCGATTTTTCTTAAAACATATGATAAAATATAATTCATATAACAGCTGATTTTATGTTACAGGTTATGTGGTAGAACATCTGTTTTAACGCATAGGTTATGTTACGTTATTTTTATTAATTATAATTAATTAATTAAAAGTTACTAAAATAATATTTTTTCTTGTTGACCTTTGGGAATTGACTCTAATATATTTCATAAAAACATAGACGAGTTGCATCGATAAGAATTTGGGTAGGCGTAAACATTTTGGCCTGCTTTCTTAGATATTGTTTCTAAACAGTTATTGAATAAATGCTATACAGAAACGTTTGAGCCAATATAATTAATAAAAAAGAAAAACACTAACTCACAATAACAAATTTATTTCACAAACGAGTTTCAATGGCAAAGTTACCATCATCGGTGAGAATAACTCTAATTAGTAAAATTCTGTACCCTTTACACAGGTAGCTACCTACCGACCCCTATAACCCCGTTTTTACACCGCTTGGCAACCAGTCACCTATTATGCACTATAAAATTAAACGTATTTTATTTATTCGGAAAAATATTATTATTTTTCAGTTAAAGGGAAATGAAATTTCTTTTAATGTTACCAGATACGAAACCACTTAATAATAGCTTGGACCAACTATGGTGTAACCTTTATTTAAAACATAAAATAAAATCTCCTTATTTACAAATTTATTCATGTCCTGATGAACATTTCAATTGCGAAGCAATCATATTCCGAGATAATTACTACAAGACTCTTGACTAAGAAATCAATTATATTGGGTTTATTATATTGAAGTTATATTAAACACTATACAGAATCAATAATTTATTCCTCAAACATGTGTTACTAGTAAAACTAGAAACATCAGCGAGAATAACTAAGGCCTGTAAAATTTCGAAAGACTGTTCCCTGAGACTGGCCCTTATATTAACGTGTCTACACCTATTGGCCTGGCAATGAGTCACCTATTGTGTACCTCGAAAGGGAAACTCATTTTATTCATTAGCAAAACTATCAAAAACCCTGTTTCATTGAACAGAAAAAAAGACAAATTGTTGCAAGCATGAAACCATTTATTTAAGAAGTCGTTATGTACATGTTCATTGTGTTGAAATCATACTAAACCCTACAGAGTTGAACTTTTAATAAAAGTGTTTCGTCTTTCTTATCATGTGCCTTGATTTTTTATTTATTTTAAAGAAACTAAAATTTTATTGATACTTTTGCGAATAAGTAAAATATGTTTTCATTTTGCAATACTTGGCTAGTTTCCAGACCAAGCCGTTTTAATACAGCATTATAAGGGCATTGGTCAAAAGAGAGCTTGTGAGCACAGCCTTCTGAAGCTTTACAAAGTGTAGTACATCTAAGGCACAATTATAGTTATACCTATACTCTCATGATGACGTTGTCATTGAGACGAGTTAGTGGGGTAAACTATTGATTGGGAGTTGCTGAGTTTTTTTTTATTAACTTGGGAGCGGGTTTAAACTGCCCGAAGCACCGCTACCTTAGGTATATTGTACTTACCTCCCTGATCTATTCAAAGAGCCCCTTCCCTCTTACCAGGTTTAGGAGTTTCCTGACTAGTGTTTTATCTTCAGCATCCTCTTCCAAAGATGTACTATCACGAAAGAGGTTGAAGCGCCTCTCGGCAAGTGCTTCACATCTATAAATGATGTGTGTGGCGGTCTCCAGGTCTTGCCCGTATAATCTGCACACTGGTTCATCTTTGAAGACACCCGTATTATGCCTTAGTCCACAGTGTCCCGTGAGTAGACCTGTGGCTATCCTCAATTCCTGCCTAGATAGATAGATGAGACTCTCCTGCAGCCCCAAGGAAGGTTTAATAAGGGTTAGCTTACTGTGTCTCATTCCTTCAGCCCTGACCCAGTGCTCACAGTGTCTTTCAGCCATCCACCTTCGCACTGCAATCTTGACCATGGATTTGGAAATATTTACCGCCGGCTGCTGTCCAATTAGGGGAGTTGAAGACCCCTCTCTGGCCAGTGCATCTGCGACTTCATTTCCAAATATTCCCCTATGCCCTGGCACCCAACCTATCTTGATTTGATTTTGTGCCTTGCCAGGGCTTCTAGGTTATTTAGGCACTCCCTGACTATGGCCGAGGTGACCACATGTCCGTTTAGTGCCTTAATTGCTGCCTGACTGTCAGAGAAAATAGCAATCTGGGTCCTGTTTATTCCCCTTCTCGCTATCTCTCCCAGACAGGCATTTATAGCATATACTTCGGCCTGAAAGACAGACGTATGCCTCCCCAAGGAAAAAACTAGTTTCACCCTTGGGTTTTTACAATACACCCCCTCTCCAGTGCCGAAGTCCATCTTGGAGTCATCTGTGTACCAGATCTGAGCCCCCGATGTTACTGACCCTGACCATTCCATCATAGTTTGGTGGGCCTGGTCAGGTGCAAACGTCCGAGTAAGGTGGTTACTGCCCATCTCCAAGACAGGTTCTTTGACCACGCACTCGATACTCATATGCCCCGAAACATCTGGGAGATTAGCCCAGTTGTTCGAGTTAAGCAATCTCCATGCTGGGGTTTGGTGCTCGTGGTTGATTGCTTCCCACCTGTTGCACCTCACCCCTCACAACATCCAAGCCCTGGACGTTAACATGCTCGGCTCGGTTTTGGCCTCCGCTGCTTTGTGTGCTCAGGATTATTGGCCCTCCCGCTGCTCTCGCCTGATCTCTGTGGAGCCGCCTTCTGGCCGCTCCACTCATACGTTTTCTCCGTAGAGAAAGCGTTCTCTACAACCATTTCACTGGTTTCTGCTGTATGCAGCTTGGTAGCCGCCCCCGCACCTCCAGTGGTGGTTGCCGTTGACACATCTGCTACAGACTCACGGTTTGCCGTCTCATTGGCTTCTGCTGTCTGTGCAGACTCAACATCAATTTGTGTACTTACTTGGTCCATTAGCTTCCCAAGTATGGGGGAAAGAACGGTCAACCAGAGCGGAACCCCCACTGCCCTGGCAAGACAACATACAATGAGGTTTTGTCTAGTTCCTCAAGGGGATCGTGTGCTACTGCATTTTATACCATGCAGCCATTCATCCATCGGCACGATGCCTTCTATCTTGGATTGGGTATTCAGTCACTGACCTTGAAGCATACCCCAAGTTCAGGACATTATTAACTGTTGCTCATGGAGCGAACAGCCTGTTTTACTCTCTTTTGTTACAACTGTGTCGTTAGGGTAGTTTCCCGGCCATACTTCACAGCCGCATTGCCCTTGGTTCACCTGGGAGGTGAGAGTAGCATTGTGAGGACTTAATTCCCAACTATCCCAGTCCCCAGTCAGAGTAGTTATTTCTACCACACCCAACCGGTTGACTGACGAGGAGGGATAATTCCTCACCTTTGAACCATTGCCTTGGTCCGGGCATGCTTATTCAGAAACCTTCCGGAATCCTTATTCACAAGTAACCTACATATCTGTAGGCCGTTCCACCCGTGGACCCGCCCAGTTGCTAAGGCAAGCTATCTGGGGAGTTGCTGAGTTAGTTATTGCTTAATTATTAAGAAATTATACGAAATTAAAAACGTATTTAAATCACTCTCATCTTGAATATATAAAACCTTCGCAACCTAAAGTACCGTCTGTCTAAGCTCTATAGACGGTTTCAAAGGAATCATTCAGGAAGACAAACCCATTTCACGTTACCGCTTGGATATCGCTTTCCTTAGAGAGCAAACATATTTAAATATTGCTTGCAAACAGTCGTATCCTCCAGCAGAGCGGTGTGAGAACATAAAAGCCTGGAATTGAGTTAGCTTGACACTTAATGTTTCCTTAGAAAGATGATAAAGCCTCGATGCTCGAGGACAGACGTTGCTGCAGGCTCTATGCAATGCTCGAGAAGGGCGCGTTAGAACTAAAGTCGTCACGTAGGATAGATTTGTTTCCATTATTTCAAGCAGTTTTCCTTATTTTACAGTAAAAACAAAAAGACTGTTAGACTCCGGATGCATAAGATAACAGTAATTTCGAGATTTTAAGCGTACGAAATTAAAATCAATACCATTGACATTCTTAATATATTCATATCTACTTTTGTTAGAATTATTTGTATATATACGAGTACATTTTTCTGCCTTTCTTAAAATTACAATATTTTCCTTTATTGACGCGTTTCGGAATGACTCTATATTCAAAACGTAAATAGTACTCTCAGTATTGCTATTTAGGATTTGAAAATGGAATCATTCTGAAACATCGGAAATTATGGGAATGTTAGGAAAGGCAGAAAAATGTACTCGAATCAAGACTACTGTTTAAAATCTTCACTAGTATAAGCTGTCTAATCTTATATTACCTAAGTTCATAATTTTGTTTCTATTGTCTATAATACCTTAAACAATAATAGAATTTGTTTATAATGGCATACAATACTACTAAATAATAATAATGACATAAAAAAAATTATAAAAAATACTGATAAACAAAACAAAGTACAAATAATCCATATTTCGTATTAAAGCATAAGTTTAAAACAACTGATATAAAACATTTTTTAAAGTCAACTCCTACATAGGGCATCAAAGAAATATTTCATTTTAGCTACTTTTTATTAAATAATTACAATTAATATAAATAAAGTAAAATAAAATATGTTGCTTAACCTCTGTAAAACAGCTGTTCTAGCTCATAACCAATAACATAAAATCAACTGTTTCATGAAATCATGTGTTATCACTTATTTTAGGCTAAATGAAACTATTTAATAATATTGCATACCTTGCCCCTTTTACGAAAGGTTTTCTCCCATAAAAAAATCAATTTATTAAATTTAACTAACGAAAGAATATTTGTACAAACTGTATTAACATCAAGTGACATCCACTACAAGTTTATAAAAATATATTTAAACTTGAATGGAGTAATAAAAACTATTTTATTAACGATTGAAAATTTGAACAAGATATGTATAAGAAGAGTATGGACTAATGGATGGAATTGAAAAATTACGAAAACAAATACTAAGAAAAAGTTTCATAATAATTTTCATGAACACAGATAGTGCAAGTTTTACAAATTTTAAAAAGTTTGGTAGGTTTTGAAAATTAAATATTTAAACAAATTATTCACAACAAACAAACAAAAATTTAGTTATTTAAAACATAAAGTACAAAAAGTGTTTAAAGTAAAAATTGTTTAAAAAGAGCATAAAAAGTAAGTCCGTGAAATGGTTTTAAGACAATTTCATTTCACTTTCACTGACAACGATGATTCGATAACAATGACTTTTAATTTTTCACCGATTTCTGGTTTTAGCGTTTATTTATTGAGCATATTCGTCAAACGTCATCAAAAATTCCTCCATTCTGCCGACCCCGAACGGAATAATTTGTCATCTAGAATGTAGAAACGTGTCCAAAACGTTTTAGTTGACTTTGTCCCAATCGTTATACGTACGAAGTATAATGACCCATATGTCTGAGTAGATTCCTAGGTAAGAAGTGTCACGCAGTATGGGGAGACCGTTAAATTAGCATTTCTCATTGCAAGAGTATTGCCTTTCTGTTTTTTGAGAACTTGAAGTATTCTCGGTAACATAACTCTTAAACTTTATTAATTAAAGTTGTAATTGTAACACGCCTGTCGAGCACAGCGCTGCACATCGGGAGTAAGATAACACCATCAGAACAACTTCTAAACATTTGAACACTTGGTAATTATTCCAATTGGAACATACACATTCGTCTAGAACTTTTAAAAGCTCTTGCATAAGAAGTTAGTACCTAACTTTAGGCTGCGTGCCTAAAGAACTAAAAAATACCCTCTTAGGGCCATTTAAAGTAAATTAGGTAAATGTACGCTTAGTTCAATATCTCAGCTAATTTATACTACTTTAGTTTTACCTATATTACTTTATCTTCAGTAGATAAAGAAGAGTTAAGTGATTCCTATATAAATGTTGTATATAAATACAGATGTACGACTTAGCACTGATATGAAGAGCAAATCTTCAAGTAGACAATGCCATCCCGATCCTAGATTTCTTATATTCTACAAAGAGACGTTTCTATTTCTCCTTTCTAAGGCTATCACGATTTACCTTCACCTTATAATTCAGACGTTTTTTACTATCTAACGCAAGGTGTGGAACTGTAGTTTCCATCTACTTTTACTACAAATGTTGCATCATTTCTCCTTCTCTTAGCTCAAATATAGATACCATAATCTAGTCTTGTTTTATCTTTAATATCTAACGCAGTGTACGCTACTGTAGTCTCTATCTACTTTTACTACAAATGTTGTCTCATTTATCCTTCTCTTAGCTCAAATATAGATACCATCCTCTAGTCTTATTTTGTCTTTAATATCCTACTTGATTTTCGGAACTGTTTTCCTAGAGGTTCCTCTGGACTTCTTAGAGCGCAGGTTTCCTTCATGTACCCGACACTACCAATGAACATCAGATATCTCTGTCACATCTACTACACCTGGAAATTCATATACTTCTTCTTTAGTCCCTATTGCTTCGGTGGAAGCACTGACTCGGATATGCCATCATTGGAAATAGTTAATATCACTTTTACCACCTCTAGAAAGTCATATGTTTCCCCCTTAGTCCCTATTGCCTCCGTGGGAGCACTGACTCGGGTGTGCATTGCTTCCACATCGGTAATGTCACTTCTACTGTGCGGCAACGTGACACGAGTCTTTCCATCTGCAAATCATTGTAGTATGATCAAACGTTTGTTTGTCACATGGCTGCAGTAGTCAGTGCCGGGCACTATGTATTACAAATCAGGGGAGTTTTATTTTCCTACCTTGATTAATATAAGACACTGTGTTGTTCGCCTCACAAGGTAACAAACCCTCATTTTGCATTTAATAGAATACCCTCACTTCTTATCTCGTCTACGTTCATTTGCACGTAAAAACGCTTTAATTGTCTCAATGGCCGTAAATTTATTGTTGCTAAGATTGCACGCGCTTGTTAATATTGGCTGAATTAAGCGAAATTTAAAACGGGAATTAATCTGAAAATGAAAGACACAGGTGCGCTAATAAATTGGGTGCCGCCTCCCTCGATGGCTTTAATTTGTTGCTCACGTCATTACTGAAACACCTTTGTGATTGTGTGTGCTTTATGAAGCTGCACCATAATCAGATGGTACAAACTGTCCTTACGGGAACTATTCCGGGTGTAACTAAAGGCGAACCTTTAAGGTTTATAATACTATAGGCTGTAAATTTTGTTAAACAGTTTTATTATTGTGGGTGTTACTGCGGTAGTGGTGTAAATAATTTTAGTAAGTTGATGAGCTTTAAAATAAGTAGATAGAAAAAGTAACTTTTAATTTTAATGTTATTTAACGTAAAAAGTTGAATAATTTTAATTGAGCTTTTTCTGGTTTAAACTATTCTACTCTATTTTCCTTCTAATGTTTTTTTAATAAATTAATTTTACCGCTTCAAGAATTAATTTAAATGTCACATATATTCTGTACAGCCACTAGCAATGCAATTAATTTCCTTAGCTCATTTCCGTTCCCTCATTAGGTCATGACGTCATGTTGTTTCAAAGGCTTACTACTTTGTATGTGGTGCACGGATTGTTTAGTTTAATATATGATTGTCATTTATAAGCGTCAAAAGGTACAGTTAATAGTTTTATAATAAATAGCCCTTCATGTGATATGGAATAAGCTATTTGGTTACTATCACAACATATCCATTAACACAGTTTCTATTTTACAATAAAACTATTGACATCAATCCCAAAACCACCAAAAAGTTATTAAACATAATTAATACATAGAATTCCAACATTTAACAATTATGTCCTTCTCTATGACCATGCATTATCTTCAGATAAATTATATTACAATAATCTTACAATCTAGACCGACTCAGTCTAGTTCGTATGTTTATTGAAATAAGAGGTCTCGATTTTATTCATTCCCTTTCACTATTTCACACTCTCCTTATATATAACTTGTTCAACTTTTCAATCGTTAGTAAAATACTTTTTATTCATCCATTCAAGTTTAAATAATTGTTTTTCTGGTTACAATTGATGACACTTGATGTTGTTCAAATATTAATTAATTAAATTTAATTAAATAGTTTTAGTTCTATATGGAAGAAAACATTTTCACAAAAGGAGCAAGCTATGCAATATAGTTATATCGTCCCATTTTGCTTAAAACAAGTGATAACATATGATATCATAGACCAGCTGATTTTATGTTATGGGGTTATGAGGTAGAACCTGCCAGCTGTTAAAGCTAGTTTATGCTAGCTAGTTTAAACTACCTGCCAGCTAGTTTATGTTACTTATTTTATATTAGTTATAATTATTTAATAAAAAGTAGCTAAAATAAAATTTGACTTTAGTGACCTAATGATGAATTGACTTTAAAAACCTTTTTTTTATATTACTTATTCGTATTGTAATACAATCGTCTGAAGATGATGATATGATCATGAACGTCAGGAGGGTTTAAGCATGGTTTTTATTTCGTCCTTTCATATGTATTGTAGAGTACGTACTTGTTAATGTGACATAATTCTCCGTGTTAGATGGGATATAGGAGAGATATAGAATCCTATGCGCGAGTTCGCATTAGGGGGAACGAAGTCCAGTAGCACGAGAGGGAATGAGGATCGGTAAACATAATAACTCTTCGTGAGATGTAGGATTTAGGGAGATTATAAAGAGGTTGTAACCCAGACTAAGCAGCCGTAAGTTTAACTATCTTGAGTCATCAGACTGAGACAGACAGGTGTCAATTAATCTAGGAACAGATTGATTACAGTTCACAATTATTATTATTATTAGATTCAGAACTTACATGTGCTGATCCCCATGTTGTAACACAGAACTGCTATAACAAACTGCCAACTACTCTCAACTAACTCTCTATCTAGTAAGAGACCCTGAGACTTCCGGGTAGATTGTTTTAATGGGCTTCCTTCCTCGGGTCCTAGCCACTCCCTGGGATGCTTCCAGCTAGTCCACACAGACTAAAGAATCTTTCTCTTTGCTCTAGATAATATTCAAGGTAATTTTACTATTGGATGAAAATGGGGAGTTTCCAATCACCACTTGTGGACGTGACGGAAATTTGGAAATTTCCTAAAGTAACGAAATAAGTTCAAGATGACCCTGACAGTGGTTTCCAAGGATTCCTCGTGGATGTTGAGTAAGCAGTTTTTTTCGACTGTCTGTTTTACTGGTGCACCATTACAACTTATTCATCAGTTACGCCTCTTGTAAAAAAGAGAACATTGAAAGATAGGTAGGAAAAGGTAAATCTAAAAAAATGTCACAATGAACCTCTGTTACGTGAAATAGGAGAAAAGTATGGTAGGATCACACAGGAAGTAAAAAAATAAACCGGGTTAAGGAAACGATTCTACCAGCTAATCCATATATGGATGCACGCGTACATTCAAAGATAAAATCATAGACGGTGTGTTCAGCATCTCATATCTCACTTCAACCTATTCTTTATCGGGGTCATGATTGGTTGATCTCTATAGGTTATACCCGAATCCAGGGGAAATGAACATGGCATTCCGTATGAGTCTAGGGATATGGGTTTTTAATGTTAAAAGTGGATATTTCTACGTGCAGGGCATATTTTAATGGGGAGGGGGCTTTAGGTTCGCCTCATTTCGGAATTACTTCATCCGTACACACAGGGGCGATTATATTTACGAGTTTTAATCATTTATAAATGTGATACCACTTGGATAAAGTATTGACTTTTTGTACTCAGGCCTGATTAACCTCTGCAAATATATATCCTAAGCGAATCGTTCTGCCAGCCACCCAAAATCACACTCGCCTCTTCAATACAGCCCCTCGTGCGCGTTTAAGTTGCTAAGTTAAATTAAATCTCATCAAACTCAGACGGAGTTTATATTGATTTTACAAGTTCGAACTTTGAGTGGATTGACTATTGGAGTCAGAATAGCAAAGTTTTGACTGCAGATTCTGTAACGAGTAGGTTAGGTGCTCTAGAATCTTGGGATTTTTGAAGTTTTACTATAAAAAGTGTTGTATTCTTGTAAGGAACATACATACGAGTTGAGTCAAACTCGTATACGTGTTTTTCCACATTTTTCTATTATTACTTCAAACCATACGGTTGCAATATAGATCTTATTAAATACGGGCAAAATTGAAAGGTATAATCAACTTTTTACAATGATTTCTTTCTTACTTCGTTATTGGTTTTGATTCTATAGAGCAGGGGCCTCCAACCTACGGCCACATTCGGCCCGCGAACAGATTTTTTCCGGCCCGCGAACAAATTTTTTTCCGGCCCGCGGAAAGCTAGCATACTGAAAAAAATTTTGACTTGCCACTTCTTTTCTCTATAAGTGTAAAACTAGCTGTAAACAAGTAAAAAATTGAGCAAGAAAATCTCAAAAACCACCATTGAGCTCTTGATTAGAAAAAACGTCGTGGATGTATGGTGGGGGGGGGGGCTAGACCTTCTGTCCTGCAATATTAACGGGCCGTTCCTCCTAATGTTTTCTATACGGCCCTTGAGTAGAAAAGGTTGGAGACCCCTGGTATAGAGCATGAATAACCGTGACGCTATATTGCCTACACTGCGCCTTGTTGTCAGTAAAAGCTAGTATGTTAGTAAATCTTCAGATTTTCTACTAAAACCGAATATTTACCAACTCTTAATGACAGACGAACTACAGTATCTCATTAACGAGTTCAACGAACTGAGGGGGGAACTTGACCTAAATCTAAACAAAACTAAATGGATTCTGGTAAGTACCCAGCAAGCTGTCAAACTGTTAATTGTAAATGACCAGTTAAATCAACGTATGGAGACATTCACACGTGCCTTGGATTCACTTCCAGTGGCTTAGAACTGTTACTTCAGTACAAAACCTTCGAACTAAGTTCTAGATTGAAAAATGCCAGACAAAATCTAACAACATGAAAAATTTATTCACACATGTTACCATATAACTTGCACTGAAAATAAGGTTTACAATATGTTAATATTTCATTTAGACGTGGACATTGACGGGAAAATAATGAAGAGGCTGGAGGCATTGGAAATGTGGGTATACCAAGTACACTGACTATATCACCAACAAGGAAGTACTGCCACGAATGGGACAAGGAAAAGAAGTAGCTTTCGGTATTAAAAAGGAAAGTTTGAATATCTTGGTCATCTGATGTTACAGGATACCGTCTACTACCAGAAGTAGTCATCCAGGGTAAGGTTTAATATATTGGTTATCTGGTAAGGCTTGGTAAATACCTAGACGCTATTAGACCTACAACTGGTAGTACAGGAGAATGTAAAGAGTTAACGCGGACCCGTAGGAAGAATACATTGGTCCACAACTTACGTCAATGGTATGAATTGCTATCACTCCAGTTATTAAAAATGTAGCAATCTTAAAATCGTCCTAATAATGACGAACAATAGAGACGGACAGGGCGCACAAAAAAAAAGAATTGCAAAATTTCGTGTTCTTCTGTGACCATCGTTCATTTCGAACATTTATTAGTCTCGGCAAATTGTGAACTCTACAAAACGTAGGACTTAGAGACCAAATATATGTTAAATATGGTAAATATTTAATTTAACCTACGTAAACTAACCTAAACTGGTTTATTTAATAACAAATAAAGTAATTTAGAAAAATTCTCATTTAGTTTCATTTGTGAGGAAAGATAGACATGAAAGGTTTTGATTTATATGAAATTGAAATCATATTATCATATCACTACTAAGAAATCATCTCTAGTAATATCAATCATATCACTATTAAGATATAACTCATTGTTTTACTTCTAAATCCTATATAACCAACCATAAAATGGGTTTATAAAATCTTCCCAAACTCTAACAGTAAAAGCCTGAAAAATCATCTGTTATTTGAATCGTTTATTTCAGAAACTCGTAAATTGTATTTCTTTAAACTTTCGGTAACAAAAAAAAAATTTTTGTTTAACAAAATCAGAGTCATACCTAATGTTTTCTCTAAACATATGTTGCTTGTAATACATTTTAACTATTTTACTTTATTTGTGAAAAATAATTAAAACATTTTATTTGACAGGTTACTGCAATAAAATATTTTTTTCACAACAAAAAAGCCAAATTTCAATTAATTTAACAGAAGTAGGAAATTTAATAAACAAAATACAGTACTTTATACTTATACGTATTAATAAAACAATGAGTGAATATTTAAAAAATTCATTTTTGATATTTCTCCAATGTCTATACTATATTGGTCTTTATGTGATGTAAGTCTATGGAGCCTTCCCATCTTCATATTCCCCACCTACAGTGCACGCCGCCCATGTAGTTGGCCATTGGAGAATATTGTTGTAGAAGCCTTCATAACATCATAAATTGTATTTAATCCTTACATTTACCAATTAAAATGGATTTTAAAATAACTAAAATAAAATTGCTTGGCCACTACGTTTGTTTAATAAATACTAATTTTATGATAATAAATACAGAGGATGTTTGTTAAGATAACAATATATAAAAATAATACTTATATATACCCTGAGGCATGCACCATATCAAAACAAATTATATTGGTTTAGCTTTTACACTCTACAGTTTTATCGTCAAACATATTCTTATATTGTGATAATTAGAGCTTAGCTAGAGAGCATTCTCCAGAAGCAAAAACCATAATAGTGAACCTAAGCCTAATTAAATACTAATTTATTCAACCAGACCATATTTCGGATCTAAGTGATGAGACCGTGTGATAAAAGCCACATAACTAGCCGAAACTAGTCTGTTTAGTCTGTTCCAATTTTCAATTATCGTAAATAAAATATTTTTTTCATCCACTCAAGATCATACATTTTTAAACCGTATTTTCAAAAATTATTTCATTAATTAAATTCAATTAATTAATTTTATTAAGTAATTTCCCATTTTATTTTGCCACTTGATATTGTTTTTCTGCCATATGCATATATATATATATATATATATATATATATATATATATATATATATATATATAAAGAACATAAGTCAAAATACAAATACAAGAATTATAATTGAATTTTTCTTGAATTTGTATTTTCACTTATGTTCTTTATTACTACACAAGAATACATATTGCGACATTTATATACACATATTTATATATATATATATATATATATATATTTGTATAAATTGTAATTATTTAATTAAAAGTAACTAAAATTATAAAAACATTCTGTGTTGACCAAGTAAGACTTAAATTTATTAAAAAAATTTTTATATATTACTTGTAATATATAATTTTGTTATTTTAAAGAAAATAGCGTTTATTTAAAGGACGTTTTAAATACTTTTTAATTTTAAGGATTAAAGTAGTTAATTATTGTGTTCAGTGACAGGATTACTGCGCTTTGCTGCGTTCGCTGTGTGTACGTAGCGCATTTATGTGCTGCAATCAGCGAGCAAACAGAACGACTGCTAATATCCACGCAGTACTGCCAGCAATTATAGCGATGGATAGTGAAGCAATGCCTGAGCAACAATCTGCATCTAACGAACTCATTACCAGCCTTGTCGCTCGTGAAAGCTCTAATTTTAAAATTACAGATTTAGCCCCAAGCGCAAGAGATACTGTATTTTTCCATTAGTTGAGCGTGTTATTTCCCCTTTAATGTGTGTCGGTGTTTGCAGCCGAAATGCTCTCTTCTTCTGGTGTTTGTGTCTAGAATTATAGGATTTACAAGATTTTCGATGGTTCTGAAAGCATGAATGTATCAGCATAAGTAGAGAGCACTCTTACAACAGTTCTTTCTAATGATACAATTCTACATGCTGAGATATAATATTGGAGTTCAGGATATTTTACTTCTTGGAGTTCAGGATATTCTACCTGGTTGGAGTTCAGGATATTCTACCTTGTTGGAGCTCAGGATATTCTACATTATTATAGTTCAAGATATTCTACCATATTGGAGTTCAGGTTATTCTACCTTAGTGGAGTTCAGGATATTCTACTTATTGGAGTTCAAGATATTCTACCTAATTGGAGTTCAGGGTATTTTACCTTATTGGAGTTCAGAATATTCTACATTATTAGAGTTCAAGGTATTCTACCTTGTTGGAGTTTAGAATATTTTACATTATTAGAGTTCAAGGTATTCTACCATATTGGAGTTCAGGTTATTCTACCTTATTGGATTTCAGGATATTCTACTTATTGGAGTTCAAGATATTCTAACTAATTGGAGTTCAGGGAATTTTACCTTATTGGAGTTCAGAATATTCTACATTATTAGAGTTCAAGGTATTCTACCATATTGGAGTTCGGGTTATTCTACCTTATTGAAGTTCAGGATATTCTATGAAATTGGAGTTCAGGATATTCCTGCTTACTGGAGTTCAAGAAATTCTACCTCATTGGAGTTCAGGTTATTCTACCTTATTGGAGTTCTAGATATTCTACGTTATTGGAACTCAGGATATTCTACCTTATTGGAGTTCAGGATATTCTACGCTATTGGAGTTTAAGATATTCTACCTTATTGGAGTTCAAGGTATTCTACATTATTGGAGTTCAGGTTATTCTACCTTATTGGAGTTCTATATATTCTACGCTATAGGAGTTCAGGATACTCTACTTATTGGAGCTCATGATATTCTACAATGGAGTTCAGAATATTCTACGCTATTAGAGTTCAGGATACCTTATTGAAGTTTAGTATATTCTACGCTATTGCAGTTCAGGTCTTTATTAATTACGTTGGCTTTCTTAAATCTCCCTCCTTCGTTATAAAACACATAAATAATAATAAATATGAGTTTCTTAAATGAAAAAATCTCTACCCTCTCAATGATTCTAATTCCAATAGAGAAATCGTGTTGCATGACATAGAAGTATTGGTTAGACGAGGCTAAGGTAAGTAAAGCAGGAGACGGCAACCTCACGGCTACTCATTATTTATATAGGACTTAGTAATTGGAGTTTAGAGTGACTGAGAGACGCCATTTCGTCGCGTGACGGTTTCTGTAGTGGAAGGCCTGACTGATTTATAGCGCTTAGACGGTCCGATTTCTTCAACGACTCGTGAATTAAAGCAAGACTTAGTTTAAACGAACACAGTTGTTGAAATTTAATTAAAAAAACATTATTTTTGTAAAATTTAAATACAAAAAACAACATTTTGTCGTTTCCCCTGAAGTTATGTGTTGGTTTTGTATTTAAAAACCCATTATTTTCTTTGTAACAAATGTCTACTGATTTCGTATCAACAAATTCTGTAAACAGTGCAACATGTACAAGATTTCGAGCCCGGATTGCAAATATGTTTATGTATTTACTAATATATTATTTTATATGCTGTAATCACTTGCAAGGGTGAGAAAAGAAGTAAGATAAGAAGAATAAAAGCCTGATTCTACGGGGGGTGGATCCAGTGAGGGACGGAAGGGGTATCAACAACCCCTTTCCCGTTGGACCCTTCTCACATGTAATTTTAGTTACATAAAGCAGCCTAGATATACTGACAACCAAAAAAACATAAAGTAATTTTATTTAGAAAATACAAACTTAAGTTTTTGAAATGATCGGTTCATAATGAACGTGATAAATAAGTTTACAATTTAAGAATGAATAATTCATATACATTTTGAGCTTAGTACTCATCGATACATACCAACTAGATAGAGCGATGTTAGGGCAATCTATAGGGTGCAGATGAGCATTGAACACAAATCCCCAAAACAGTTAAACCAATGGTTGATGATTCTAGAATACTGAGTAAAGTACGTCACTAAAGAGAATTAGTTCAGTCACGGACTACAAAATGCGTGCTTTGCAATTCCGACTGAATGCTCAAATGAACATCTTTGAAAAGTAAAATTTTTATTAAAAATATATACTTCATTCAAAATTCATAAAAGAGTAGTATAAATGCATGGGTAGGAGGTCGAGTCACACGTAGTCAAATTGATATTTTTAAATCCGTTTAAGTATAGAAAAAGGTAATTTTTTAATCTCCAGAAAACCGCCAGCCCTTGTATGTAAGTGTGAGTGTGAGTGTTAGTGTGAGTGTGAGTGGGAGTGTAAGTGTTAGTGTGAGTGTGTGTGTGTGTGAGTATGAGAGTGAGTGTGAGTGTGTGTGTTAGTGTGAGTGTGTGTGTGTGTGAGTGTGAGTGGGAGTGTAAGTGTTAGTGTGAGTGTGAGTGTGTGTGAGTATGAGAGTGAGTGTGAGTGTGTGTGTTAGTGTGGGTGTGTGTGTGTGTGAGTATGAGGGTGAGTGTGAGTATGAGTGGGAGTGTAAGTGTTAGTGTTATGTGAGTGTGAGTGTGTGTGTTAGTGTGAGTGTGTGTGTGTGTTAGTGTGAGTGTGTGTGTGTGTTAGTGTGAGTGTGTGTGTGTGTGTGAGTATGAGGGTGAGTGTGAGTGTGAGTGTGTGTGTTAGTGTGAGTGTGTGTGTTAGTGTGAGTGTGTGTGTGTGTGTGTTAGTGTAAGTGTGTGTGTGTGTGAGTATGAGGATGAGTGTTAGTGTGAGTGGGAGTGTAAGTGTTAGTGTGAGTGTGTGAGTATGAGAGTGAGTGTGAGTGTGTGTGTGTGAGTATGAGGGTGAGTGTGAGTGTGAGTGGGAGTGTAAGTGTTAGTGTGAGTGTGTGAGTATGAGAGTGAGTGTGAGTTTGAGTGGGAGTGTAAGTGTTAGTGTTAGTGTGAGTGTGAGTGTGTGTTAGTGTGAGTGTCTGTGTGTGTGAGTATGAGGGTGAGTGTGAGTGTGAGTGGGAGTGTAAGTGTTAGTGTGAGTGTGTGAGTATGAAAGTGAGTGTGAGTTTGAGTGGGAGTGTAAGTGTTAGTGTGAGTGTGTGAGTATGAGAGTGAGTGTGAGTTTGAGTGGGAGTGTAAGTGTTAGTGTGAGTGTGAGTGTGTGTGAGTATGAGAGTGAGTGTGAGTGTGTGTGTTAGTGTGAGTGTGTGTGTGTGTGAGTATGAGGGTGAGTGTGAGTGTGAGTGGGAGTGTAAGTGTTAGTGTGAGTGTGTGTGAGTATGAGAGTGAGTGTGAGTGTGAGTGGGAGTGTAAGTGTTAGTGTGAGTGTGAGTGTGTGTGAGTATGAGAGTGAGTGTGAGTGTGAGTGTGAATGTTAGTGTGACTGTGAGTGGGAGTGTAAGTGTTAGTGTGAGTGTGTGTGTGTGTGTGTGTGTGTGTGTGTGTGTGTGTGTGAGTATGAGAGTGAGTGTGAGTGTGTGTGTTAGTGTGAGTGTGTGTGTGTGTGAGTATGAGGGTGAGTGTGAGTGTGAGTGGGAGTGTAAGTGTTAGTGTGAGTGTGTGTGAGTATGAGAGTGAGTGTGAGTGTGAGTGGGAGTGTAAGTGTTAGTGTGAGTGTGTGTGTGTGTGTGAGTATGAGAGTGAGTGTGAGTGTGAGTGTGAATTTTAGTGTGACTGTGAGTGGGAGTGTAAGGGTGAGTGTGAGTGTGTGTGTGTGTGTGTGTGTGAGTATAAGAGTGAGTGTGAGTGTGTGTGTGTGTGTGTGAGTATAAGGGTGAGTGTGAATGTTAGTGTGACTGTGAGTGGGAGTGTAAGTGTTAGTGGGAGTGTGTGTGTGTGTGTGTGAGTATAAGGGTGAGTGTGAGTGTGTGTGTGTGTGAGTATAAGAGTGAGTGTGAGTGTGAGTGTGAATGTTAGTGTGACTGTGAGTGGGAGTGTAAGTGTTAGTGTGAGTGTGTGTGTGTGTGAGTATGAGAGTGAGTGTGACTGTGAGTGGGAGTGTAAATGTTAGTGTGAGTGTGTGTGTGTGTGAGTATGAGGGTGAGTGTGAGTGTGAGTGTGAGTGTTAGTGTGACTGTGACTGCGAGTGTGTGTGTGTGTGAGTGTTAGTGTGACTGTGAGTGGGAGTGTGAGTGGGAGTGTGAGTGGGAGTGTGAGTGTGACTCTGACTGCGAGTGTGTGTGTGAATGTGAGTGTGCTGACACGTGATAAGAAAGTTTTGAATCCGTCCTTGCCTTTAGGATAGACTAATTCCTCCTGGGTGTGGAATCATATCCCTGAGTTGACCTACTCTCTAACGAAGCTGTGCAATGCCACGCTCTTTACTCTTCCATATTTAGACAAATATGCGTGGAATTGTTATAGGAATAGAAAAAGACATTAAAATTCTCTATTACCAGGGGTAAAGGAATACTATGTCCCACGTGATAAGCATCGCTTTTGTGAAATAGACGTACCCACATTGATTAGTGATTTAGACAGATTTGAAAATGATAATTGTTATATTGTGCAGAAAAATTATTATTGTCTATTGATGTTTATTTGCGCACTTGAAATAAGTATTAAATAATGATAAACAGGTTGAATATCGAGTAAAAGAAGTTTATTGAATTAGTTCAACTTTAAATGGAAGTTAAATTAATGAGCTCAAAGGAAGTTTTTGGTGAAGTGTAGGGGTTTGATGTTTTGCCTCCTCGCATTACTCATTTGAACATTAAATGGAAAATCTTTGTTTTTCATAGCACTACAGGCTTGATAAGGGCAAAAACTAGTTGCGGAAACGTTGCACTAATTAAATAAACGTATTTAACTCAATGTTAAACCGGTTTATAAATTATTTAATATAATCGTCTATAATCTTTGATTCCAACCTGGGCTAATAATTTTCCCTTAAACACTTAAAATAAATATATATTACCCTCAGACTCTCGTAGACTCAACGTTTTTGAGGGCCCTGTATCGCCACCGTTTGTTGCTTACATAGGGGAATCAGTTAGGGGTGGTCGATATTTTCTGTCACGGTGGCATGTTACTGATATTCGTTTGTCGCTGGTGGTATCAGTGACAAAATTTGGAAAATGACAGTTCCAGTGACAATGGATCGATCGGATGTTGCCTCTGTTGTGATTGGGTAAAAATCGCAGTTACTGGATGAAACAGCTGCCATTGGTTGATTTGTCGCTGTCACTGGAGGAAATGGCTGTCATTGGTTGATCTGTCGCTGTCACTGGTTTTACTCTCATCGCTCGACTCACGGCGCCGATCATCGTATAGTGTCGTTGACTGAAGGATAGAGTTGCCTGTGTAGTTATTGGGCAAACTGTCGCTGTCACGACTAAAAAGCTACTGATATTTTACCACCGCTGTCATTGGTTGATTTGTCGCTGTCGCTGGCTCTACTCACTTACGTCGTGTGTGGTTTTTCGATTTGTGACAGGTTTCCAGATAGTGACAATGATGTGTACTGCAGACGCTATTTCGCACTTGGTAGTTGGTTCTTAATTACGTAGGAGCTTATTTTAAAATAAAACAAGGCGTCCATAAAAGAAAAAAAGCGAGGTGTGAATCATTTCACCAGTCTGGTATACCTACCTGTTATTGGCACATACGGAGCAGTCTCAGTATCCCTTGTCACCGGTAAAAGTCACTGATCCAAACCTGGTGCTATTACTAAAATAACCGATTCGTTAAAGTCACTGGATCAACCATTCCTAGTATAAGTAGCAACGACCTCTCGCCTGATATCCTTTCAACTTTATCACCTAAAGCGTTATTTAGTAACGCATTTATTTATGTTTATACAGTGTAGGCCTATTTCATTTGTTTCCCGCCACACGTACAAAGTAATCAATAAGCAAATTGACGCTGATGATCTGTGTGCTCCTTTATATTCATGAATTTCTAATGTCTGACCTAGAAGGAAATCTGGCTCTTGGAATATATTAAAAACTGCTGAAATACGGTTAAATCTTTTCAGCTTTAAGCGTCGATCGATAGGTTGCGTGCAAGTCGTTTGCTGCTCGTTAGAACCGCGGTCGAATTTCGCGAGCAATATTTACCAATCTTAAAATAAAACAGTCGAATGATTTACTAGAGATAAACTACTTTTTCAACATAATGATGGGATTCATTATTTTGTTTTATAATAACTATTACGTTTAGGTTTATACTTCAATTTGTTAGGGAGAAGTTTACTAAATGATAATTAATTTTAATGAAGGATATTGCATTAACACTAGCAAATAATACAAACAACATTTTTTTTAAAGTCAATTTTTACTTAGATAGACAAAGAAAAATTTTATTTTAGTTCCTCTTTATTACTTTATTACAATTTATACAAATAAAGTAAAATAACCTATGCGATAAAACAGCTGATACACAGTGGTATCAGCTATGATAACCTATAACATAAAATCAGCTGTTTTATGAAATCATATGTTATCACTTATTTTAGACCAAGTGGGACGAAATAACTTTATTGCATACCTTGCCCCTTTTGTGAAAAGTTTTTTCTCATATAAAACTAAAATTAATTCATTATATTAAATAAATGTATTAATTATTTGAAAAAAAACTGCATTAATGTCAATTGTCATCCACTAGAAGTTTTAAAAAATGCATTTGAACTTGACTGGATGTATAAACAAGTATTTTTATTAACGATTGAAACTTTGAACAAGATATATAGTGAGAGTGTGAACTAATAGAGGGAATTAAATTAATAAAAGAAATGAAACAATGTATAAGAAAATTCTCTAGTACGATCTCATTTATATTACTCTGTGGGTAAACCTCTGTTAAATTCGTTAAGAACATTTGAGGTTATCAGGTTAGACGCACACCACAAAGCATGTAGTATTTTATTATTAATATTATAACATTTTGTTTTTTGCCCCAGCCGCTTTTAATTGTCACTCGACGCGTTGACTAGCTATTGACAATGCTTACAAATATTGTTGGTGAAAAGTTTAGAGATATTCGGTTGTAATTTTTCTTGTTACGGAGTGATTTAATAATAATAATATGAATATATTAATGTAAATATTTGTATATCCTCTTTAAATTTTCTAAGAATTTAAGTACTTGTTTTTAAAATAGGTTTCCCACTAACCACACACAGTAATCCCTTGTCTACAAATGTGCCTTTTTCTAAGGTTCCGCTGACCTTACATAGGTTAAACCCTTACTACGTAATCAAACATTTAAACATTGGTTTTCATATATATAAATATATATATATATATATATATATATATATATATATATATATATATATTTAATTAAATAACTTTTGAAATGTTAGAAGAGTACAGAACTGAAGAAGAGTGCAATCTGCACGATTGTGAATCAGACTTTAACGCTCGAATAATTCACGAATAGTAAAACAGGCCTTGAGTTTGTTCTCTTCTGTCAAACATATCGGAACGAAGTGCTGAATATTCTCTCCCAAACAATCCGAACGTATTGAGCAAACTTGCAACAAATGAGGCGTGGATTTAGAGATTAACTTCGTTTTGAAAATTCTAAATACGAAAAACAGTTAAATATATTCGCCCGGAAATTTTATCACTTAAGGGCCAAACGTAGGAAAACCAAAAATAGACCACGTCTTTTCTTCGGAACATATTTTTTGCTCTTGAAAAAAGCAAATTAATATTTTTTTACAGGCTACAGATTTCGTGCTTTTGTTTTTAGTTTCTCAGTATCTAGAAGGCTGCAGAAAAAGTACTTTCTTCAATCTCGCAGTGTATAACATCCCTCACATTTCTTTTATATATCTGGATGGAACTTATAGGGTTTTTTCTGACTGGGTTCCAATATGTCAGGGACTTACCAAATCCATTTATGTACTTACCTCGTATAAAACTTCAAAAATATCGTCTCAGGTAAGCCCAAGGACAGTCCATGGTAAATATTTCCTTCACGGTACTAGTACCTTTGCGCAGGCGCAGACGAAACGACACGCGAAAAGTTCGCCGTAAGAGGTAGCTTAATGTAATGTACCTACCGAACCTTCCAAACACTAATATACTACATTTGATGAAATTCACGTTATAGAATCAGCCACAAACGCAATAGAAATAGTAAACATGAAGCTATATAGTTTTACAACAATTTTAGAGAGTTGACGTCACATACACCTCTTTCTCGAACACAAACCGCCAAGGGAAAATCTTCCCATGATTTGAGAAGGCAGCATATGAAAAGTGCATCTCACTCCAGCCGTAGGCTCACTAACCAAATATTAGTGAGATAATGACTCTCCATTACTCTTAATATAACGATACCCCAAATCAGTAATGATTCAGTGGTGTTTCGACTAAATGAATCTGGCCTACCTAGCCCAGACGGTTCTCGACCACACTTTCAAGTATTGTGGGGGTCCATCTATATCGGACAATACCGATAGAAACTTTCTGGCTTTAAATCGAGGCAACTTTCGTCGCAAGAAAGGAGGGAATGAAACCCGTTGTAGTGGTATGTAAGACATCAAAGGATTTACTGTTAATACTAAACTTGCCGCACTGGGATTAAACGACTGTCCAACCAATAGCTACGTTTGGCACATCCATCCAGAACCATTTACGTAGAACCCAACTTCCGGTTTTCCAAACCGAGAAGTTACCCTTTCTGATTAGTTTGGTCCAGGAAGTGCAATCGGAGCTTTACACATTCTCGGTTGGATTTACCTGAGGGTCGGAACTACAAAATGGGGTTGGACTTGGGCAGGTAAGACTACATCCTTCAGTCATCAACCTGCCACTAGATCTCGAGGAAACTCAATATACAACAGATAAAACTTTCTGTGTTTGTGTGTGTGTGTGTGTGTGTGTGTGTGTGTGTGTGTGTGTGTGTTGTGTGTGTGTGTTTCTGTGTGCATGCCTGTGTGTGTGTGTGTGTGTGTTTGTGTGTGTGTGTGTGTGTGTGTGTGTGTGTGTGTGTGTGTGTGTGTGTATGTGTCATTAAGGACACAAACCCCCAATTAGAGATTGCAAAAGGAACATTTGCAATTATGTCTGCAGTCCCGTGTACATGAAATGAACTTTTTCTCTACTGGAGCCATAAAGAGGAGTTTGTCTGTTGTTGTACTTTGAATAAAAGGATACGAAGGAATTAGTTAGGACTTAATAATAAAGGAAAAGGACGTAATGATTTCGTTATTAAGAAATATAATATATCATCCTGGGTTAGTCATTCGGTTTAGACAGACTGGCTTTCAATTCATGGAGTAAAGAGGTGTCTACTCCCTTGGGAGTAACGTTGTCCCTCAATTTCAAACAGATTTTTAGGCAGCAAACGAGGTTTCGTTGTTCTACTGTATCACAGAGGATCTTTCGTCCCCAAGTCGTCATTTCGCTGGTACAAATAAATAACACTCTTTAAGGAAATTATCTAAACAATTCCACTTGCTTATAGCAAAAGTCTGAGACAAGCCTTATAAATTGTCTCCATTCATAAGTAGGTATGAAGTTGTCATAACTAATCCACACAATGCGCCGACAATTTATTTCACCATTAGATGTAGACTTCGCTACTTGTCTGAAGGGGCTCCATCTCTGTGTTCCATCTGCTGTCACTGTGACGTAAGAAATAAATGTTCTGGCTTCAATACGACCCACTTTTACGCGCGATTGTATTCCGTCTCGAGTCTATTGAAGTAGAACAATGTAAATGCATTGCAATTTTAAATACGTTGTATAAACAATACTTATATTATTTTTTAAAATATGAACTTGGTAAAAATTAATTCAAATGTAGATACAGTAGCTTTATATATATATATATATATATATATATACACACATACACACACACACACACACATATATATATATATATATATATATATGTGTGTGTGTGTGTGTGTGTGTGTGTGTGTGTGTGTGTGTGTGTGTGTGTGTGTGTGTGTGTGTGTGTGTGTGTGTGTGTGTGTGCGTGTGTGTGTGTGTGTGTGTGTGTGTGTGTGTGTGTGTGTGTGTGTGTGTGTGTGTGTGTGTGTGTGTGTGTGTGTGTGTGTATTGTAACGGTCCTAAATTGAGAAATTAAGCGTTACAATATAAATTTTGAATTAAAACAATTTTAAATTTTAATTTTCGAAAATAAACATAAATTTAAAAATAAATACAGCGCCATAAGCAGCTATTTCAAAGAAATTTTATAAAGTTAAACCAATTTTAAAGGGGTGAGATTTTTTATTATTTTCGATTTGAAGGAGATAATGAAGCAACAATGAAAAAGGGGAAAAAGTCAAAATTCATGTAGAATGTTTATCGTCATTTTAAAACGTGCAGAAAGAAGAATTATGAAGAACATCAAGAATAAGGACATCATAAAAAATTAAAAAGTTGCTTCCAGATTTAAATTTTTATAATAAAATGTAGAAGAAGACAACTAACGGAGGGTGTGACGTACAGGATCACGCTATAAGGGGTAGGTCGTATGATTCTGCGACACTTTCTAACAAGGTTGCTGGCTGGATTACAAACATCAGGTGAGGTTCGAAGAAATGGAGAGGGTGTTTAAAACCTATGAGGAGAATAGTCAGTATATCTGGATGAATCGTCAGGGTCGGATGACGCTCGACTTACTCTGCTTTTTTATGATTTAAAAGTGTTAAATTCTAACATCTTATGCTATTTGCGCGCAAAATGTAACTGCGATTCCCAAGACGTTTTTAGGTATTTCAGTCCCTAAAATTGTCTAAATTCAATCAAAATGTGGTGCATTTCAAATAGATAAAAAAACTGAAGTTCACAAAGTTGATATACCGTTAATTGCTTTTAGAAGATAGTGACATTAAAATTCGCTAAAATAAATTTTAAAACTGTTAAATGTGAAAACAATAAAAAAATTGAACATCAAGAAACTGTTATAAAATAGGGAATAAAATCAGTGAATGTCAATTAGAAAAGCAGGGATAGGATCGATAAACTTTAAAAAAAAATAATTCGTGGTGACGCGAACGAACGAACTGAGGAAGGCAGAAAATGGAGAAGATCTTCAATCCACAAAATCTGGGCAGCCCAAACTATGGAATCTAACAAGGAGCCAATAATCGGCACGAATTAAAAGATAGTAAATGCTTTCTTCTTGTTCAAATATAAAATTTCGTTAAATTTACTTAGTTTTGTGGGAAATTAAAATTCAAGTAATTCTTTTTATTTTAAAAAATATAAAGAATAAACTTTGTTATAAAGTTAATGGCTTTATTTATATTAGAAGTGAAGAAACAATAAGCGACATTTTGACTTTGAAGTCATCAAAGCCAAAATGGCGGCCAAACGAGTATAGGTATAAACAAACAAGTTTTGTTTGAAAATTAAATTATGTTGTAAATAAATCCTGTTAGTGTGTGTTGACATAAGATAATAAAATTAAAAGTACACAAAATAGATAAAAACCTAAATATTTGTAAACAAGACAAAATATATTTAAAGGGTTGTTCAAAAAGTATACTGAAATAAAATTATTATATAAATTAAAAAAATATTATTTTTTTTAAACAAAAAGGGATCACAATTAATACAAATTTCCCTAAGGGTTTTATATGTTACAGTAATTATGTTACGTTTGATTGAATACTAAAATAGAAAAATTAAAACATTATCTAGTTTTGGATAGGAAGAGTTATAAAAATTATCATAGCATAAAGCGTTTGAAGTGCAACTGAAATTAACAGATTAAAATTAGTATAGAAAACAAATGTCAGAGGATATAGCTTATGTTGAAGTAGTTCTCAAATTTACAGAAAATAAATAAATATTGTTCGAAGACAACAACAATCAAAAAGCATATTTGAATATTTAATCGATAAACTTAAAAAAGTATGATTTATATCAGTATCGATTTAAAAGTCCCGATTCTGATGTTTAATTATCTGTTGAAAGACGAATGTGATGTAATTTATTGGAAATTTAATTAATTAGCTAATATGTCTTATTTATATATTATTTGCTCTGAATGATTTAAACGATTAAGGCAAATACCGATTCGAGGTGACAAAAATATTATTTTTTATGATGCAACAACAAAGACAATCCGAAGCATTTCTGGTCCGTTTGTAACTTTAATCCTACATGTTTGTCATCATTTCACAAATTTATATTTATCAATCAAGGATAAACGTTTCGACTAGCCTATTACATTAAAACGAAATTTTTAAAACGCTTCTCCATATGTCCAAATAGATAACTACATTAATATGAGAACAGACCAAGTATTCATATATAAATTTAAGAAACGAGAACTGACTTAAGAATCGAGAATCGAAAGAACAAATTTGGAATCGAAAACTTTAAGAATCAGCCTATCCCTAATTAAAGTCTAGAATAGACTATATTAAAAATATTTAGGGGGTTAGGTTTTTGTGCATTATTTATAAAGCTTTCTATTCACTAAAAAAAACATTGATGCAAAATGTTAATATAAAACTTTAAGCAATCTACGAAAGGTAAACTCTACGTACAATAAAACTTCTTGGATGAGCGATGGGTAAGTGAATAGACGGATTACAGAAATAGCTTGAGAAAAATATCCGTAACAAATATATACCAATCGCTTTAAAATACTATTGGTTTAAACATTAAACGCTTGCAATATAAAAACAAGTCATATAAATAAAAAAATTGCTGATGTCAATTTCTACTTAGTTCAACAATGATAAATTTTATTTTAGCTACACTTTATTAAATAATTACAATTATATAAATAACCAATATAATCTATGCGTTAAAATAGCTGCTCTACCACATAACCTTATAACATAAAATCAGCTATTTTATAAAATCATATTTTATGCCAAATGGCAAGTAATTTTGCATACCTTAGCCCTTATGTGAAAAGTTTTCCCCCATATAAAACTAAAGTTAATTCCTTATTAAATTTAACTAATTAATTATAATTTATAAAATACTGTAGTAACAAGTGTTCACAAATGGCATCCACTACAAGTTTAAAAAATTACATTTCAACTTGAGTGGATGAATGAAAAGTTTTTTACTAACGATTGAAAAAATGAACAAAATATACATATTTTGAGAGAGTGTGAACTAATAGAAGGGATTGAATAATTCTAATAAATGGGTTAGAGGTGAATTAACTAAGTAAAAGATTGATAAAATTTCAGTATAAATTAATAAAGTAATTATATACGTATGTATTTATTTCAGTTTAAAATGCTTGCAAATAGGTTTTTTAGTCTTAGGCGCTAGCTGTCGGTATCTTGCTGAGTGGAATAGGATTCTTCTAGAATTATAAACCAATCAAATGTGACAAAGAGTTAGCTTTTAATTATGAGCAGAACCAAATCGTCGATTTGACATTGATAGATGTTTAATTTGTTCCCACAGTACTGACAGTTAATCAAAGTTTTCTGTAATGCAAAGGCCGTTGAGTGGGTAACAATGGTTTCATCCCATACGGCAAAATTCCCTTTCCTAATCTTCTCTCTTCAAGTCGTGAACATGTCTTAATAAAAACACCTTATTGTGACCTAGTTGGAGACCCCATCGGGAGCCACCCTGCAGGTTTAATAAGAACAAAAATGGATACGTCCGTGTCTTCATAAAGCAATGAGAATGCACCATTGAACGTTGCCGTTTCAAGTAAACGCAATTAAATTTGTAACAGCAAAACACAGTTGTATGCATGGGAAAGCTGGAATTCTATGAAGTGATGCCTTGCTACTTTTGTGGTAATGAGTTTATTCTGGGTTACCACAATATTGGAAACAAGATAAAATATCTTCCTAAATGCTTCGTATCAACTTTGTCAACAACAGAGCACTTTATTGTTATATTACAATTGTGTTTCTTTTTTTACACAATTTTGAAGTTTTTATGACCATATTGGTTGTAATAATGTATTTTTTATATATTATTATACATATAATTATTTATAATATGTTATATAAGTAAATATATATATATATTATATAATGTACAATTATATATATTATATATATATATATGATGAAATGTTACTATCTGGAGTACATCTGTTCATTCTGCAGTCCATAAATTCGCAGTTCCGACGTTTCGCTAGAATCTCAGCTAGAATCGGTTGAGATTCTAGCGAAACGTCGGAACTGCGAATTTATGGACTGCAGAATGAACGGATGTACTCCAGATAGTAACATTTCATCATATTTTTCCATCTGTGAAGGAATACGTATCAGTATATATATATATATATATTTATCTATTTATACCTACAATTAACAACTACGTTTACAGGTAAATACGAACCCTCCCCACACACACACACACGCGCGCATGCATATTCAAATACAATAATTATTTATTAATATTTTTATGATTTAAAGGCTTCAGTATTAACGTTGGCAAACAGTTCCAATATCATCAACAGAAATGAATAATGCAATAATACAAGTATACAACTATGTTAAAGTAGAATAAGAATCGTTTTAATTTGCAAAGGAAAAGATTTGAATGATAAAAATGAATAAATATTTCTTGTATTTGAATATCCTCAGATGTTTCGATATGTGTGTGTGTGTGTGTGTGTGTGCGTGTGTTACATGTGTTGAACGTTTCGAAAGGGCGAGACAATTCTGCAGAAGACGAAACCAAGTAGAGTCAATCCAAACATTTTTGTTGGTACGTAATTTGTTATTAAAGGTTTTGACCTATCGTGCTTTTGCAAATGTTTACACAAAACTAACAAAATATTTATTTGTAACAATTTCATTCTTAAAATCTTTTTACTTAAACACTTTTTGCTAGGAAATGTTTTCTATAATTAATTGGTTCGTCACTGATAGTATCCAGCATGTGACCTATCGGAGTAGCGGTGACCAATGCAATAAATTGTAAAGGATATGTGTAAATAACTTATCCTATACGTAACTAGTAACATAAACAAAAATCTTTAAAGTCAATACTTAGATCTACAAAAATTATTTGTAATTATAAATAATTACAATTAATATAAATAAAGATATACAACCTAAGCGTTAAAACAGCTGTTCTACTTCATAACCTATAACATAAAACCAGCTGTTTTATGAAATCATATGTTATCACTTTTTTAAGCCAAACGAGACGAAATAATTATTTTTATACTTTGCCTCTTTTGTTATAAGTTTTTCTCCGATATAAAACTAAAATTAATTTAATATTAAATTTAATTAATGAATTATTATTTGAAAAAACTGTATTATCATCAAGTGTCATCTACTACAAGTTAATACAAAATGTATTTGAACTTGAGTGGATGGATAAAAGTTATTTTATTAAAGATTGAAAATTTGAACAAGGTATATATAAGGAGAGTGTGAACTAATAGAAGGAATTGAACTTCTATATACGTTTTACATCAAATATTCCATTTACAGAGTTGAAATTAACATTTAGTGCTATACGAGGTCCGAGAGTTTTGACGAAAATTAGAATCATCGAAGAGTTTTAGTGAGATTGCACTGTAACATTTCATTGGATATTTTGAAAAGAACTTAGGCATAAATTATAGAAGCTTGTGAAAGCATTCCCTGACGATTGACGGGACATCGCCTGAAGGAAGAAGTTTTTGCGTTCCATTAAGAGCTTTCCCATCCGAATTAGTTTGCGTTAGCAAAAAAGCTTATTTTCACGCAAACCTCTCCCGATTCACGCACACCCACAACTTTAAATTGGCTTTGGTGTCAAGAATAATACCACAAGTTTATTAATTACATTTCTGCCTTAAGAAATTTCAGCAAACGATCCTTGATTAAAATGCAAACCATTTTCTGAAATTACTTAATATTTATCAAGTGTAAAGGTTTCTCCACATACTAAAATTAATTAATTAAAATCAACTAATTAATTGATAGTAGAAAAAACTATTTTACCATCAATTTTCATCCACTAGAAGTTGCTAAAAACATTATTTGAGCTTGAGTCGGTGAATAATAGGTATCTTTCTAACGATTGAAAATTTGAACAAGATATAATAAGGAGAGTGTTAAGTAATAGAGGGCAATGAATAATCAAATTACATTATGGGAAAAAATCGTCAAAACTTTAAGTAAAATCTGAAACTGTTTATAACAAAGCCTGATAAAGCTCGATTCGATTGTAATATTCTTTTTATAATTTAACTTTATGTGTGAATTTCCTCAGTTACTTTCATCATGGTTATATTAGCTTAAGGTTTTGTGTAATCTACGGAAATAATGTAATTCTACATCACGTTAGGTTTCCGGTTTGGATTTGCAACACCTCAAACGTATGTGGGCTTGTTAAAACCGAAAGGGGAAAGATAATTTCAATCTATTATTCACTTCCCAAACACCAATAATGCAGATTACGTGGCACTCGCGTGCCAATAAGAGTGCAAAGCAGGCATTAGAACCACACGTGTATTCATGCATGTGTAATCACTTTGTGCGATACTAAAATGCAGCCACGCGGAGCGGCGTAACAGTGTTCGACATGTTGTATGCAAATTCTATTCGGTTGTAATCGAAATGTTCTTTTAGTTTCTTCTATTAGTCTGGAGTTAAAGTGTGGAAATATCTAGTAGGGACTAAATGTATTCCAAATAATACAGATTCTAACTATTGAGCAATGCCGTTTATAGGGTTTAGTTTTGAGCCACATTTACTCTTCTACCAAAAAGCAAAAAAAAAGATTTTCATTTAAATTCTTTTTTTTCAATTCCTTAAATTAGTTTTCACTTTTGTTAAATATAAGTCTTGTTCAAATTTATAATCGGTAATAAAATATTTGTTATACATCCAATCAAGTGCAAATATTTTTTTTAAAACTTGTAGTGAATGACTCTTGATGTTAATACAGTTTCTCAAATAATAACTCATTAATTAAATGTAATGAGTTAGTTTTAGCTTTATATAGGAGAAAAACTTTATACAAAAGGCGCAAGGTATGCAATATAGTTGTTTCGATCTATTTGGCTTAAAATAAGTTATAGCAGATGATTTCATAAAACAGCTGATTTTATGTTATAGCTATGTGGTATAGAGAGGTTTTAACGCATAGGTCATGTTACTTTATTTATATTAAATTTATTTATATATTAAAAAGTTTCTAAAATAAACTTTGCCTGGTTGACCTAAGTAGGAATTGACTATTTTTTTTAATGTTACTTGTTTTTGTTTAACAAAAAGCGTGACGGTGAGTTTTAAATTTATCGCTACAAAATCGTTCATGAACGTTATGACAGGGTTAATGCGTAGCTTCTGTTAGCAAGGAACTATGTAGGTAACTTTTAAAAATGCCTCGTTAAACTGTATAATGTAATAAAAGTTAGATTCAAATATTACTTAAGTATTTTAGGCCAGAGTTTTTTCAAGGAGGATGATTAAGAAGGCTGGTATCTAGGGAATAAGAAGAAACATGTATACTTTAAGTCATTGTAAATTTATCCAGGTGCAGGAAATAGATTGTTGCCCCCCCTATATCCCACTTTACGCTTTCAGCTAGTGGAGGATTTAGAGAAAACCTCTAAAATTTAGAAAGTGGAAAGACATCATAGATCGCGATAGCGAGTAGTTTTGGTGTAAACCATTGCCATGTATTCATAACAGTTGTACTAGCCGCTAACCCTTAGCTCATTAGGCCTGCATATTACAACACAACCAGAAATACGGATTTCTTGTTGGAGCCTCATTGCAAAGGTGAGAGGGGTTGACAACATCACCGTAGCAGTAAAGTCAAACAACATATCCTTCAAAATCCGTACTTAAAACACACACACAAATACACACACAAACATACACACGTACACACACAAACACACACACACACACACACTCACTCACATCTCTCTCTCATACACACACACACACACACGCACAAACACACACACATCTCTCTCTCTCTCTCTCTCTCTCTCTCTCTCTCTCTCACACACACACACACACACACACATACACACACACACACACACACACACACACACACACACACACACACACACACACACACACACACACACACACACACACCAACTTACGATTGGTTTTATATCAGCTACTTACGTTTTCGTTCTACCTCCTACCTACATAATGTTTGATCACATACCTACGTAATATTTTACCTTCTACATACGTTATTTTTGATAACCCACAACGTTATGGACGCTCCATCAAGGAGCGTTTACGTCAATTACCTACACGAGTTTGATCCCCTACCAATCTTCTTGGTTGCATCATCTATACCTACGTTAGATGTTGGCCTATTTGTTGTATCACTACGTAATGTATAATTACAGAATTAATTTATTTCGTAGAAGAGGGGTGAATTTTAAATATTTTTAGGCATAAAATAATAGTTGCAATATTTGTGTTACGAAACGGAATAAACACGTAATAACATTACATGAAAGTATTAAATTCTCCTCCAGGTTTAAGTCCAACCTCTGTCGGAGTGAGTAGGGGTGTACCTGTCGGTAATACAATGCTTACCGACATCACACTCTCAAATATTTCTATTAATACATTTTCTCACCTCTTCCTTTAACTATAATTTAGCCAATATAACCTAACCAATAAAGGGCTATGATTGCCTGCTTATTGCTATATATATTATAACTCCACCAACCTTTTACGTGGAGTTTATATGTTTAGGTTTAGGTACGATCTTTCCTACATGTTTAGATCGCCTTTAAGGGAGACTACGTGGAAATGCCATTTCATTATTATTGAGGTTGCTTGATCCAACCCTGGATTAGCCACGAATACCTACCCCTGAAGGTAGATAGGCAATTAAGCCAAGTTAATTGAATAACAACACAAAGGTATAAGTCCAGTGTAAGCTCATTCCTGCGGTGAACGAGTGTAAACCATGAAGGCTATTTGACAAATTTTATTGCAAATTTCATCTGTTATTTGTGATAACTTTGGGGTGGGACTTAGGCTCTTAATAAACATATAAAAAAATTATATTAAAAAATTCATTGCTTCAAGTTTTTATTTACTTTGGTAAGTTTATAATACTTGGAGAATACATGGATTAGTAAAGTTTAAATAAAAGTTGCAATGAAGCTGTCAGGATAGGTCTGTTGTCCGATAAAAGTGAATTATCAATTTATTGGAATTATTGTAATAAGATTTATTAAAATTAGGGATTGTCCGATATCTAAAATTTTCGATTCCGATTTCGTGTCTCAAATTTTTCCTTTGGTTCTCGACTCTTTAAAGTTATATAGGCCTACGTAATATTTCTCTAAAAATGAATTAAGTTAACATCTTGGTCATATGGTAAAGCCTTTTAAAAGTTCCGCCTTTAATGTAATAGGTTACACAAAACGTTTAACCTTGGTTTATGATAGGCGATGGTACCCATAATTGGTTTTTCGCCTGGAAAAACCTTGGTTTGTGAATAGAAATTTCCAAAAAGCATGACAAACGTATCGAATTATAAGTAATTATTTATTTAAAATTAAAAAATGTGAACATCAGTTCATAATTACAATATAACTTTAGTAATAGGCATTTCAGTTTGTATAACTGGAGAAATTGAAACTTCCTTTTCTTTGTGTTTTGTTCCGACATGTATGAAGTGGTGCCATCCAGAGACGGGGAGCAAGAGAGAGAGAGAGAGAGAGAGAGAGAGAAAGAAAGAGCAGAGCGAAAAGAGGAATGAAAAACACAGCAGAAAAGCTTCCGCTCGTCTATATTGTTGGGTCATAAATATTAATAATATTTTCGCGATCTCAAATAGACATTTGCTTTAATAGTTTAATTCATTCAAAGCAACTATTACTTGAATAAGACATAGTTGATAATTACTTATATATCCTATAAACTACACCGAATACGTATTTTAACAATTAAAAAAACCAGAATAGGAATCGGCTTTTTAAACAATGGAGAATCGAGTATCGATTATTCCTCGATACTATTAGATAGACGGTTGCTGGAATCAAGAATCGGAATCGGCCCATCCCTAATTAAAATATAAAAATATTCATTACCTGATAAAAAATATTAAATAATAACGTTTCAACTTAATAAAAGTATTAACATAACCTACATGATAAAACAGTTGAATGGAATCATATGTTACGACTTAATTGAAGCTAAATATGAAACACGGTCCGTCTGTGATAGGATTATTTTTCCCGTCCTAAACATAGTAATATCCAGTGAAATGAGGTATTCAATTCAATAAAAAAAATAATATCTTCTTGTTTTTATTTTTCCTTGAATTTTGTAATAATTAGGAAAACAGAGGTTAGTAAAACAAAAAAGTCGTCGGTTTTTTTCCAAAATAAAGTTTTATTCTAGATGCCTAAAATGACTATCTACCAACTATATTAAACAAACACATTCACAGTGGCACGAAACATAAAATATTCCTAGGAAACTGAAACTATTTTACCAAGCTGTGAAAAGCCGGCCGGGAATGTGTCCAGGGATCTTATAAATATACCCATCTTGGTATTGCAAAGCTGTAACACAAATCAATGGTTGAGGGGACGAGCCGTATTAACTTCCAAAAGTGACTACGCTGCAGGAGATAAATTACATTCATTTGAAGCACAAGGAATGGAATATAGATCCGTTGATGCATTGCTAGTCAGACGATGCCGTGGTGTTTCCTGTAGAATGTGGGAATAGAGTAGACCATCTAGGATAAAGGACCTATTTTTAAGGAGGTATGAACACCAATCATTTTACATTTAAGGTCTAAAATATGAAATACGTTTTTCTCAATTTGGGGCTCGCCCCCTCTGATGGGATAAAATTAAAAGGCAAAGCGTGATTATATCGACCAAACATTTAAAATATTATTTATATTCAAAACATTGAATGTTTACCCGAGTCAAGAATTATCAATAATTGGAACGAGGTATGTACAACTAAATTTTTGTCTTTATCAAGTCGTAATAGACTAAGATGTTTGTCTTGTGTTAGTACTGAGTGCAGCATTATCGATGTTTTCTTCGGGCTTAAGTTCATTAGTGACTTTAAAACGACAACAAGATAGTTTTTACCAGCTTAAATGTAAAGCCGTCAAAGTTTTGTAAGCGTATGCGCAATAAACAAATTTGATGGAATAGTGGTGGGGGTATTACAGCAGTGGAGGGGGAATGACAACTGACTCACTGGTATGCATAACTCAACAAACAGTCCGTTGTAGTTTTTAGTAGGTGTGACCGTGATTTCTGTATCGAACAAAACAGTGTTATTTAAGGATTCCTCAACCGAAGACAAGTCTGTTCGGCAAAATAGTGGCGCTCAGAAGTGAAACTTAATGCATTATTATGAATGTATTTAAAACATATTGTAAGGCAACAATCCGTTATCTAAGACAGCTGGAGTAGAATAAGTAAATGCACGCATGCGCATACGCAAGCATCTAACGTCAGTCATCCCTTCCACAACCGGCCTTATCTCCCCACCCTCTTCTCATTTCTGCGCGATCTACGCTTACAAGATTTTGTCGGCCTGTACCTTTTCTTAAGATTGAGTGGACCAATTTCAATGTCTCTTTGCCTACATATTATAAATATAGTAATGTCTCTTGGGAACTAGACTAGAATTATTACCATAACATTTATACTTCATTAAGATCCATAGAAAAAAATAAGTGAAATATAGTTGAGAAAATTTTAAGTATTTGAAAAATAATATTTTCAATGCTGGAAAACTTCTACAAATTATTGTAGCACTCAAATTTAAGAGGTAATTGTAAATAATATGTAATATCTAATTTTAAAAACACTTAACTAAGTGAATACGTAATTGTTTACTTGCTGACGCGTTTCAAAACATTCGTTCCTTTTACCAACACTATCACGTCAGCTAGTAAGCAATTAAGTATTCACTTAGTTAAGTATTTTTAAAATTAGTTTAATCAGAGAATTCAAGATGATTTCATCATCTTCAAGCGACTTCAATATGTAATGATCGTTTTTAAACACCAAGTTATTAGTGTTTTAAAAACTAGACACAATAAACAATAATAGTATTTGAGAAAAGGTAAAAGGTACAAAAGAGTTTGTTAATTTTTTTAAAGAATATTTTGAAGTTAAAATATTTGAATATTTTGAAGAGCTTGAAATTAATAAGACATCTGTTACAAAATTGGCCCCTTTAAAGTATTTTCATAGACTTTAAGGGTTAAAAAATAAACTTATCTCTCTGATGATTTTCTAACCCCCAAGAACCCTTCTCTTTGTATCCCTTAATTAAATCGTATGATTATAATGAAACGGAAAACATATATTCTTAAAAACCTTTCTTTCCACATTGCCCCAAAGTATCAACCCCTAATTGTATTTCCACCCCATAGATGTTACATAAGTTAACCTATGTGTCGGTCCATAAAGCTTTGAATTTATAAATTTTTCTGAAATTCATATTAAATAAATATAAACTTCGATTTCAATCCCGTTTTAATTAAATTGTCGACAAAATGACGTCGTATTGTGTTAAATAAAGGCTGGGAAGGCTCGCTGTGCTTGAATATATTCATGACGTCACCAGGCAGCAGCTGGGTGGCCGACATTGCAAAGGTTGGCAGCAGATGCAGTCGATGTCACTACTAAGACATTTGGAAACCTACATATTCATTACGCATTGCTTCCCGCTACTGCTTCTTATTGTTGTCAACATTTACAGCCTCCTTTACTTTACGTTCGTTTATATTGCTTTTTGTTTGGACAATCTAATAACAGGTATTGTATGAAAGAAAATACAAAATACAATAAAAATATCAATATCAAAGCCTCAGTTGATATTTAATAAAAAACGGTAACGACAGTTTAACGTTACATAGTAATGGTCAAAGCTCTAAACTGGAAATCTTATATAACTTACTGATAAACCTTATTCTATTCCCACAATCGAAAATAATTATTACGAATAGGTCAACTAATTGTCATTTTATAACAATTTGTTTAAATTTTGACCAATATTACTTTAATTCCATTAAAAAAAGTGTATAACGATAAACAGTTTTTAATCCCAATAGAGAATAGGTTTACTTCAAGTATAAAACATTACTTGCCGGATCCCATAATGTAGAGCAGCCCAGCTGGAGAAGTGTTGCATAGTGCAGACCAAATAACCGTGCACTTGGCCTTGAGAGATCACAGTAGGCGAGACGAGAGGTAAATGGTCAGTATAAATACTTTTCTACAAAACTCATAAGTACTATCTCAACACTGACTTGCATGATACGGTTGATATTAGATAAATTCGGTGATAAATTAGCTTCGCAAACTATCTTGAAATTTGAGTAGATATATAGGATGCAGAAGCTGGAGATGTAAAATACATTCTGAATATGTAATATGTTTTAAGAAGTGGTAGTACACGAGAAATCATGAGTGATCTCTCCAGGCCAAGTGCACGGTTACGTGGTCCGCAATATACTATTCATTTCGCGCTATTTCTGCATACCCCCTAAAGTAAATACATTCTTCCAATAATTTTCGCCCCTGTCAAAACATTGTTTTTTTTTTCAATTTCAATAATTTATAAAAACAATCAACATTTTTGGTCCTGAACTACAAGTAAGTCCTATCTGTTCGTTGTGGGCTGAAATATCTCTAGTTCCATAATTTACATTAAGCTCTCTTTTACAGTATTTGAAGTGAAAACTTCTACTCTTTATTGTGTACTTCTAGTACTTTAGTGTACTTCTACTTTTTATTATTTACAATTTTGCTTAGACAGTTGTGATTATTCATTGTTTGTTTTTAATTTCTTGAGTTTTGCTTCTTTTATTCAATTGCATCTATTAGTTCACTCTCTACATATATCTTGTTTAAATTTTCAATCGTTATTAAAATACTTCTTATTCATCCACTCAAATTCAAATACATTTTTTTAAAACTTTTAGTGGATGACAATTGATGTTAATACAGTTTTTTTAAATATTAACTCATTATTTAAATTTAATGAAATCATTTTAGTTTTATATGGGGAAAAAACTTTTCATAAAAGGGGCATGGTATGGAATGTAGTTATTTCGTCCCAATTTGCTTAAAATAAATGATAACATGATTTCATAAAACAGCTGATTTTATGTAATGGGCTATGTGGCAGGACAGCTGTTTTAACGCTTATGTTACTTAATCTACAATAATTGTATTTATTTAGTAAAGCGTAACTGATGTAAAATATTTCATTGTTGATCTAAGTAGGAATTTAAATATTTTTGTTTGTGTTGTTTGTTAAATCAATCAATTTTTCTTCTTCTTGATAATGACTCATCACAAACTAACTATTATTATAAAGGTGGCAAACAAATTTAACAAGTTCAGACAATAGAAACAAGCTTATAAAATTGATTTCCTTTGTCACTGACGTCTGCATGCAAACAATACAAAACTTTTCTTTATAACCCTTGCAAAGTGACAGAGTTCGATTCAGATCCGCAGAGGTTGAAGTATTTCGCAAACAAATCAAAGGCATAACTCAAGCAATGTTTCAGGAGCAGCAATTACACCGTGTTTGATTTAGAAATGACGAAATACGAGATTGCCTCAAATATTTGTTTCCATTCATTCAGGATACTTCTTTTCTGATGTAACGACTGTCGCTTTACTTCGGCGAAATGGGTTTTGTGCACTACTATGGTTTAATGAGACAAATTGCAATTATCAATTTCAGTCTATGCAAACTTTTATACTCAGTACAATTAGAACTGTAGAGTAATTCGTCCGATCTGTTTTAATCTCCCAAGTAGAGAGGTCGAACTGGTTCTATGGTTCTCTTAGGGGTCAGGTAAAACTGGTCCGACGGAAACACACATGAAGAAACTATGGAAATAATTGTTTGGTTAGGTTAAGTTAGGTTAGGTTATTACTCAACATAGGAAACACCGTACACATTTTCTGTTCATTAATAACCCCCACCGCGACTATTAAAATGGAAACTGGCTTGTGGGAGTGGGTTTCGGTGTGAGGGTGCTGAGGGGCATTTAGGTAACCCTTCCGGGAGTTATTGACTCTACCTGCTTACTAACTATCGGACCACTTCAACCGTGACCTTTTCTTAAGCAACAAAAATATTATTGGAATATTTTGACCATCGAAAGGTTCGGTACCGCCTGTTTTATGTTCTTCCATCACTGTTTCAATACTCAAAGCTTAACGATATAAATATCGAATGTATACAGTGCTTTAATATTTACAATGTGGCAGTTAGTAGATCTGCGACTACATCTGTGCTTATCTGTTATTACATAATAAAACAGAGATTCGAATTTTAGGTGAGTTAGCTATGGATTTAAATCTTGTAATATCGTAAAGAATCGTGTTCATGCACAAAGAAGGATATATCAACACATCTACGTCATGTTTTATTAAATGTAAAAGTAATGATATTTGCCTTTCCATATTAGTCAACTTAATGGTAAATGTTTAAGCTATGTCTTTTCATTGAAACAAGAACGAGAGTTTAGGTGTTTTCCGCCGTTCTCCCCTTTGCAGGGGGTACCGGGGAGGGGGCTTCTATACCGCTGTTCTCCCCTTTGCAGGGGGTACTTGGGAGGGGGCTTCTATACCGCCGTTCTCCCCTTTTCAGGGGGTACTGCGGAGGGGGCTTCTATAGGCCGTTCTCCCCTTTGCAGGGGGTACTGGGGAGGGGCTTCTATACCGCCGTTCTCCCCTTTGCAGGGGTACTGGGGAGGGGGCTTCTATACCGCCGTTCTCCCCTTTGCAGGGGGTACTAGGAAGGGGGCTTCTATACCGCCGTTCTCCCCTTTGCAGGGGGTACTAGGAAGGGGGCTTCTATACCGCCGTTCTCCCCTTTGCTGGGGGTACTGGGGAGGGGATCTTCTATACCGCCGATCAGGTGGAGATGGTTCTAGAGATAGTCATGGCCAATCAGTAGGCGAAATATGTTGATCACTTCCATACGTAGTCGGGTTCTGGGGAACAGACCCTTGGAGACTAGAAGCTTCCTTTTCTTATTTTCCCCCAGATCCACCATTTTATTCTGAGTGTGGGCGTTGACAAGACCGTCATTGGTGTTCCTTCAAGAGTTTTGAGCAGTTGTTTGGTTAGTTTCTGCGTCCTTCTTTCCAGTTCTTTCCCTACAATGATTACATGGCTACGGATACATTGTAACGATACATGCCATTCTTCTTTGATTAGTTTCTCCATTTTCAGACGGCAGTTGATCGTTCGAATCCAATTGGTAGGGGCGTTCGACGCCAGTGCAAACATGGCCGCTTGTGAGCCAACAAAGAAGACTTCTTTATCAGGCAGTATGCCAGACTATACTAAGACACTCATGGCATCGTTACAGGCGCAAATCCCCCCGTCGAGCGGCTGGTATTGGTATCTACAGCGGGAAAGTCCTCGAGTGACTTCCAGAACCAACCTTTTTTATTTAAAAATAGCTTGAAAATTAAATTATTTTTAATAAAATTTGTACTCTTTGAAATAAACGAAAATGATATTTTCTTTTCCGAAATACATAGAAAATGTCGTGTTTAACATAATTTGTAGAATACACAATAATTGTAGGACTACAATGATAGGTTTTTCACATAAAAGTTGAAGCACAAGCACTATGCCGGTATACCTCATTTTCTAGTGAATAGGCCGCGATTACAACCCTCTTGCCAATGTATATATATATATATATATATATATATATATATATATATATATTGCCAATTTATTTACTTCGTGTTGTGTCCGTTATATACTGACCGGTCATTTCCCGTATAACCATTACCTATGTTCAGTTTACAGCTAAAATATACTGCACAAATTTATCTCTTTCATAGACTTATCTACAAATAAAATTCAGCGTATCAAGAATTCAGAGAAACTTACTTATACACTGTGACGTGATAATACTTAATAAATTTATCTACTAGAATACCGTCCCTATGAAGTTTATTATAAGAAGTAATTACCCGATTCCAGGAATCGTCGATTCTAATGGTATCGTGAAATCGTCGATTGATAAAAGTATCGATTCCGATTCTTATCCTTAATTAACTATTAAAAAAGTGGGAAAATAATTTATTGAACAAATAGTTAATTACCAACGATGCCTTATTTATGTATTAGTGGTTTTTAATGAATTAAAACGATTAAAGCAAATTTTGATTCGATAAAGAAAATATTTTTATTATTTATGACGCAACAACAAAGACGAATGGAAGCAATTCTGGACCGTCTCTCTCTCTCCTCTCTCTCTCTCTCTCTCTCTCTCTACCTACCTACCTTTCTATCTATCTATAATCTATCTATCTATCTATCTATCTATCTATCTATCTATTCATCTATCTATGTATAAATCTATCTGTCTCTTTTTCTCTGGTCGTTGCTATTCCGCCACCATTTCATAAATGTCAAAACAAAACACAAAAAAAAAGTAGTACCAATTTCTGCAGTTATACAAACTAAAATGGGTGTTACTGAAATTACATTTGCAATTTTAAATAAATCATTACTTTTATCCGATATGTTTGTCACCCTTTCAGATATTTCTATTCATAAACCGAGGTGGAACGCTTTGTGCAGCCTATTACATTAGAAACAGAACTTGTAAAAGGCTTCAACATATGACCGGTTAACTTCATTATTAGAGAATATCGTTTTGGACTATTTAACTTGAAAGAATCGAGAATCTACTTAAGAATTGATAATCGAAAGATAAAGTTTAGAATCGGTATCAAAATTTCAGGTATCTGCCCATCCCTAATTATAAGAGATTATTTTTGTTAATTATTAATATAATTGCATAAACAATATATATGCTTAATTCTGTTTCAATGTTATGTGTGAATATTATAAGCAAGATATAAGCTCAGACATCACGTGATTTATTTAGACACGATTGCTTATTAGATCATTTCCTCGCGCACCGTTCTAACGTCTGTCATATACAGCAACAAATAAGCAAGTAATTTCCTTACAAGTGTGAAATTACCTCTCCAGGCTCTTCAATGAGGTGTATAAAGAGGGGAGGGGGTACGTCCCGCTGACAGAGAAGTGTGTTGCAGTGTGCTAACGAAGAGACGAGAGCGTCTCGCATCGATCCAATCCGGATTGCTTGTGTGTCTGTTTCTATAACGAATCGGATTTGTCTGTCTATAACATTTGTAAAATGCTCTTTTAACGTAACTCTTTATCAGTTTTCAAAAATTCACGCTTAAATCCTTCTAATAAAAGGAGAGACGCAACACACGTTACTACTAAAAAAGACAGACTTTTCGAAATCATAGTCTGAAGAGTTCCTGACAACATGTGGTGAACAACGTTGTTACCAGAAGGTTTGTCGCAAAACAACCACCAAAATCCAAGTCTTTTTGAAGCTCTCATATTGTTCAGGTGAGGGGATACGCAAATTCCTTGTTTTCACTTATCCTCCCACTTTAATGTACTTTCACATGTGTCTTATTTGATATACTTGCGTGTCTGCTTTCGAGAGCTATTAATTACGTGCTCTCATTTTCAAGCTTTTTCGAATACTAGTCTTCTAGGAAGCTTTTAAAACCTTCACACACATACACATACACACACACACACACACACACACACACGTACACACACACACACATTAACAAACACACACACACACACACACACATATATATATATATATATATATATATACGTTTAATGTGTCGTAATATACAAGGGACAACTGCCTTAATTAAACGAGGACAACAATTGAACAGCCCATTTTTACCCTAATTTTGATTCTAGGTACTAATTTTCACAAGTCTAATTGGGGGGGGGGGCTGGAAAAGCGCATCGTAACCCTGTGACACAATAGAGGACCAAACTGGATACAACAATAGGCATTAACAGGTCCTGAGTACTATGTTGGGTTCGTCTGACTGATTATAAAACCGATGTGAGCTGTGATGAGGGGTGGCGGTTTCACGTCCAGCGGTTGTGCCATACAATGTGTGTGTGTGTGTGTGTGTGCGCGCGCGCGTGCGCGTGCGCGAGTGTATTTGTTCATAACCCAACACATTTTTATTTATAATGATCACTTCCAAAATGGGAGCGCGAATACCACGGTAAATTGAATTTTTAAATATGGGTCATGCATAAATATTAAATTTCATAATGTTCTTTTCAAAAATCGGACAAGAATGAAACTTCGAAGAAGGAAAGAAACAACATCGAATTTATATGGGTTGTGGGTTACACTGGAAGAAGGCTTGAGAAGGAGTTGATGTGATTGTAAATTTATGAAATAATCGATATTGTTCCAGATGACTGTTACTTTTTTATACCATGTGATATGGTGAGGGAGGGACAAGGTACAGCAAGTTTACTTGGGTTATACGGCTTTCAAGTAAAGCAAAGGGGCCACACTACCCTTCAACCGCCCATTATTACCCTCGGTTTGATCCTGGGTACTCAAATTCAAAAGGTGAATCGATCTGAAAACAGAAAAGCACAAGAAAATTATTTGTTACTACTTGGAATCGAACCAGAACCTTTCTCTACCTACTTGACCAAGCAAAGTTTAAATTATAGTAGCTTAAATCACTTATAAATCTGAACTCAGACAGTGTTTGCTCTTGGCGAGGCTATCTTACACGCCAATATCTGTACGCCCTCATACACTGCAGTTAAGTAGCCCGCTATGAATGTGATTTTGGATTAAGGCCTATCAGGGAGATTCTAAGGTTTAACTCAGCGCGGACGATACATGCAACGCCCTGATGAGGCTCATGTGAGCTTAGCTGACGCGCCACTCCTTGTACTGGCATCATGTTTAGCTTAACGGTTTATGTGGAACCTATAGATCTGCATCCAAAATGTAGGACGATACCAGATTATCTATACTCAACTATAGTACTAGAAATTATTATATCTAACCAAGTCCTTTTTAGGTATAAACTATGTGTATATGTTATTTGCATTTTCTATTTCTTTATTCTATTTGTGAATGCCATTTCATGTGATATACTCTATGTATACATGTTTCTTGCACATGCTACTTCTTTACTCTCTTTATGAATGGTATTTAGGTAATTCTGAGTTTTAGCGCCCCCCCTTGAGATATAAATTGAAAATTGTTCAAAACCACAAAATAGGACGATATGAACAAGGCGTTTTAAAAACTTAATTTTACTCGGAAAGTTTTTATTTTTTTTATTAATTTAAAGTTAGGTAAAAAATTAAGTACGAAGCATTAAGTTGTGCATCGGCCGCGGTATAATACAGTGACGTCACGCATACTTTATGTGTATATATACTGGAGATTGGTTATATATCTTGGCTTAATTTTTATGGTTTTTGCATACGTATTTTTAAATATACTTATAAAGTCTCCAGTTAAGATAAATTTGGTTCTAAATTTATACATTGCTATATACCTAAAAAGTGTCCAGTCAGGGTAGTTTAGGTTGAAAATTTATGCATTACCTGGTTAAATGTATAAAATTACAACCAAATATATCCTGACTGGATACTTCATATGTATATTTCAATACAGATATATAAAATTAATCTTCCCTGGCAATAACAAAAATCATAGTTATCAATATAGCTTCAGGACATGTTTTTTATTCATAAAGTTTAGATTTCTAAAACACCAACTACAATTGTGACGTCAACATATTACTCCGCGGGCGATTCAAAACTTAATGCTCCGCACTGAACTTTTTACCCAACTTTAAATTGATAAAAAAAATAACAACCTTCAGAGTAATTTTTTTTTAAATTCTTGTACTTATCGTCCTATTTTGTGGTTTTGAACAATTTTGAATTTATATCTCAGGTAGCAGCTAAAACTGTTAGTTACCGATATTTATATGCTATTTAAATATGATATTTGCATATTCTATCTGTATATGTTGTTTGTATATATGTTATTTGCTAATGCTATTTGTATAAGATTTTTGCATGTGGTATTACTCGTTTCTGTTTGAGAATACTATTTTATAGCTATTTGTATATGCTATTTTATACGGTATTTTTATACGTAATTTGTTTATTTTATTTGTGAATGTTATTTTATATGCTATTTGTATGTGTTATTTTATAAGCTATTTGCAAATCTTATTTTTATATGGTATTAATATATGTTAGTTGAACGTACTACTTGTTTATTATATTTGCTTAATGCTATTTGTGTACGCTACTTGCACGTAACATATTAATCTTAAGGAATCCTGTAGGTAAATGTTTTGTATTTGATCAATATTACGATATACTTTTTGTCTGTAAATTTTATATAAACAATGTTCATAATTTTGAAAAGAACGAAGTAAAATATTCTTTTTCAAATAAACTCCATTTACCCTAACTTTTAAAACATTTTCGTTTCATTTTGGTTAAACTTATGTAATATTGATATCTAAATATACTCGACGAAGAATCAGTTTTATCGAAAAATTCCTTGAATGCTCACAATAGAGAGATATAAGCTTCAGCAAATTTTAATATATGCAAAGTGTTGGACAATAATCCTCGCCTTTTCAGCACTTACATTTCTTCTACAGTTGTTATAATCCATACAAAATACGATTTAAATTATCTGTCTAATCAAAAAAAGGGAGTTTTGATAAGAAATCTTGAAATGTTAATATAGTCTTGAGATTGCCTACCTCAGACAATGCTTCGTCAGCTTCGCGTTTTCGTTTTCATCGTTTTTTATTTCGAAGAACTTATGACGTTAATACAATCAGCCTCTGTTGGTGTTTCGCTATCTCGCTGGACTTGATGACTATTCCGGATTTCGGATCTGTTGCAAGCCACATACTTTATATTTGGAACCACTGATCGGACAATGTTAGGCGGACATCAGGCATGCACACACTGCTGTATTTAAATGATATGATCGGATTATTTTCAGAAAAATATATTTTCTGTTCATCGTGATATTTCTTGCACATGAGGTAAAAGTCATTTGTTCTATATCTGTAACTTTTGTAGACATTAGAATATTTAAATTAGAGTTGGAACACATGACTCCCATTGTAAGGATAGGATGCATCCTCCCTGTCCTCGCGGTCTGTAACACGAAAATACAGCTGATCTGATAATGTACAGCGCTCAGAGTTCCTCCAATGTGTGATGAGACCTTGCGGTGTGGCCATACTCTCAGTCACAGAACTGTCACAGACAATAGTTGGCTAAGAGTAAGTAAGGATATCATTTTTTGATTACTCCCTTACAATGATGACTTGCTCCAATATACTCACGAATCATTGTAATAACCTTGAATGAATGACTTGGCCCTTTACAGTAATGGATTTCTCCTTATTTCCTACCTTTAAAAAGGTGAATTGTACCCTTACAATGATGGATTGTTCCCTTACAATAATGACTTGCTAAATTACAATGCTGAAATTCCCCTTACAATACAAGACTGCTCACTTAAATGGAGGAATTATTCCCTGAAAATTATGGATTGCTCCATTAAAACTACGTATCATAGTAATAATCATCAATTGATGACTTGGTCCTATACAATAATGGATAGCCCCGCTGAAAAGGTGGATTGTGCCCTTACACTCATGGATTGTTCTCTTACATTTATGGCTTGCTAAATTACAATAATGAAATTCCCCTTACAATACAAGACGGCTCTCTTAAATAGAGGGATTATTCCTTGAAAATTATGGATTGCTCCATTACAATAACGTATCATAGTTACTAAAGATTTTTAAACAATTACTTGCCACTTTACAATATTTAATAGTTTTCCTTAAAATGACGAATTGTTCCCTTATATTAACGAACTGACCCCTAGCGTTACTATGTTGCACTCTTAAAACGATGGACTGATTGCTCTGTAAGTAGAGTCTGCGTTTTTGCAATCATAAACATACAGCCGAGTAGAATTGTTTAGAAAGAGCTGGTAAAAAGTTTCCAAGTGAAGATAAGCTACTAATCACAAGGAACGAAGTGTCCCTGAAAGCAAAACATATAAGGCTACCAAAATGTTATACTTTGACACAATGCCTCTCATAACGATAACCTCACACTTGCTAATGAGTATGTGTTAAGGTTTTGAGATATAGGTAAAACTAACATCTAGAATAACCTTATGGTTACGGATGATGAGGAACATATCACTCTCGCTTTTAAGGTTTCTGTGCTGAAGCATTTACCCTCCATTATACTGCCTTAGAAACTGTTCCGTCCTTGTATTACCTTGAAGAATGTGAGACAATGAGACAATCCTTGTATTACCTTGAAGAATGTGAGACAATGAGACAATCCTTGTATTACCTTGAAGAATTTGAGACAATGAGACAAAGAGACAATCCTTGTATTACCTTAAAGAATGTGAGATAATGAGACAATCTTTGTATTACCTTAAAGAATGTGAGATAATGAGACAATCTTTGTATTACCTTGAAGAACGTGAGACAATGTGAGACAGTGAGACAATCCTTGTATTACCTTGAAGAATGTGAGACAATGAGACAATCCTTGTATTACCTTGAAGAATTTGAGACAATGAGACAAAGAGACAATCCTTGTATTACCTTAAAGAATGTGAGATAATGAGACAATCTTTGTATTACCTTAAAGAATGTGAGATAATGAGACAATCTTTGTATTACCTTGAAGAACGTGAGACAATGTGAGACAGTGAGACAATCCTTGTATTACCTTGAAGAATGTGAGACAATGAGACAATCCTTGTATTACCTTGAAGAATGTGAGACAATGTGAGACAATGAGACAATCCTTGTATTACCTTAAAGAATGTGAGACAAAGAGACAATCCTTGTATTACCTTAAAGAATGTGAGATAATGAGACAATCTTTGTATTACCTTGAAGAACGTGAGACAATGTGAGACAGTGAGACAATCCTTGTATTACCTTGAAGAATGTGAGACAATGAGACAATCCTTGTATTACCTTGAAGAATGTGAGACAATGTGAGACAATGAGACAATCCTTGTATTACCTTGAAGAAAGTGAGACAATGATACAATCCTTGTATTACCTTGAAGAATGTGAGACGAAGAGACGATCCTTGTATTACCTTGAAGAATGTGAGACGATGTGAGACAATGAGACAATCCTTGTATTACCTTGAATAATGTGAGACGATGTGAGACAATGAGACAATCCTTGTATTACCTTGAAGAATGTGAGACAATGAGACAATCCTTGTATTACCTTGAAGAATGTGAGACAATGAGACAATCCTTGTATTACCTTGAAGAATGTGAGACAATGTGAGACAATGAGACAATCCTTGTATTACCTTGAAGAAAGTGAGACAATGATACAATCCTTGTATTACCTTGAAGAATGTGAGACGAAGAGACGATCCTTGTATTACCTTGAATAATGTGAGACGATGTGAGACAATGAGACAATCCTTGTATTACCTTGAAGAATGTGAGACAAAGAGACAATCCTTGTATTACCTTGAAGAATGTGAGACAATGAGACAATCCTTGTATTACCTTGAATAATGTGAGACGATGTGAGACAATGAGACAATCCTTGTATTACCTTGAAGAATGTGAGACAATGAGACAATCCTTGTATTACCTTGAAGAATGTGAGACGATGTGAGACAATGAGACAATCCTTGTATTACCTTGAAGAATGTGAGACAAAGAGACAATCCTTGTATTACCTTGAAGAATGTGAGACAATGAGACAATCCTTGTATTACCTTGAATAATGTGAGACGATGTGAGACAATGAGACAATCCTTGTATTACCTTGAAGAATGTGAGACAATGAGACAATCCTTGTATTACCTTGAAGAATGTGAGACGATGTGAGACAATGAGACAATCCTTGTATTACCTTGAAGAATGTGAGACAATGAGACAATCCTTGTATTACCTTGAATAATGTGAGACGATGTGAGACAATCCTTGTATTACCTTGAAGAATGTGAGACGATGTGAGACAATGAGACAATCCTTGTATTACCTTGAAGAATGTGAGACGATGAGACAATCCTTGTATTACCTTGAATAATGTGAGACGATGTGAGACAATGAGACAATCCTTGTATTACCTTGAAGAATGTGTGACAATGAGACAATCCTTGTATTACCTTGAATAATGTGAGACGATATGAGACAATCCTTGTATTACCTTGAAGAATGTGAGACGATGTGGCATTACCCAAGGTTTAGAACAATATTTAAAAACTTTACGTGAACTATTTATTACTATTATTTACTGAAGTTACTTGTTGTAATCATCTTGACTTCACTGAATAAACTATAATAAAATCATAATTAACCTTTACTTCCTTGCTGATGTAGAGGCTTTGTTTCATAAAAGGAACGATTAAACAATCGTAAGCTCTCAAGTATTCACTTAGTTAAGTATTATTTAATTATAGTTTTATTTACTACTTATGTTTGCTAATTCATAGATATATATGGGCCTAATATATATTTGGCTCATGTTTCGGCTTATTTTGACAATGGCGCTGGTGGACAAATCCTTTAAGCATTGTGGGAAGTGGCACCAACTGACGGCTTTATAAACATCCCATATGGTGAAGCTCGGTCTAGGATCATCCCGACTCTACAACACACATCTATTTCGATTTATATATTATATACTGTATATTACGTTTGTATCATATATATATAGCAGAATGATTTACTAAGATATGATAATACTTTGAGAGTTCTAGATGTAAGAACAAAATTTAAAATGCATATAAACTTAACTCCGAAAAAGATGTCAGCGAATTACGGCTGGCTAAAGATTTTTCACAGGTCCCGGCTCATTCTACTAAATAAAATTTCAAAAAAAAACGAATTAGGTATGAACTATTTATTTTCAAAAAGAATTTCTCACCACAAAGTCTGAAAAAATCTGGCAACATAGCAACCCAGCCCAAAAAAACGTTTTCTACCACATAAATAAGAAACACCAGTTTACACCATGTACGGTATAATAATAATAAAAAACAATTCTAAAAAGAAACCATTTTCAATTCTCTATTAAACTGTGTGTAACAATTTACATTTCTACATGTTTATGGTACAACTAACAAATATTAAATGATTCACAGCCTAAATTTATATTAAAATATACATCACAATATTTTCTCAACACAAAGCGTTCAACAAACTGAAAAAATCTGGCAACATAGCAACCCAACACAAAAAAAACGTTTTCTACCAAATAAAAGAGAAATACCAGTTTACACCATGTACAATATAATAATAATAATAATAATACAAAATACCTCAAAAAAGAAACCATTTTAAATTCTCTATTAAACTGTGTGTAACAATTCGCATTTCTACATGTTTATGGTACAGCTAACAAATATTAAACAATTCACAGCCTAAATTTATATTAAAATATACATCACAACAATTAAATCACCGTATATTGCCTAGAGCCAGGGAATTGTATTCAGCAAACATAGCGGTTTATCTGTGTGACTAAACGTGTTCGTTCATAAATCGAGCAGATTTACAGAATGTTTGTTGCTGCATTTCTGGATTACCGTCGGATTTTGTTCTCACGGGTGCACATAATTGTTCACAGCGCTACCATAATCTGAAAGTATAATTTGCGTTGCTAAATGTTTAAAATGCCAAAACACTTTCGAAATGCGCGCTCATGACTTGTGAATAAATGAACAGCTGTCTGCTAATCAGAACTGAAATGATAAAGAATTCAGAAGGTCGTGGATATGAAGGACTCGTCATGATGACGTCACGAGAAATTTCAATTGAATCTCCGTGCTTTCCATCTTAACTTTTCTCTTTAAATATTACTTACGGTTTTCCCTTATTTTATTGACTCTATGCCCACTTGATTGCCGTATGCTAGAATAGTCCTAACAATAGTCAAGAAAACAAATTTCTTGACCGGTCTATGTATTTAAAACTACAACGTTTCGGTCATATTAGTGGTTATTTATTCAGACCTCTAAAATATAATAACATGGAGTTCGTAAATCGTAAACTTTCATGGAAAATCTCAACTTTTACCAATCAATTGACTTTTACAGTATATAGGCATACATTCACAGCAGACTCAGACATAATAAGGCGCTGTGTAGGCAACCTAATGTTAGTGGTAATCGTGGTACTCTGAATCCGCCACTAAAGTTAGCAAAAGAAAATAATGTGAAAGAAAGATATCTAATTAATGATTGAATCGGCATTCGAATAAAATACCAGGAGAGTGATTAAACCAAAAACGTTTTAAACAAATCGGTTGAGCATCTGCTTTTATAGATCACAAATCATACTACTTTACTTTACTTTACCCAAAGCCAGATCTTGGCATCTCTGCCATTCTCCGTCTAGCCACCTAGAAGAGACAATGCTGACTTCGCTCCTCCACATCTTGCAATGCTGTACAACTCTGAAGATGTGGGCCGCTAATATTATTTTATATCAGTGAACATGCAGATAGTCATGGCCCGTAAGCATTCTGAATCTGGCAACAGCTTCCACTCTTGGTAGGCTATGTGGTATTAGGACTGTGTGTCCCAAGCCCTTCTATATCTTTCCGGCACTCGATTTTTTTTGGAGACCACAAAAAATATTTCATATGTTTGCTGCAAAACAAATTTAAAAAATCCATCGTAAAGCACTTAATAAGTGATTGCTTCTCTAGACATGCCGTGACTCCCTTGTGTACATATTACTCGTACTGATTTCCGCTTTTTACTCGTAGTGAAATTGGCAAAGTGTAATAAACATGTTAAATTATCAACGAAAGTGTAGAAAATAATTGTAACTCGGCTGCCGTGCCGGAAGTGTGAGAACCTATGTTGTTTATTCAAAATTTAAGTAATGCGGTAAGATTGTGGTATTTAAAAAAAAGTTTTTTAAACAAGAACTGAAACACGGCAGTTTTAAAAACTATAAAAACAACACTGACTATGGCTAACTGGAACGTTAGTCTAATGGCGAAAAACTCGAGTTATCGCATATTTCGACTAATCGAGGATAAGTTACCGATGGGGAAAATGTTCTTACCGTTGTAGTGCGTCACTGGAGTTATACAGTCCCTAGCCTCTAGGCTGTACGTATCCTTAGTTTAACCTAAAGCTATTCTAAGTGTAAGGAGGAATTAAAGTGAATACACTAAACACTTTGTGATTACATATTACTGAATTTATTAAACGCAAATATGTGATTATTGAACATTCATTTAAAATATGTTGCACTGTACTGTGTTATTGTACTGTAAATAAAGTATTGTAAACTATCTTGTATAGTAAGTTTTATCATTTTTTTAAAACAATTTAAATACAATATGCCTAATAAATGTCTCGAATCCTAAATAGACTTACAATAGGAGTTAAGTTATTTCTACTTATTGCGGAGCGATCGTCTGTATCTTGGTGTTAAAAAAACTAAAGATTGATTTTGAGTCCCTATAAGCCAAAATTTTGAGATATGAAAGGATATAAAAAGGAAAATGTGAACTAATATAAGGAATTGATATATACGCTTTACTTCAAACATTCCAGTTACAGAGGTGAAACTAACATTTATTGCTATACAAGGTCCGAAAATTCGAGTCATCCAAGAGTTTTAGTGAGTTGCTCTGTAACATTTCATTGGATATTTTGAAAAGAACTTAGGCATAAATTATAGAAGCTTGTAAAAGCATTCCCTGACGGTTGACGGGACATCGCCTGAAGGAAGAAGTTTTTGCGTTCCATTACGAGATTTCCCATCCGAATTAAGTTGCGTTTGCAAAAAAGCTTATTTCCACGCAAATTATCTCCCGATTCACGCACATCTACAACTTTAAATTGGCTTTGGAGGCAAGAATAACACCAACAGAAGTTTATTAATTACATTTCTGCCTTTAGAAATTTTAGCAAAACGTTCTTTGGTTAAAATGCAAACCATTTTCTGAAGTTAATTAATATTTATGTAAACTTAAGATTTGTTGTTCCCTTCTCAACAACCTTTGTACAGCCCTCTGAATACCGCTCTAGTTGTATAGGCATACATAATGCGTTTATGGAGTGGCACTCAGGTATTACTGATGAATTTATACATGGATGTGAGTTTAACTTGCGAGCAAGGAAAGGTAAGTTATGTTTATACACATGACACCAACTCACTCATTTGATAGTTTATATTTTTCAATGTTTCAATGCGTCTTCAGTATAACTTCACATATTCTGTACTATAAATTAATAACAGTTTTTACTTGCATTTGGGTTCACAAGCTGGATCTCTTGGTAGCCTAGAATTTATGAGAAACCCCTGCTCACGTGCGTCATGATCCCTAACGTAGTGAGAAAGGGTAGATTGCCCACGTACCAAAATCTGAACTCATGTAAATTAAACGGTACGATGCTTGTCGCGTAAAAAGCAGGATGAAATATCCTGGAAAAATGGAAACCTTATTAAGGAAAATCCAGTGGTAAACCTTCAAGGACTCTTGGGGCTGAAGTGTTATTCTAACAATATTTCATCATAGGGATGGTAATTTCCATGTCGTATACATCTTCTTCTACTGACTAGTTATAGCTAAGAAAAAATATGCAAAATAACTGTAAATAAACTCACCATTATATTCCCATATTTTATTCTCATGCTCGTTTCTATGTCTTACATTATCATCAGTGAGACTACTACCACACTTCAAGCAGTAATTGAGCATACTCAACGGCTTAAATGACTTAGTCTTTAGTCTGTCCATTATCACCAACCATAAAACAAGGGTGTATTATTACAAGTGAGTAGTGATACTTTTACTCGTCCTTTCCCTTGTGATACCATAATATCTCCCCTATATCTCCCTCCAGAGTACTTCAGACCCCACCTTAATCCCACCCAAACTCACAATCTTTTCCTATCCGTCGTAGGCCATAATAGTAGCACTGGCTGCTTTTAAAAGTACCACAAAAATCCCAATTTATTTACCTAACCTAATCCTCACCAAAACAAACTTGCCCCTACACACAGGTGAAATTATTGCTTAGAACTTTGACGTTACTAAGTGAAAATTCGACAAGGTGTTCATAGATAATTATTTAATAGAATTATATCGAATTTTCATTGTGAGTTTCGGCCTTCATCAAGCTCAAATTGCCAAACCTTGTCCAGAGAAACTTTCGTTAAACCCAACTCTGCTCCGACCTTAGGACTTGAGTGAATTATTAACTTCAGGCGTCTATCTTGCCAAATTATCCTAACAATAGCCCGTGATTGCGTTCGTAGTTAACTGAATCGTTGCCATCCACGACCGCCCGCACTGGTTAATTACCACGTGACCCTATGTATTACTCATTGTATAGGGCTTATAATAGAATGCTCTACCAAAGTGACCGCTGTATTAAAGCTCGAACTTAAATGTTAACTTTAATCTGGCAAAGGTCAAAGGTTTAGTGGCAAGGAGTTTCAATTCTTTTAGTAGCTTCAATAAATATTCAAAAACCTGGACTTATATATATACCGTACGCGACGAAATAAACGGAGCCGAAACAGTTTGAAGATTTTATTTTATTTACATAGTTTTACAAACATATAGAAGTGAAAAGAAGTTAAATAGGTTAAACTCGGGTATAAACATGTTCTTGAAGGTTTTGCATTATTTTTGAGAAGAAGGGGTTGTTTAATGCTCGTTACTCACATGGTTATTTTTTCCTGTAGTTGGACGATGGTAGTTGGTGGGGCATCACGGAAAATCTTCTCCTTCGTCTTTCCCAGAATCTAGCGTCAGGTGGTATAAGATCCGGGGAGTGGGATGGGTATTGAACGTTGGTTCTAAGAGATATGAGGAGGTTTCTTAAAGGAAACCAATCTCAGGTGATGTAGAATCGGGAGATTGGGCTTGACAAGGAAAGTTTTGTTCTAAGGGAGATGAGGAGGTTTCTTGAAGGAAAGCAATGTCAGGTGATGTTAGATCGGGGGAATGGGCTAGGTAAGGAAATTTTGTTCTAAAGAAAATGAGGTGGTTGCCATTTCTTGAAGAAAACCAATTTTGTCTAAGGCAGTATGCCTGGTTGCGCAATCTTGTACGAATCGTTGTAACGAAAAGACAGGTTTCGGGCAAAACAAAATCTCCTGAGATCTACTATAAAACGACCAAGAATATGCATAAATCGGCCATTCTACTACACTCCATCACAGTTTAGTTAGATAATATCATGCTACTACATCTAGCTACGTAACAGGTCGAATTGTGATTTTCGAGTAACAGTTACTAAATCACAGGTTTTCAAATCACTTTCCATCACTGCTAAACGATAGTCTTCCCTTTACCTAACAAGTGATCGTTTGGTTTTTGTATGTGTATTTATTTGAACAATTAAATCAATAAAAAGCTATTCAACTATTGACTATTATGATTTTGAAAGTTTTTTATTGCTGCACGGTTGATTATTTTCTTTTTTTAAACTTATTTATAGAAATATTGTCTTTTTTTATTATTGGATAATTATTCAGCATTATGTTTGTTGGTTATTTTAAAACATTATTTAATTTGGTTTCTTAGCTGTGGCTTTGGCAAGTGAAATCTTATAGAAAGAAGTTGAATCCAATCATAATTTTTTTTTTGACCACTTTATTGCCAGTTATCGATGTTCTAAATTCATTTAAAAAGCACATTGTTCATAATCCTCGCTTATAAATTTTTGAACCTAAACATAATTTAAAATAACTGCGTTGTCAACATCTGGCAGTGGATACAATCCTCCTCTGTCAATGTATTGAATGAAAACTATATTTTTGATCAAGTTCATTGACTTCAAATGATTTATCGGCTACTAAATACTGTTAGCAATCATCACAAATTCTTCTTTAGCATTGATCTGACACAATTCCCTGCTAGATATGTAAATAGTGGAACATATTTTCTAACATTTTATATGATTATATTATAAGAGTTATATCAGAAGGTACTGGTCTACATTAGGATTCAATTCTCCCTACGCGAGCATCAATCTCCCCTAAATTCTAGAGAGGGGGGCTCCATTTCACTGCTAAAATTCTGATTATTTAAAGTCTACATTTAACAAACAATTTTAAACCCTACCTACAAATATCTACACATTTCGAAATGAGTAATTATAAGGTTTAGGATTTAGTAGCCATTATATTTGTAACTTTCTAATGATGCTAACTGTACATCATTATTGTAAGTTATTACACTAACTGTAAGGTGTGTAAATATTTGTAGCCAGGGTTTATAATTATCAATTACAATTACTCTACCAGTGCCGTCCTTGAAAAATGAAACCTGAGTCGGTAAATATAAGGGGGCCTATTACCAGCCTACATAAATAAGAGGGGTCTATAAATAATGACACCTAATAAAAATACAAATAAATAATATTTGATATTTAATACGTCGCATATTTCAGTACCGCCTTATGTATATACATACACCACGCGTAAACCGTTGTTTTTCGAAAAAAAAACATTCTAAAAGATAGATATTTAATCGTATCTGAAATAGAGTATTCAAAAATAATGTGGATCTTCTTAAAACAAGAAGCAATATACCATAAAATGTTTATTTTACTTCAATTTAATATTTGATATCAATAATAAAACAAATTATATAAGCAAAAATTTTACGATCTATTCCTACTTACATTAACAATGAAAAATTTTATTTCTAGTTACTTTAAAAAAATAATTTTAAATAATATAAATGCAGTAACATAACTTATGCGTTAAAACAGCTTTTCTACCACATAACCTATAACATAAAATCAGCTGTTTTAAAAAATCATATGTTATCACTTATTTTAATCCAAATGGGGTTAAATAACTATATTGCATACCTTGGCTCTTTTGTGAAACGTTTTTCTGCCATATAAAACTAAAATTAATTCATTATTGAATTTAAGTAATGAAATAATAATTAAAAATCTGTATTAACCTCAACTGTCATTGACTACAAGTTTTAAAAATGTATTTCAACTTGAGTGGATGAATAAAAAGTATTTTATTAACGACTAAAAATTGAACAAGATATGGACGTTTATAATAATGGTGGGAACTAATAGAATGAATTGATACAGATATTAAAATTTACTAACAACCAATTTTCCTAAAATGAAATTTTGTCGAAAACATTTGAATATTCATTTTTTAAGTAACCAATAATACGGTTAAGCCTTAACATGAAATTTACATTATTTTAAATAATAGAAAATTAATTTTCAGTACGAACATTGATAATTAGATTCAAGATGAAATTATTAACAACTTAATGAGTCTGATAATTTAAGGGAGGGTTTAAGCCCTCTTAGAGCAAAACATCTAAACCCTTCCCCCCCCCTTATTCCGAAATGTAAAGGAAATTCATAACCTTGTTACTTCAGTTAAAATTTTAGTTTGTAATTGGATAAAAGGCGTTGCCTTTAATAAAGCTCAGCGAGACTAGGTTATATTGACATGCCGAGTTAGCTTACACGCTTCAAACTTTTAAGTGCACCTGAAGAAGGTAATTTAATGAAACAGCCAAGCTATATTTAAGACTGCGATTTTGTAAATTAATAAAGGCAAACTATATACGTTTATATTTAATTATTGATTATTTCATAACTTCGCCTCTTTCATCTAAGGCATCTTTAACTATCAATATTTACAACCTTACAGCTTAACCTACAATGTATTTGTGATTTAGTGTTAAACTCACATCTGTGTTTGGTTTGATTCTTTATTCCAGAGCAGAGTCTAAATTAATTGTAAATTAATCATTAAACTTTGATTTAAAATTTTTATTTTCCGTTTAAATTAATGTTATTGTAACTTAAATATCCCTTACTTTCTTCTATTCCTCCTAATAGTTCATACTGTAGAGAGAGAGAGAGAGAGAGAGAGAGAGAGAGAGAGAGAGAGAGAGAGAGAGAGAGAGAGAGAGAGAGAGAGAGAGAGAGAGAGAGAGAGAGAGAAGAGAGAGAGAGAGAGAGGGGAGGGAGAGAGAGAGAGGGGAGGGAGAGAGAGGGAGGGAGAGAGAGGGAGAGAGAGGGAGAGAGAGAGAGGGAGAGAGAGAGAGAGGGAGAGAGAGAGGGGGGAGAGAGAGAGAGGGAGAGAGAGAAGAGGGAGAGAGAGAGGGAGAGAGAGAGGGAGAGAGAGAGGGAGAGAGAGAGAGGGAGAGAGAGAGAGAGAGAGATTTTCTTGTTCAAATTTTCAATCGTTAATAAAATACTTGATGACACTTGATGATATTACCGTTTTTCGAAATAGGAATTCATTAATTAAATTAATTTAAATAATTTTAGTTTAACATAGGAAGAAAACGTTTCATAAAAGGGGCAAGGTATGAAATATAGTTATTTTGTCCCATTTGATAACATATGATTTCATAAAACGGCTGATTTTATGATGTAGGTTATGTGGTAGAACAACTTTTTAAACACATAGGTTATATTAGACGTAATTATTTCATCAGAAGTAACTAAAATAAAATTGTTCTACGTTGACTTGAGTAGAAATTGACTTTAAACAAATTTGTTTTTAATTAAGTAGGGATTGACTTTTAAAAATTTGTTTTAAATTGTTTGTTTATTCAAAATTCTAGATTTTTGGGGCGTCACACCTGACATTGTTCTCCATACTCTGCACTACGTCGATGGACATTAAATTGGAAAGAAAATGAAAAAGGAACGACTAGCTAAATTAAGCCCACCTTAAAACTAAATACAAATGTTAAAGATCTTGCTTCGTACAATAGTCTTATTGTCAAGTTTGATGACGTAGTGACGTCAAGATAAGATACCTGAAACTTAAATCAACCCATTATTACTATTGGTGACTTCGAGAAAGAACTGAAAAACACCTGCTCCATAGATTATTGCTTGCAAAAAAACTAAAACTGTTACTCGGGATAAATGATCGTTTCAAAAAGAATAACATTTTTCAGTCGGATAAATGTTCGCCTGTGAAAGAGAAACAATTCACTGTCGGATAAATTTCCCTCTGTGAAAGAATAACAATTCGCTGTCGGATAAATGATGGTTATTCATGAGAAAGAATAAAAATATATTGTCTAATAAATGATTGCTTGAAAAAAATATATATATTTACTGTCAGATATATTACCCTGAGAAAGAATAACAAATCGCTGTCGGATAAATGAATGTCGGATAAGACTGGAGTCTTAATGTAGGTACAGAATAAGTTAGAAGTGTACTAAGTTAGTTTTGATAATGCCGATACTGCTAATCGGCGAAAAGCTTAAACTTTATAACAAGGTTTTAAACAAGGTTTTATTCTTGTATGAAAGTGATTTTATTAAACATATATATATATATATATATATATATATATATATATATATATATATATATATATATATATATATATTGGATAAATTTTCTGATGCCCGACAAACCTAAAACCAAATTGTTCCAGAACTTTGTGCTTTAAGAGAAGAACTTGCCAATGATTTAACCTGTGATAAAGGATCAATGGAAAAATGCAACTCTTTTAAAAACTAAAACGCTTTTATATCTTCGTGAATTTTCTTTCATTTTACGACTCAAAAGAGTTTTTATAGGTTGCTCTGTAGTGTTTTCACTCAAGTAACAGTTTTCCACAATAGATCAATTTCTACTGAAATGGACAGGTGCTGCATTTCATTATAATTTAAAATATAGTCAAGTTATTAAAAGAAAACTATATTTAAGAAAGTCGTGACGTCAAAGCCCTAAAGGCGGAGAGCTCTGTTTATTGATCTATAACGGAAATAACAAAGCCTTTGAGATAGTTGACTAATTATAGAAACAGAACTTCCTTGGAGCAGTTTGCGCATGACGCAACAGTACACAATGGAATGCATATTAGCACTTAGCGAACGGCAATGGCAAATCCCCACAGTTTATGTAAAAACACGTTTCTGCTAATGGTACAGCGCGATATTGTCACATCACTTGTAAAATGTCTTTAACAGATTGTTTTGTAGGACCGGTTATGCATTAATTAGGTCTCTATGTATTGATGTAGCAGGCGATCGGTCAAGAGACCGAATGTGTTTTAAATATGACTTAATACAGCCTTCAAAATAATATACTCGTTTGGTTATGAAGGTGGTTTTAAATGAATTTGTAAAGAGTTCATTCGAGTATAGAAATGGGAAAAAGGTTACATCGATTGAGGAAAAGTGCGAGTTACTTTGAAGGACAATTTTTTTATTCGCAATAAACTAAACAGCTAAGGCTAAAAATATTATGCCACAATGAGTTGTGGACATTTTGGATACCTTTCTTTAGCTTACACGATTCCTATTAACACTGCGCTTAATTTGCCTACACTGCGCCGTATTTTGTCTTCCTTGCAGTGTACACATAATGTGTACAGTTCTGCTACATGTGTACAAATAGATATATTGATTTATTTAGGATATATTTTCTTGCAATTAATTTTTTATTATTACATACAAACATTTCATAAACAAGGATATTTACAGGGAGTTTATCAAGTTTTTTATCAACTAATCAACTAATGGTGTAGGTATTATCAAAACCCCTTACTAGACCACATCACACCATTATTCTACCTATTTTTTAAAGTTTAAATTATGGTTTTTGAAAGCATGTTAAAGAAAGTTATATATTCTTACGGTCGTCTAAAGAACGCTTAGAAAGCACTTTTGTTTAACCACAGCGCATTGCAAGAAGTTTATTTCCAATTAACACTCAAGATTTAAATACGTCAAGTCAAGTTTACATTAGACATGACGCTTATGCCTTCCAATGTTATTCAGCAAATTGGGAAACCGGAAAATCGTAGACAATAGTGTTTTATTTCAGTGAGAAAACTTCTTCCAAATGTTCCATACTAATCAGATAGGTAACAGAGCAAATAATTTTAAGTCTCTGTGACTCTCATCTAGTAGACCTATTTCAATTCCATCTAATTGTTCACAGTCTACATATATATATATATATATATATATATATATATATATATATATATATATATATATGTGTGTGTGTGTGTGTGTGTGTGTGTGTGTGTGTGTGTGTGTGTGTGTGTGTGTGTTGCAACGGTCCGTGCCACCACTTACGCCGCGCCGTCAACCCAACCGTTGACCAGCACGCGCGCGCAAGGCCGACCACCAAACGCCCATTGCAGAGCAAGAATTTTGAAACGAGCCGCTCGCAGCCAAAACCACGAACGCTGTGCAATGCTCGCCAAAATCTGCCAGAGAACAAGTCACTGGACTTAAAAAAGAAAAAACCTAACTTGCTGCGGATTCTACCCTTAACGGGTAAGTCATCCCGGGGGATGGGTTCTTTTGAAAGACATCTAAACGGCGAAATGACCATATCAGCTGTAGGAGAGTGTAAGAAACTTGTTTAAAAGAATACTCAGTTTGTTTGCAAGTTTGTTAAAAAATATTTATTTTTTAATTTTAAAATTTAAAATTTAAACTTACATCGCACAGTCTGCAATTTATTTGACTTAAAAATATCCTTTGTGTTGGTTCTTACACAGTTAAGAAACCATGCTCTGATTATTCTAGTTGACATTAAAATTTAAATTAAGATTTTACGATTTTAGATTGCTTTCAATCGGAGTATACCAAAAGCGTAAAACTTTGCTCTACTTAACGGTCAATCTTACTTGTCAAAATATAACCCTTTCCTACCTGAAGTTCTTGTTCTTATCTTCAAATTAAAAATTCTCTTTTCCCTTAAGTGACTTTTTAACAACCCTTGACTGCTTGTCCTAATTTCATTTCAGTATCCCAGGTTCTCAACCTTGCAATTTTAATCGTCAATATTTGGTTTTGCTTACTTAAATTTTTACTTAAAATTTAATTGTTACAGTTTACAAATTTTCGCTTTAACCATTTGGATTCAAGCAAAGCCTTACTCTTCAATACACTCCGAAAGATCCCTACTTTTCACATTTTGTTCAATTAGTTAAACTTTCTAAACACACTACTTTATTTATGGCCGTATTCTACATAGCCATGTAAATGATAAAATTTTTCCTATATCTTTAACAATTTTAAATGACCTTTTTTAAAATTCAATTTCTATTTGTTTTAGCAGGTAAAGTTTTACTCAATTTTACCAAACAACCTAAAAACAATTTCACAAATTATATCAGATTATATAAAAACCAATTATCAAGCCCATACTGAAACAAAAATTATATATAAAACATATAGCCATATCTCCTACAAGATTATCAAAATATTTACTGAACAACAAATCATAATTTATAAAAATTGTTAAATCATCTGCTGAATAAATTCAAACACCTTCCCAATTGGAATTTAACCTTTAAATACATATTTTAATTCAAACGTTTACTGAAACATATTTAAAACCTTTTTTAAACATATCTTCAGTCATTTACAAAACCTACAAATTTATTTAAATTCATTTAACCCTTTTACTAGAAAATATTTAACCCTTTGGCTACTCTTTGATTAACCCTTTCGGCATGAAAATTCACATAATGAAATTTATTAATATTTATTGAAACATAGTTAAAACCTTTTAAACTAATCCTTGATCATTTACAAAGAAATTTACAAATTTTAAAATTTATTTAACCCTTTTTATATAAAATAAAAAACCCTTTGGTTCTCATTTGATTAACCCTTTCTTCATGAAAATTATAAATACTGAGGTTTGCTTACAACTTATTTAAACATGGTTAAACCCTTTTAATATAAAATATGTAACCCTTTGGTTATCATTTGGTTAACCCTTTCTTAATGAAAATTATACATACTGAAATTTAATTAAAATTTATTTAAAATTTATCAATGCAATTTCTGAAGGAAATTGATATTTAATAAATCTTGAGTAACCTTTGCTAAATGGTTACTAACCCATTTGCCTATATTTTATAACTTATATTTAAACCAATTTGCAAAAATTTCATTTTTCTTTCTAAGTTTCCCTATCACCGACATATTATTTTACATACATATAAGTCATGAAATAAACAATATATACTTATAATTCAAAAAAGAAAAACTTAATTTAATATCATTAGCTAGCCCCACTCACAAATTTAAAATCTCTTGTTTAACTTAACCCTTTTGTTGCACTTTTTAAAATATTTAAAATCTACACATATCAAAATCATAACTCTTTACTTTTACTCAAACCTTGGTTTGATTCAATTTATTTAATACACATATATAATTTCACCCTTTTCTAAATAAAATCAACAGTTTAAATTAAATAGCTTCAATTTGATATAACCCTTGTTTATTTTAAATGAGAACAATTTATGTCAATTTGTTTCATATGAAAAATGTCATAATGACTCCTTCTAGATAAAATAACAATTCAGTTTAATTTAATTATATGAAAAAGCACTCCCGATTATAGGAGTACATGAAACTAAAGCATGACCTTCCAATCAGCTGTTGTAAACAATGGCCTTTGTCCGCCATCTTGGATATTTACTTTTAGCAAATTATATTTAATTTTATTACAACACATCTCTTATTTAATTTCCTTACACCTTCATAAGATTTTAACTCTTTAAATAATTTAAATCCCTTTATTTGATTTGTTTATTTAAAACCCTTAACCCTGTACACTATTTCTAACCTAAAATTTCTATTTCCCTTACATTTATGAAATGCAACATAATTTCTGCTTTTATGGCATCGCCATCTTGAACCCCTCACTCTTTAAAACAAAGCCACCAGCATTTACTTATAAAATTCAAAGTTTACTGTTAATGGTTTGAAAATTTATTTAAATTTTATAACATTTTCCCATTAAGAAAAAATTTTTCAAATTAAAAATTTCTAATTTGCAAAGGGAAGACAAAATAGACCTAACCTGAAATCCACCACAAAGCACGGCTTGCCCATTTCTCCCTCTCTTCTCCGTCTCTCCCTTTGTTCTCCAGCGGGGGTGGGGGAGGTCCGGCTTGGATGTTGCATCTTTCCCACGCAGGTATACTTGTATGACTTCCCACGCGTTGCCGCCATCTTTGGAACCACCTTCACTTTGTGCTTCTGGCCCGCCTCAGGTAGATCTGCTTGCTCAACCCTTTGTTTGAAACTCTCCCATCTTCTTTCTTCGATGACTTTTGCACCTCTTTTAAATTTTAACAGTTACTAATAAAATTTTTAGCTTTAAGCCCTCTTTTTAACACAGTTCTTAACTGGGCATTTTATAACACAGAAAAGAAATAGAAAATATTTTTAAATCGTTTATCAAGTTAGTTAAATTATGTTTAATTTTGTTAGAAATTTAGTATCACTTTTTTAAAACTGTTTTCTAGGTTACCACTGTTCACATCGCCTTGTCTTTCTAGTAAGGCTGCAACACACACATTTTAAGACGCTCGCACATTATTGATGGAATTTTATGGGGAAACCTCTTTCGTCGCGATCTTGAAATGCGAAAGAGCCCCATTTTCGGAAACACAGCGTCACGACATCTCAACGAAACGAACTTTCCCTAGCCACTCATAGTTTTTGAACTATTAACGGTAACAAAACTACTATTCATTGTTTTACCGGAGCTAAGCCCGACAACGTCCTTACACTTCAAGAGTCCTGGTTTAGCTGGGGCGTAAGGACGCTTGGCCTTTCTTCCCACAGGGAAATCCTCCCACCTTGCAGTCCGTTCCCACGAGTTGACAACCAATAGGGATCTTTATCGATGTCGCCTGATCGGCGCGCGCACTTCCTTTATACTATTTCTTAACGGCTCGCAAAATCAATAATTCAGATCGATTCTATCCACTTTTTCGTTCAAGCCGTCTAACTCTTTATGGGTGCCTTAAATGAAATTTTATTATTCTTTATTATTGATTTTTCTCGTCTTGTTTTATCTCTGGAAATGTCGATGGTAATTCTAGGTCAATTTTGACCGTCTTCCCCTTGCAAACGGCCTTAAAATTAAGTTTCTAACCCTTCTTACGGTGGCTTGGTTTGTTTTACATAAAAGAAATTTAAACTCTTTATGTTTTAAATTTTATCTTTTTGCGGTATGTATTCCAAGAGAATACTGCCCGCCGCAGTGTGTGTGTGTGTGTGTGTGTGTGTGTGTGTGTGTGTGTGTGTGTGTGTGTGTGTGTGTGTGTGTGTGTGTGTGTGTATAACAAAACTAAGGCGTTAAAACAACGGTTCTCCCACATAACCTACAACTTAAAATCAGGATTTTTTATGAAATCATAAGTTACCACTTATTTTAAACAAAATAGGACGAAATAACGATATCGCTACTTTGATCTTTTTGTGAAAAGATTTTTTCGTATATAAAACTAAAATTAATTAATTAAATTTAAAAAATGAAAGTTAACAACTGAAAAAAGTGTTTTAATATCGAGTGTAACCAACTACAAGTTTAAAAAATGTATTTGACCTTGTGTGGATGAATAAAAATTATTTTATTACAGATTAAAAATGTGTAAAAGATATATATATATATATATATATATATATATATATATATATATATATATATATATATATATATATATATTTCAATTCTGTGAAAAAATCTTTTCACAAAAAGATCAAAGTAGCGATATCGTTATTTCCCCCTACTTGCTTTAAAATAAGTGGTAACATACGATTTCATAAAAACCCTGATTTTATAAAATAGGTTAAGGTGGGAAAACAGTTGTTTTAACGCATTAGTTTTCTTACATTATTTATAACAATTGTAATTATTTAATAAAAAGCAAATAAACTAGAATTTTTCTTTGTTGACCTAAGTAGTAATTTACCTTAAAAAATGTTGTTTGTGTTACTTGTTTATCGTGAAAAATTGATTTTGGTCAATGGAAAAAATAAATGTTACAAGGGTGTGACAAGTTACGAACTGTCGAAATGTTTAGAAAACACAAACAAAGCATTATAGGTAGTCCACACCTCATTTGCTGCCTAACATAAAAAGTTCAAATACTGGATGAATACGGCTTTCATGAATGATTCCCTCTTGAACTCTTACGTTTATGTGAACCAGACCTACTCTCTACTGGAGTGTTTATCCATTACATTACCTTATAAGAAGAAGGATAAAGTAGTATATAAAATTAAGTAGGATATAATGATCCCAAGGGTGAGGATATGAAATATTACGGTATCACGTGGTCAAGGCCGTTTACCCAATGTAAACCTACTCTCTGTTGGGTAGAAGAGAGATGTCGCCCGATACCCGGAAACTGGCTTTCCTGAAGTAGACACTCTCTCTTCCGGGAACATAAACTGCTATCTAATGGTTTCTAGCTAGTAGATATTTGTTAAATAAAAAATGTAAAACGTAGCTTAAGGTTAGTAATATATATAGGAGTTTATGTCCCTTATTATTGTTAAAATATTACTAATAAGTATTTGATCTGTACCAAACAAATTAACAATGATTTCAGGAAACATATTAAGCCTTATCGATATCCTACAATCGCTATAACAACACCCGAGACAAGATTTCTCAAACATAAGAAGATATTTGTAACGAATTTCTAAAGATGGTGTCTGTAAATCAATGGCCTTGTTAAAGGGTTGATTTGTTTCTTAAATCGAGCGAACGGATTAAGCGTGGAGGTAAAATATCTAATTCCAGCCAAGCACGAATAACCGGCTGATTAGCCAGAAGGAACAGGACAAGGCTAGCATTTTAATGTTTAATTAAGGTTCCCATTGGACTTCACCAGTACCGAGTCAGCTCCAAGGAATTTCTAGAGGATCCCTTGTTTACGTGTCCAGGTATTTTAAAGACGTCCAGGATTAATTCTGAAATAATAGAATTGAAAATGTGTTTGATCAGCATATGTCATTACTTTCATGGTATATTATAGGCCTAAATATATTGAGTTTGCTACTGTAAAGGAATTTTCATCTTCAGTGATATTTAAATAAATATCACTGGTGTTATTTATTCTCTCTACCACCTACCTACTCTCTATTGGGGCCACAGAGAGGTGATTTCCTGTAACACTTCTTCGAGGAAAAACAGGATGAAAATACGTAACGACCTCCTGGTATAAGGAAACTATGGCATGCGTGGGAAGGGTTGAAGTAGACATTCTGATCTAGAGGAAGACTGGTATCTTACCGTTACTAGCCGACACCCGCTCTTAGCATTCCTGCAATCCGGTACCGTGCTGACCAAAACAAGGAGAGACGTTCTTGGGTGCTTCCTGTAGCAGTTCTGAATTAGATTAGGTGTAATGCATCCATATGACCCTGAAAAGCGGATATTCTTCGGAAGATAGGATGACCAACAGGTAAAGATGGATCTTTCCTTATAAAGATGGTAGGATATCTACCTCGGAGTTTCTCTTTTATTTCCCGTTTCCTCAACCTCCTCGCTTTACGTTTCAACCTTTAATAAATCCTCCATGATCTTAGTGGGAAACGGGTTTTGTTTCAGAAATGCGACTCTATCATAAATATGATTTGCAACTCCGAGTAGCACCATAACACTATTGTGGATTCACGCGCAGTGACCAGAATATACTCCTACTTCATACCTTTGACTCATATCACTGATTTTATCTCTCCCAGAAATGTGACATTGCTCATTGTAAGACTAAGAACCAATCCTTTCAGGGAGACGAAGATACTTCCATACAAGACAAAAACATACGTTCCTTGCAAAAACATATTCGAGTGCGCAGTACTCACTCCCATGTTTTGAACTGGCGTGCTGTCACTCGAAAATCCTCTGAGAGCTTTTCTATTCAGTCAAAATGCACCGGAGCTATCGTCCGCTATCGTCCGAACTTTCTTCGATGTTATCTTGAACTCCACCGACACGAAAACATCAACATTTGCACACGCTCTCATTACTAGATGAGTGTGATGTAACTGCCTTAATTATAATCCTATTCCAGCAAGAGGCAGTTCCCTCATAAGGTCCCAACACACCAGGCCCACCAATGTTAACAAGTAAAACGAATTTGATTATTAATTTTTCCCCCATCTGGTTGTCGTCGAAATCTCCACTTTACAACCTTAAACTGTTGCCATGGTTACCACACAATATCATAAATAGTGCTCTATGGTAACTAAAATAAAATTTTAATTTGTTAACCTCAAAAGGAATTTACCTAATTTTTTTGTTTATATTACTTGTTTTCACTTACTACTGTACTTCATGTAGCCTATATTGCAATCACAACCGGTGCATGTTGTAGAATTATCTTAAAATTTATTAGTAGTCAATAGACATATTAAAAACAAATAAAAACATATACAAAACTCACAAATTATTAATTTATTTACTCATACGCGTTTCAATGACCAAGTCATCATCATCAGTAAGTGTTATTACTACAAACTCTAACTGATGATGATGACTTGGTCATTGATACGCATATGAGTAAATAAATGAATAATTTGTGAGTTTTGTGTATGTTTTTATTTGTTTTTAACATAACCACACAAGCTAAGCTCAAAGAATATTTGTTTAAATAGACATATTGTTTAAGCCTGATATTGGGCTGACATGAGGCACAGAAGAATTTTATCTTGTTAATAAAATCTATTTATTTTGTAAAATTAAGACAAAAGTATTTCAAGTGTTGCTCGATACTCTTAAAAAGTTAGTGAAACAATTTTACCTCTATCTACAACATTGTGTACCATTACAAATTGTAATTAATTTGATAGTATTTTTACCTTGAAGATTTTTAATTTCATTATTTTTTCAATTTTGGAGTGCTCTGACAAGGGTCCTTAGCATCAAAGATTGCCCCGGCGACCAGTTTGGGTAGCCTTATACATTCCGACAACTACAAGGAGATATAGTATAGCTGTGAATGATAATACCCGATACAGAATAGGTCATGCTCAGGGAAGCTGGAATTCTTGCGTGAGGCATATCTTAGTCCATTTCTCGCACCTACACATAATGCCACATCGTTACCGTGCTCTCGTCTCAAAGTCCTCTAAAACAAATATAAAATATTTCCTGGATAAAATTACCTTATTTTTTGGAATAATTTACCGTATATTTAATAACAATAAATAATACACAAAACCCTCACCACAAATACTTTTTATTCTAACGTGATGGACATTTCGGCTACCACGTTTTCCATCCTCAGAGGCATGATAAATAACACTCTATATTGTGTCATGCCTCTGAGGTTGATCATTTGATAACCGAAACGTACATCAGGTTGGAATACAAATATTTATGGAGAGCTTTTAGTGTACTATGTACTACATAATGCTCTTTAACCTAATCGGTCACCTTAATGATTCATGAAACATAGCAGATCTCCCTTCAGTTCGTTATTTCGTCGGGAGTGGCTGGAATACATAAAGTTATTAAATATCTCCACTGGGATTTTTGCCGTCATAAAATTAAAATAAAAGCATCTCTGAGGAGCATAACGTCCCCCACTGGGATTCCTGTAATTCATGGAACCTGTTGAACAAAACCTCTTCGTCCTTGGAGAACAATTTGCTTGGATTACTTGGCAACATCTAGAGAACGGCTTGAAATGTGTTTCGTGAAAATCGTTTCGGAGGTAACCTGTTTTGGAATTTGATTTTTAAGTGGTATATTTTCGGTCAGATATATTCTTTTATAATACAGTAGGGCTACTTAATATATGTAATTTTACAAGAATAAGATGTGGGTTGTAGGTGATGTATTTCTCGTTAAATATTTATCAATGCACATACATTTCATTATCAATAATATTTTCATGAAGCTTTAAAGTAACATATTGTTATTATCAAGAGATTAAATATTGATATTATAAAGAGATTACATCCAACATTAGAAATATATATATATATATATATATATATATATATATATAAACTTTAACTTTAATATTCTATATTATTGTAACAATTATTATAATATCATTTTTCATAAATGTTCATACGAAATTATTTATTCATTTATTTATTATAATAATTTATGATACGAGTATGTTTAGCTTGTTGTGTAATATATTGTAGGTCAGTGTTTTTAATACTGTTTTCTTGTGGTTTATATTTTTTTACAACTATTTTTTCACAAAAATAAAATAACAATTGTTAATTAGTGCTATGTGGTCACGCAATGGATTAAAAGTTCTTGAAAATGCTGACACTGTTTGTAGGCAATATCTTAAAGCTGTTTGTTGTTTATATATATATATATATATATATATATATATATATATATATATATATATACTTTTCACAAAAGAGGCAAAGAACGTAAATAGATATTGCGGCTTATTTGGCTTAAAATAAGGGATAACATATGATTTTATAAAACAGCTGATTTTAGGTTAAAGGTTATAAGGTAGAACAGCTGTTTCAGCTTACAGGTAATGTTACTTTATTTATATTGGAATTATGTAACAAAGAGTAACTAAATATGTTTACCGATCTAAGTAGGAATTGACAGTTAAAACATTTTGTTTTAACAGTATTTTTAACACAGATTATCATTTAAAAATTATATACAGATTGAATATTATAATAAAATTGTTCTAAAATCTGTATTATATTTGTTTAAACGATCCGACAATAATAGGCATTTTAAGAAGCTAGATTGAGGAAGCAATAAAGGCTCAATAATGGATGCTGCCGCCACGATGGGACAATATAATGCACCCCTGACAGGGCATTCCTCACTGACCTCACTTCCTACTAAACATATTAAGCCACATATTTCTGCAACGAATCCATTGGAGAAGTGATTTTAGGGATTTTCTGAAACTATTTGCTAATTGATTCTTTAAAACCAATGTTTGAATTGTGTATAAACTCCCGTACGTTATAAACTTGCACATGTCAAGTGACATGCAAAGTCACGTGACATCACAAGGGAGGTGGAAGATAATGAGCCGAAATATCAAAGTAGCGTGTGCAGTATTTACTATGATAATAAACATTAAGTTAATATGCAATCAAAGTTGACAGATTACGTGCATGCAAACTTCTGCTGCTAACGATAAAATGCCAGGTATGTTATGGTTTATCATGTTCGTGATTTTATTAATTCATTGATAACAATAACCCTGAATAATGAGTATAAACCGTTATTTTAACTTGCGAAGGTTTGTTTCAGTGAGATTATGTTGCGGAAATATTCATTTGTTGTTTTATGGCTTTAATGTTGTATGGGTAGAATGGTTTTGCAAAGACTTATTTTACGTGTTGTGCTCTACCTTTAGTTTCACCGTTTCGCCATGATTCGGATAAAGTCAGTGAGTTTAAGCAGATAGCAACTCAGCAGACCCAATATTGGCGTTTAAAGTGACTACTGGAGTTACAAATAGGTCTACAATTCATATCCACCCACATTCCTTTTAAAGCACTGAATGGTGTAGAAGATAGAATCTTACTGTGTAGAGTAGAAATACTGTCAAGGGCGTTACATACTCGATCCATCTCCTTCATTTCTACGTTACGCATAACTCATTTATCTTTGAACACCTCTCAGAGGTTAAATGGATTTAATTTGCTTTCGAATTAAACCAATTAAACAGACGCAAAATGTCACAGGTTAGAAGCCAAACACAAATCATTTACGAAATGGGAAAAGGAACTAAGCTGTGTGTGTGTGTGTGTGTGTGTGTGTGTGTGTGTGTGTGTGTGTGTGTGTGTGTGTGTGTGTGTGAGTGTGGTGTGTGTGTGTGTGTGTGTGTGTGTGTGAGTGTTGTTTGTGCGCGCACACGTGTGTGTGTGTGTTGTTTGTGCGCGCACACGTGTGTGTGTGTGTGTATTTGCATAGTGTATGCGAGCGTCATTGCGAGCGCACACGTGTGTGTGTCTTAAGACAACGTGTAAATTAAAAGTTATAACATCCTGCGAAAATGTGGAGACAGGTTTTATGGGGTAAGATTAAGATAAGGAAGTTTTTTTTAATGTTTAACCTACAACTGTTATCGCCTACGAAGTTTGAGTTAAAATTGCTTCTGAACCGTTGTGTAGATCGTAGCTAGAAATATTGCAGAAATTTCGTCAAAGTAGCGATATTTATGAAGTAAAAGATATAAACTATCACATTTTTTTTTTTTTTTTTTTTTTTTTTTATTAAAACTGGTCATTTCTGACCAACCATTAATTTACATTTGATAATTAGAGCTATCACATGTGGGAAGAAAAGAGAAGCTGGAAAGATACAGAAGAAAATTGGAAGAGCTGTATTAAATAGTAAGATGCAAGTGGTTGTGAAATAAAAATAATAAGACGCAGGTCTGGGCGACATGGTTACAAAAGATAAGTAGGAAATAGCAAGATACAGGAGTTGTAAGATGTGAAAAGTAATCAAATGCAGGTTATAACGCCATGTAGAAAGTAGCAAGAAGAAACTATCAAATACAAGGTTTGTAACATGTGGAAAAAATAAAATACATGGTATAACAACCTGTAGGAAGTAGCAAGAAGTAAACAAATACACGATTCAAGGGTTGTAAGTAATAAGATGCAGTTTATAGCAATATGTAAAAATTAGCAAGAAGTAGAAAATAGCAAGATACAAGGGTTGTTACATGTGGACAAAAAATAAGTTACATGATATAATAACATGTACAAGCTGCCAGAAGTAATAAAAATAAAAGATACAGGGGTTCTTGATTTCGGAAAAGCAATAAAATGCTGGTTGTTGCAACATGTAGAAAGTAGCAAGAATAAGAATACAGCAACATGTAGAAAGCTCTTTAGATGGTTGTAAGATGTAAAACGAAATAACGTGAAGGTTGTGGTAGAATTTAGACAGCAGCACATGCATAAATTAGCAAGTTGTAGAAAGTAGAAAAAAGTAGAGAACAGCCAGATTCAGTAAATTGTGAGACCTTGAAAGCAATAGCCACAGAACACTTAGTTAAGGGAGTTATGACAAAGTGCACAAAGTAGCAAGGTGTAGAAAGTATAAAGAAGTAGAAAATAGTATGAGACAGAAAATGGTTTGATGTAGATTACTTAAATTATAATTTCAGCCCATTAATGTCCCCTCGTCATCTGTTTCTCCGAAGCCGTTTATAGTTTCCTTCGTTGAAAATTGTCTAAATGCACACGTTTCAGTTCCGTGTTACTTCTTGGAAGAGTTTTTCTATACACTTCATCTGTTCATTTTTCTCTTCATTTTTCTGTCCATGTTACCAACTGTCTTGTCCCTCCTTGTGTGAGAGTCCTTGTATGAAAACACACTTCATATGAGTCTTATTTTACCACATCTATGGACACTAGGATAACACCTACGCTATTTGTAACCCGACCTCAATAGGCTATTAATTAGACACGTCAAATAAAGCCTATAGCCAGTAACAAAGTTTTCCATTGGTTGCATTATAGATCGCATTTTATGATTTTAGACGTATATTTATTAATTTTTGTATTTGCAGCTTGAGAATCATTGAGATATTAAAAATTCTCGTGTCACAGTGTTTGTAACAACAGTCCTCAGAAACGGCTTGGCTGGGGCTCTTGTGAAATTTTCAGTAAGTCTAAGAATAGGACGTGAACTACTATTCGTACGTCCTAGTGATAAGGGTGATCTACCCTAAAAATATTTTTTGTATGATTGTATATTATTACAAATATATATATATATGTATATATATATATATATATATATATATATATATATATAAAATACAAAAATGTCCAATCACAAATAAAATCAATTTTATTCATCCAATCAAGTTCAAATATATTTTTTTTAACGTGTAGTGGATGACAATAGATGTTAATACAGTTGCTGTCAAATATTTATTCAGTAATTAAATTTAAAAAAGTTAGTGTCCCAGTCGAATTTGAACTGAATGTATGGATTTTTAAAATAATTCCCTTTGGCACTGTGCCAAATTTCCTACGGCTAAAAATATGTTACGTAAGGATGTATATGAATTATAAAAGAAACGTTTACTTGAATTAATGAAGTATTACAAAAAAAGGATAGAATGAGAAACCAGCTTCATAAATTAGAAACGAAAAAAGTCAGCAAATAAATAGTAGCAAACAAAAGTAATAGTTAAAATCCATGTACTGCATAGCGAGTAAAATGTAAAATTACAAGAAAATTCGCTTTCCATTTTGCCACCTAATATTGTGATTCTGCCATATGTACGAGCATATTCATATTTTTATTAACTGTAACTACAAATCAATAAGTACCTCAAATAAAGGTTTTCCTAGATGACCTCAGTAGGAATTGATTTCGATTTTTTTATTTATTGTTTAGAACTTTGTCATTGAAATAGTAAGGAAACCAAATATTTCAAAAACAATCCGGCAAAGTCTTTCGTCACAACACACCATCCGCTTTGACCAAAGCCATCCTTATTGTCAGTCTAATACCAACAGCAGCCTCGATCCAATATCTTACCTGAAACAAATCTTACGCAGAATACACAGACGCTGCCAAACCCACGGGTCCCACCTATCCCTCCTTTTCAGACTGACTGACGGTTACTTTACCAAAGCCTTACGTGTAAAGTGTCGTATGAACGTCCGGTCCAGCACTATAATCCGCCAAAGTTTGTATCTACTTTTATGTACAATTTATATTTACAGTTCACTCCATGTAAAGGGTGTACAGGTTTTACGAGTTTTCACGTAATATGTCTTTTAGTTTTTAGGTTAAAAGCTTACTTTTGTAAAATAAAACCGCAAACATTTCTACTCTTGAAACGAGCTAAATTGGCGCACAGCGAACTACGGAACAGAAAATAATGAACGTAATTACCGGCTTTTAGTTTCAAACGAATCTTAAATTGGAGCGTTACCAAAGCTGCAAACAAGGTTGTGTTGCGATTGGACGGTTTCCTAAAACATTTAATACTCTACTTCTAAACTTTACCGTGTTAACTCTGTCCCTGAATTTAGGGTATACTGGATATTTGTATTGTTTACCCCTCTCTGTCTGTCTGTTTGTATCTATCTCCACAATTTCTCTCTATCTTTCTATATATATCTTGATATGTAGCTATCTAACTCTCACAAAACCTTTCTCTCTCACTCTCTCTCTCTCTGTCTTTCTTTTTCTCAACCCTTCTCTTTTATTCTCTCTCTCTCTCTCTAGTTTTCTTTTTCGCTTTCTCTTTTCCTTTTTTTCTCTCTCTCATTCTTATCTCTCTCTCTCTCTGTCTATGTATATTATTTTCTCTTTCCCCTCTTCACCCTTATCTCCTTTTCCTTTTCTCTCGCACTCTACCCCTATTCTCTCTCCCTTCATTTTAGTCTCTTTATTTCACTCAATCTTTTGTATTCTTACTTTGATTATTCAACACATACGTGTCTGATATTCTTACAGCTATTTATTTGTTTGTTTTTCAACATACATTTGCTATTGTCAGAATATTTTTCAACATAAATTCACTCTGCTTGATTTCTTGTCTTGTTCATCTGTATTGTCTGTATTGTTTCATTTTTACCGATGATCATCCGTTAATTTTTAACTAGTGGGGTACGAACAAGCTGCTTGAAGGAAGTACTAAGAAGAGACAGAAACAGAAAAGACATTGGTGTAAGGAAGAGTTGAGTTCTTTTGGTATAAAAGGTGTCGGAAGCACATGTGGAACACCATTTACTCCATTACAGTATTTCCTTGATTTCCTGTCTTGTTCATCTGTATTGTCTGTATTGTTTCATTTTTACCGATGATCATCCGTTAATTTTAAACTAGTGGGGTACGAACAAGCTGCTTGAAGGATGTACTAAGAAGAGACAGAAACAGAAAGAACATTGGTGTAAGGAAGAGTTGAGTTCTTTTGGTGTAAAAGGTGTCGGAAGCACATGTGGAACACCATTAACTCCTTTACAGTATTTACTAGCATACGCATCACAGACCTAGTGATGAATGAGAGAGATTAGACCAGAACTCGGACAAAGATAGTTAAACTACTGACAAACATGGAGGGCGTAATACATTCTTATTACGAATGAATTATTGTGGGAAGTAATTAGAACAAAACAGAGACTGTAACGGAGAAAAGCTGGATATTTTGGAAGATGTAAAACAATGGAATGGATGCGGCCAAAACTCTGGGAGTGATTAAACGCGTAATGAACTAATACGTAAGTTTGGATGAAACGAGTAGAGGATGGTTGTTTGAAAGAGAGAAGAGGATGGATAATATGTTCCAGTTAGACAAAGATATCATCGGTTGAGTATGTTTACATTACGTTTCAGAGAAGATATCAATTACTTAGTGATGAGAGAGAGAGAATGAGATTGAAGCCAGGGAGAGATTAGGAGAAAACAGAGAGAATGAGAATAGAGAAAGAGAGAAGGGAAAAGATAGAGGGACGGAAGAAAGAGGGTAAAACCAAGATATAGAGTAAGGAAGAGAGAAAACGAGATTGAAATTAGAGAAAGAGACCAGGACGTTAATGAAAAAAAAGAGAGAAAAAGGATAAAGTGTAAGGTGAAGTGAGGGAAAGGAAGAGAGGGGAAAATAAAGAAGTAATATTTATGTTAAACACGGATTGGAAAATGAACAAATAAAGACGGATATATTTCCGTTTACTTTCCCAGGGCCTACCGTTTACTTACGACGGGTTGAGAGAGAGGTCGAAATTGGCGGTAGAGAGGGAGCGAGAGAAAGAGAGAGAGAGAGAGAGAGTAGGAAACTAAATTCACTGTAGAGAGGGATGACGGAAACAGAAAGACAAAGAGTGACAGTCCTTGTTTTTTTCTTTGCTGTTATAGAAATTATATTAATATTTCCGGACATAATATTTATAATACCATCGACGAAGGTAATCCTCATTTTATTACAAATACCCATGAACACAGACTTGCAGACAGATTGAAACGAATTGGAAACCACACGTTCAAACCATTTACGAAAGTAATGGAGGTGGAACCGTCAATAAGACATCTGCAGTAACAATGTTGACTGAGTCAAATCCAATTTCTCGCCTGAGTACTGCTTAGGCTCGCGACATGATTGATTTTATTGTTGCGACTTTCTGGGAAATTAGTTGTTAGATCCAATAGGAAATTGACGTTGGTTGCCCTCCTAGAAATAAATGCGTCAGGAGTTTAAGATTCTTTATCTTTTTGAGTTGCTCAGCCTTTGGTTGCGATAAGATTATTCATTGGCATTTTAGGGACTCTGATATCGTAATGTTAGTGTTAACTGGATATTATGCAATACTGATGTAACTGATCCCTAAAATTTAACTAATAACGAAATAAATTAAATATATTAGAGGTATTATAATTATACAAGTGTCTAATAGGTTTTGTACTACAATTAACTACGGTAAGTTTGACCAAAGACTACCCTTGATATTATACAATATGAATAGCGCAGTGGTGCGAAATTCGACAAATACTTGTCGAGTATTCGACAAAATAGTATAACCAGATTCCTTCCCCTATTCCCTGTTTTCAGTCATTCATAACTATATTTCTCTCGTGATTGCTTCTTTACAAATCATTCTCTGGTGATAGTTAACGATACTGAGTATTGCTGTCACGCCGTATTTACTCTATTAATATTTATTACATGGAAATATAACTTAAAGAGTTCTACCTCTTTATTTAGAAAAAAAGATACAAACATACAAAACAGTAATGAGACATAATACAAAATAGTTTACATACATTAGTACAAATTAAAACGTAAAATCTAGAATATTTATTACATGGAAATATAACTTAGAGAGTTCTAAGTCTTTATTTGAAAAAAAATATACAAACATACAAAAAAGTAATGGGACATAATACAAAATAGTTTACATACATTAGTACAAATTAATTACGTAAAATCTAGAATATTTATTACATGGAAATATAACTTAAAAGAGTTCTAAGTCTTTATTTGAAAAAAAATATACAAACATACAAAAAAGTAATGGGACATAATACAAAATAGTTTACATACATTAGTACAAATTAATTACGTAAAATCTAGAATATTTATTACATGGAAATATAACTTAGAGAGTTCTACCTCATTAATTAGAAAAAAAAGATACAAACATACAAAACAGTAATGAGACATAATACAAAATAGTTTACATACGTTAGTACAAATTAATTACGTAAAATCTAGAATATTTATTACATGGAAATATAACTTAGAGAGTTCTACCTCATTAATTAGAAAAAAAAGATACAAACATACAAAACAGTAATGAGACATAATACAAAATAGTTTACATACGTTAGTACAAATTAATTACGTAAATTGTAGAATATTTATTACATGGAAATATAACTTGGAGAGTTCTAAGTCTTTATTTGAAAAAAAATATACAAACATACAAAAAAGTAATGGGACATAATACAAAATAGTTTACATACATTAGTACAAATTAATTACGTAAAATCTAGAATATTTATTACATGGAAATATAACTTAGAGAGTTCTAAGTCTTTATTTGAAAAAAAATATACAAACATACAAAAAAGTAATGGGACATAATACAAAATAGTTTACATACATTAGTACAAATTAATTACGTAAAATCTAGAATATTTATTACATGGAAATATAACTTAGAGAGTTCTACCTCATTAATTAGAAAAAAAAGATACAAACATACAAAACAGTAATGAGACATAATACAAAATAGCTTACATACGTTAGTACAAATTAATTACGTAAAATCTAGAATATTTATTACATGGAAATATAACTTAAAAGAGTTCTAAGTCTTTATTTGAAAAAAAATATACAAACATACAAAAAAGTAATGGGACATAATACAAAATAGTTTACATACATTAGTACAAATTAATTACGTAAAATCTAGAATATTTATTACATGGAAATATAACTTAGAGAGTTCTAAGTCTTTATTTGAAAAAAAATATACAAACATACAAAAAAGTAATGGGACATAATACAAAATAGTTTACATACATTAGTACAAATTAATTACGTAAAATCTAGAATATTTATTACATGGAAATATAACTTAGAGGGTTCTACCTCATTAATTAGAAAAAAAAGATACAAACATACAAAACAGTAATGAGACATAATACAAAATAGTTTACATACATTAGTACAAATTAATTACGTAAAATCTAGAATATTTATTACATGGAAATATAACTTGGAGAGTTCTAAGTCTTTATTTGAAAAAAAATATACAAACATACAAAAAAGTAATGGGACATAATACAAAATAGTTTACATACATTAGTACAAATTAATTACGTAAAATCTAGAATATTTATTACATGGAAATATAACTTAGAGAGTTCTAAGTCTTTATTTGAAAAAAAATATACAAACATACAAAAAAGTAATGGGACATAATACAAAATAGTTTACATACATTAGTACAAATTAATTACGTAAAATCTAGAATATTTATTACATGGAAATATAACTTAGAGAGTTCTACCTCATTAATTAGAAAAAAAATATACAAACATACAAAAAAGTAATGGGACATAATACAAAATAGTTTACATACGTTAGTACAAATTAATTACGTAAAATCTAGAATATTTATTACATGGAAATATATCTTGGAGAGTTCTACCTCATTAATTAGAAAAAAAATATACAAACATACAAAAAAGTAATGAGACATAATACAAAATAGTTTACATACATTAGTACAAATTAATTACGTAAAATCTAGAATATTTATTACATGGAAATATAACTTGGAGAGTTCTAAGTCTTTATTTGAAAAAAAATATACAAACATACAAAAAAATAATGAGACATAATACAAAATAGTTTACATACATTAGTACAAATTAATTACGTAAAATCTAGAATATTTATTACATGGAAATATAACTTGGAGAGTTCTAAGTCTTTATTTGAAAAAAAATATACAAACATACAAAAAAGTAATGAGACATAATACAAAATAGTTTACATACATTAGTACAAATTAATTACGTAAAATCTAGAATATTTATTACATGGAAATATAACTTAGAGAGTTCTACCTCATTAATTAGAAAAAAAATATACAAACATACAAAAAAGTAATGAGACATAATACAAAATAGTTTACATACATTAGTACAAATTAATTACGTAAAATCTAGAATATTTATTACATGGAAATATAACTTGGAGAGTTCTAAGTCTTTATTTGAAAAAAAATATACAAACATACAAAAAAGTAATGGGACATAATACAAAATAGTTTACATACATTAGTACAAATTAATTACGTAAAATCTAGAATATTTATTACATGGAAATATAACTTAGAGAGTTCTAAGTCTTTATTTGAAAAAAAATATACAAACATACAAAAACGTAATGGGACATAATACAAAATAGTTTACATACATTAGTACAAATTAATTACGTAAAATCTAGAATATTTATTACATGGAAATATAACTTAGAGAGTTCTACCTCATTAATTAGAAAAAAAAGATACAAACATACAAAAAAGTAATGGGACATAATACAAAATAGTTTACATACATTAGTACAAATTAATTACGTAAAATCTAGAATATTTATTACATGGAAATATAACTTAGAGAGTTCTACCTCATTAATTAGAAAAAAAATATACAAACATACAAAAAAGTAATGGGACATAATACAAAATAGTTTACATACATTAGTACAAATTAATTACGTAAAATCTAGAATATTTATTACATGGAAATATAACTTAGAGAGTTCTACCTCATTAATTAGAAAAAAAATATACAAACATACAAAAAAGTAATGGGACATAATACAAAATAGTTTACATACATTAGTACAAATTAATTACGTAAAATCTAGAATATTTATTACATGGAAATATAACTTGGAGAGTTCTAAGTCTTTATTTGAAAAAAAATATACAAACATACAAAAAAGTAATGGGACATAATACAAAATAGTTTACATACATTAGTACAAATTAATTACGTAAAATCTAGAATATTTATTACATGGAAATATAACTTAGAGAGTTCTAAGTCTTTATTTGAAAAAAAATATACAAACATACAAAAAAGTAATGGGAAATAATACAAAATAGTTTACATACATTAGTACAAATTAATTACGTAAAATCTAGAATATTTATTACATGGAAATATAACTTAGAGAGTTCTACCTCATTAATTAGAAAAAAAATATACAAACATACAAAAAAGTAATGGGACATAATACAAAATAGTTTACATACATTAGTACAAATTAATTACGTAAAATCTAGAATATTTATTACATGGAAATATAACTTAGAGAGTTCTAAGTCTTTATTTGAAAAAAATATACAAACATACAAAACAGTAATGAGACATAATACAAAATAGTTTACATACGTTAGTACAAATTAATTACGTAAAATCTAGAATATTTATTACATGGAAATATAACTTAGAGAGTTCTACCTCATTAATTAGAAAAAAAATATACAAACATACAAAAAAGTAATGGGACATAATACAAAATAGTTTACATACATTAGTATAAATCAATTACGTAAAATCTAGAATATTTATTACATGGAAATATAACTTAGAGAGTTCTACCTCATTAATTAGAAAAAAAATATACAAACATACAAAAAAGTAATGGGACATAATACAAAATAGTTTACATACATTAGTACAAATTAATTACGTAAAATCTAGAATATTTATTACATGGAAATATAACTTATAGCGTTCTACCTCATTAATTAGAAAAAAAATATACAAACATACAAAAAAGTAATGGGACATAATACAAAATAGTTTACATACATTAGTACAAATTAATTACGTAAAATCTAGAATATTTATTACATGGAAATATAACTTAGAGAGTTCTACCTCATTAATTAGAAAAAAAAGATACAAACATACAAAAAAGTAATGGGACATAATACAAAATAGTTTACATACATTAGTACAAATTAATTACGTAAAATCTAGAATATTTATTACATGGAAATATAACTTAGAGAGTTCTACCTCATTAATTAGAAAAAAAAGATACAAACATACAAAACAGTAATGAGACATAATACAAAATAGTTTACATACATTAGTACAAATTAATTACGTAAAATCTAGAATATTTATTACATGGAAATATAACTTGGAGAGTTCTAAGTCTTTATTTGAAAAAAAATATACAAACATACAAAAAAGTAATGGGACATAATACAAAATAGTTTACATACATTAGTACAAATTAATTACGTAAAATCTAGAATATTTATTACATGGAAATATAACTTAAAAGAGTTCTAAGTCTTTATTTGAAAAAAAATATACAAACATACAAAAAAGTAATGGGACATAATACAAATTAGTTTACATACATTAGTACAAATTAATTACGTAAAATCTAGAATATTTATTACATGGAAATATAACTTAGAGAGTTCTACCTCATTAATTAGAAAAAAAAGATACAAACATACAAAACAGTAATGAGACATAATACAAAATAGTTTACATACGTTAGTACAAATTAATTACGTAAATTCTAGAATATTTATTACATGGAAATATAACTTAGAGAGTTCTACCTCATTAATTAGAAAAAAAAGATACAAAATACAAAACAGTAATGAGACATAATACAAAATAGTTTACATACATTAGTACAAATTAATTACGTAAAATCTAGAATATTTATTACATGGAAATATAACTTAGAGAGTTCTACCTCATTAATTAGAAAAAAAAGATACAAACATACAAAACAGTAATGAGACATAATACAAAATAGTTTACATACGTTAGTACAAATTAATTACGTAAAATCTAGAATATTTATTACATGGAAATATAACTTAGAGAGTTCTACCTCATTAATTAGAAAAAAAAGATACAAACATACAAAACAGTAATGAGACATAATACAAAATAGTTTACATACGTTAGTACAAATTAATTACGTAAAATCTAGAATATTTATTACATGGAAATATAACTTAGAGAGTTCTAAGTCTTTATTTGAAAAAAAATATACAAACATACAAAAATATAATGGGACATAATACAAAATAGTTTACATACATTAGTACAAATTATTTACGTAAATTCTAGAATATTTATTACATGGAAATATAACTTAGAGAGTTCTACCTCATTAATTAGAAAAAAAGATACAAACATACAAAACATTAATAAAACATTATACAAAATAGTTTACATACATTAGTACAAATAAATTACCTAAAGCCTAAAATATTTATTACATGTAATTATACCTTGGAGAGTTCTACCTCTTTATTTAGAAAAAAAAAGATACAAACATACAAAACAGTAATAAAACATAATACAAAATTGTTTACATACGTTAGTACAAATCAATTACGTAAAATCTAGAATATTTGTTACATGGAAATATAACTTAAAGAGTTCTACCTCTTTATTTAGAAAAAAAAGATACAAACATACAAAACAGTAATAAAACATAATACAAAATAGTTTACATACGTTAGTACAAATCAATTACGTAAAATCTAGAATATTTATTACATGGAAATATAACTTGGAGAGTTCTACCTCTATATTTAGAAAAAAAAGATACAAACATACAAAACAGTAATAAAACATAATACAAAATAGTTTACATACGTTAGTACAAATTAATTACGTAAAATCTAGAATATTTATTACATGGAAATATAACTTAGAGAGTTCTACCTCATTAATTAGAAAAAAAATATACAAACATACAAAAAAGTAATGGGACATAATACAAAATAGTTTACATACATTAGTATAAATCAATTACGTAAAATCTAGAATATTTATTACATGGAAATATAACTTAGAGAGTTCTACCTCATTAATTAGAAAAAAAATATACAAACATACAAAAAAGTAATGGGACATAATACAAAATAGTTTACATACATTAGTACAAATTAATTACGTAAAATCTAGAATATTTATTACATGGAAATATAACTTATAGCGTTCTACCTCATTAATTAGAAAAAAAATATACAAACATACAAAAAAGTAATGGGACATAATACAAAATAGTTTACATACATTAGTACAAATTAATTACGTAAAATCTAGAATATTTATTACATGGAAATATAACTTAGAGAGTTCTACCTCATTAATTAGAAAAAAAAGATACAAACATACAAAAAAGTAATGGGACATAATACAAAATAGTTTACATACATTAGTACAAATTAATTACGTAAAATCTAGAATATTTATTACATGGAAATATAACTTAGAGAGTTCTACCTCATTAATTAGAAAAAAAAGATACAAACATACAAAACAGTAATGAGACATAATACAAAATAGTTTACATACATTAGTACAAATTAATTACGTAAAATCTAGAATATTTATTACATGGAAATATAACTTGGAGAGTTCTAAGTCTTTATTTGAAAAAAAATATACAAACATACAAAAAAGTAATGGGACATAATACAAAATAGTTTACATACATTAGTACAAATTAATTACGTAAAATCTAGAATATTTATTACATGGAAATATAACTTAGAGAGTTCTACCTCATTAATTAGAAAAAAAAGATACAAACATACAAAACAGTAATGAGACATAATACAAAATAGTTTACATACGTTAGTACAAATTAATTACGTAAAATCTAGAATATTTATTACATGGAAATATAACTTAGAGAGTTCTACCTCATTAATTAGAAAAAAAAGATACAAACATACAAAACAGTAATGAGACATAATACAAAATAGTTTACATACGTTAGTACAAATTAATTACGTAAAATCTAGAATATTTATTACATGGAAATATAACTTAGAGAGTTCTAAGTCTTTATTTGAAAAAAAATATACAAACATACAAAAATGTAATGGGACATAATACAAAATAGTTTACATACATTAGTACAAATTATTTACGTAAATTCTAGAATATTTATTACATGGAAATATAACTTAGAGAGTTCTACCTCATTAATTAGAAAAAAAGATACAAACATACAAAACATTAATAAAACATTATACAAAATAGTTTACATACATTAGTACAAATAAATTACCTAAAGCCTAAAATATTTATTACATGTAAATATACCTTGGAAAGTTCTACCTCTTTATTTAGAAAAAAAAGATACAAACATACAAAACAGTAATAAAACATAATACAAAATTGTTTACATACGTTAGTACAAATCAATTACGTAAAATCTAGAATATTTGTTACATGGAAATATAACTTAAAGAGTTCTACCTCTTTATTTAGAAAAAAAAGATACAAACATACAAAACAGTAATAAAACATAATACAAAATAGTTTACATACGTTAGTACAAATCAATTACGTAAAATCTAGAATATTTATTACATGGAAATATAACTTGGAGAGTTCTACCTCTATATTTAGAAAAAAAAGATACAAACATACAAAACAGTAATAAAACATAATACAAAATAGTTTACATACGTTAGTACAAATCAATTACGTAAAATCTAGAATATTTATTACATGGAAATATAACTTGGAGAGTTCTACCTCTTTAATTAGAAAAAAAAGATACAAACATACAAAATAGTAATAAAACATAATACAAAATAGTTTACATACGTTAGTACAAATCAATTACGTAAAATCTAGAATATTTATTACATGGAAATATAACTTGGAGAGTTCTACCTCTATATTTAGTAAAAAAAGATACACACATACAAAACTGTAATAAAACATAATACAAAATAGTTTACATACATTAGTATAAATCAATTACGTAAAATCTAGAATATTTATTACATGGAAATATAACTTCGAAAGTTCTACCTCTTTATTTAGAAAAAAAAAATACAAACATACAAAACAAAAATAAAACATAATACAAAATAGTTTACATACGTTAGTACAAATCAATTACGTAAATTCTAGAATATTTATTACATGGAAATATAACTTGGAGAGTTCTACCTCTTTATTTAGAAAAAAAAGATACACACATACAAAACTGTAATAAAAGATAATACAAAATAGTTTACATACATTAGTACAAATTAATTACGTAAAATCTAGAATATTTATTACATGGAAATATAACTTAGAGAGTTCTAAGTCTTTATATGAAAAAAAATATACAAACATACAAAAAAGTAATGGGACATAATACAAAATAGTTTACATACATTAGTACAAATTAATTACGTAAAATCTAGAATATTTATTACATGGAAATATAACTTAGAGAGTTCTACCTCATTAATTAGAAAAAAAAGATACAAACATACAAAACAGTAATGAGACATAATACAAAATAGTTTACATACGTTAGTACAAATTAATTACGTAAAATCTAGAATATTTATTACATGGAAATATAACTTAGAGAGTTCTACCTCATTAATTAGAAAAAAAATATACAAACATACAAAAAAGTAACGGGACATAATACAAAATAGTTTACATACATTAGTATAAATCAATTACGTAAAATCTAGAATATTTATTACATGGAAATATAACTTAGAGAGTTCTACCTCATTAATTAGAAAAAAAATATACAAACATACAAAAAAGTAATGGGACATAATACAAAATAGTTTACATACATTAGTACAAATTAATTACGTAAAATCTAGAATATTTATTACATGGAAATATAACTTAGAAAGTTCTACCTCATTAATTAGAAAAAAAATATACAAACATACAAAAAAGTAATGGGACATAATACAAAATAGTTTACATACATTAGTACAAATTAATTACGTAAAATCTAGAATATTTATTACATGGAAATATAACTTAGAGAGTTCTACCTCATTAATTAGAAAAAAAAGATACAAACATACAAAAAAGTAATGGGACATAATACAAAATAGTTTACATACATTAGTACAAATTAATTACGTAAAATCTAGAATATTTATTACATGGAAATATAACTTAGAGAGTTCTACCTCATTAATTAGAAAAAAAAGATACAAACATACAAAACAGTAATGAGACATAATACAAAATAGTTTACATACGTTAGTACAAATTAATTACGTAAAATCTAGAATATTTATTACATGGAAATATAACTTAGAGAGTTCTAAGTCTTTATTTGAAAAAAAATATACAAACATACAAAAAAGTAATGGGACATAATACAAAATAGTTTACATACGTTAGTACAAATTAATTACGTAAATTGTAGAATATTTATTACATGGAAATATAACTTAAAAGAGTTCTAAGTCTTCATTTGAAAAAAAATATACAAACATACAAAAAAGTAATGGGACATAATACAAAATAGTTTACATACATTAGTACAAATTAATTACGTAAAATCTAGAATATTTATTACATGGAAATATAACTTAGAGAGTTCTACCTCATTAATTAGAAAAAAAAGATACAAACATACAAAACAGTAATGAGACATAATACAAAATAGTTTACATACGTTAGTACAAATTAATTACGTAAATTCTAGAATATTTATTACATGGAAATATAACTTAGAGAGTTCTACCTCATTAATTAGAAAAAAAAGATACAAACATACAAAACAGTAATGAGACATAATACAAAATAGTTTACATACATTAGTACAAATTAATTACGTAAATTCTAGAATATTTATTACATGGAAATATAACTTAGAGAGTTCTACCTCATTAATTAGAAAAAAAAGATACAAACATACAAAACAGTAATGAGACATAATACAAAATAGTTTACATACGTTAGTACAAATTAATTACGTAAAATCTAGAATATTTATTACATGGAAATATAACTTAGAGAGTTCTACCTCATTAATTAGAAAAAAAAGATACAAACATAAAAAACAGTAATGAGACATAATACAAAATAGTTTACATACGTTAGTACAAATTAATTACGTAAAATCTAGAATATTTATTACATGGAAATATAACTTAGAGAGTTCTAAGTCTTTATTTGAAAAAAAATATACAAACATACAAAAAAGTAATGGGACATAATACAAAATAGTTTACATACATTAGTACAAATTAATTACGTAAATTCTAGAATATTTATTACATGGAAATATAACTTAGAGAGTTCTACCTCATTAATTAGAAAAAAAGATACAAACATACAAAACATTAATAAAACATTATACAAAATAGTTTACATACATTAGTACAAATAAATTACCTAAAGCCTAATATATTTATTACATGTAAATATACCTTGGAGAGTTCTACCTCTTTATTTAGAAAAAAAAGATACAAACATACAAAACAGTAATAAAACATAATACAAAATTGTTTACATACGTTAGTACAAATCAATTACGTAAAATCTAGAATATTTGTTACATGGAAATATAACTTAAAGAGTTCTACCTCTTTATTTAGAAAAAAAAGATACAAACATACAAAACAGTAATAAAACATAATACAAAATAGTTTACATACGTTAGTACAAATCAATTACGTAAAATCTAGAATATTTATTACATGGAAATATAGCTTGGAGAGTTCTACCTCTATATTTAGAAAAAAAAGATACAAACATACAAAACAGTAATAAAACATAATACAAAATAGTTTACATACGTTAGTACAAATCAATTACGTAAAATCTAGAATATTTATTACATGGAAATATAACTTGGAGAGTTCTACCTCTTTAATTAGAAAAAAAAGATACAAACATACAAAACAGTAATAAAACATAATACAAAATAGTTTACATACGTTAGTACAAATCAATTACGTAAAATCTAGAATATTTATTACATGGTAATATAACTTGGAGAGTTCTACCTCTATATTTAGTAAAAAAAGATACACACATACAAAACTGTAATAAAACATAATACAAAATAGTTTACATACATTAGTATAAATCAATTACGTAAAATCTAGAATATTTATTACATGGAAATATAACTTGGAAAGTTCTACCTCTTTATTTAGAAAAAAAAAAATACAAACATACAAAACAAAAATAAAACATAATACAAAATAGTTTACATACGTTAGTACAAATCAATTACGTAAATTCTAGAATATTTATTACATGGAAATATAACTTGCAGAGTTCTACCTCTTTATTTAGAAAAAAAAGATACACACATACAAAACTGCAATAAAAGATAATACAAAATAGTTGACATACGTTAGTACAAATCAATTAAGTAAAATCTAGAATACTTATTACATGGAAATATAACTTGGAGAGTTCTACCTCTTTATTTAAAGAAAAGATACAAACATACAAAACAGTAATAAAACATAATACAAAATAGTTTACATACATTAGTACAAATCAATTACGTAAAACCTAGAATATTTATTACATGGATATATAACTTGGAGAGTTCTACCTCTTTATTTAAAGAAAAGATACAATCATACAAAACAGTAATAAAACATAATACAAAATAGTTTACATACATTAGTACAAATCAATTACGTAAAACCTAGAATATTTATTACATGGAAATATAACTTGGAGAGTTCTACCTCTTTATTTAGAAAAAAAAGATACAAACATACAAAACAGTAATAAAACATAATACAAAATAGTTTACATACATTAGTATAAATCAATTACCTAAAGCCTAGAATATTTATTACATGGAAATATAACTTAGAGAGTTCTACCTCTTTATTTAGAAAAAAAAGATACAAACATATAAAACAGTAATAAAACATAATACAAAATAGTTTACATACGTTAGCACAAATCAATTACCTAAAGCCTAGAATATTTATTACATGGAAATATAACTTGGAGAGATCTACCTCTTTATTTAGAAAAAAAGATACAAACATACAAAACAGTAATGAAACATAATACAAAATAGTTTACATACATTATTACAAATCAATTACGTAAAACCTAAAGTATAGTAAAGTATTTGATATAGAAAAAATAATATATAACAAAATAATATTGTTACAATATCATTAAAATATTCAAATAATAAACCTAATAAAACTCGAACGAGGTTTGATCCTTGATGTTGTTGTTCAGTGTAAGACGTTTATACATGATTCCTAGGCTGAAGTTCATGTGAGGTCGCCAGAAGTTAGATTTTATGTGTTTTTACAATGTTGGCGTGTCTCCTATAAAGAGAAGATAAAGAGAAGAGATTTAATAAAAGATTATGTATATAGTATTTCACATTATGGATATTTGTTTATATAGAACTATATATTGTATAATTTGAACAATGTTTACGTACGATTGCTTATTTGGTCAGTCACGAATATTAATATAATTCGTAACCGTAAATATCTAAGTGATATGATTTTATTTTTATTTTTAAAAATTATTTAAACCCTTTTAAAATATTTCAAAGCAAAAGTCAAAATATATTTAGTATCAGCCATAGTAAATATTTAAATGTGGAAATTAATAGCTGAAAACCATTGTAGTTCTTTTCAACTAGAGATAAAATAAACATCACTTGTTTCTAAGGAAACTAATATTAAAAACACAATTGTTAAGATTTAAAAATCCAAGACCAATACTGGCAGAAAAACTTTGCTATTAGAACCCGTTATATCTTGGACCCACTATGCCGTGTGGTACAATATCTATATACTATACCTTCTGTACAATATTATTCCACCGAGAATATATAGTAACTTCAACTTTATGACAAGCCTTTTCTGTACTACTGACTCTATAGTTGCACGAACGTTTGACACGCTGATTAGGAGTCAGGTCGAACAAGGATACATTTACATACAGGAACTAGTAACACAGTCAACGTCAGAAGGGGAGGCGGCATATGGCCAGGGAGAGAAGTAGTAACACAGTCAACGTCAGAAGGGGAGGCGGCATATGGCCAGGGAGAGAATTAGTAACACAGTCAACGTCAGAAGGGGAGGCGGCATATGGCGAGGGAGAGAAGTAGTAACACAGTCAACGTCAGAAGGGGAGGCGGCATATGGCGAGAGAGAGAAGTAGTAACATATGACCAGGGAGAGAATTAGTAACACAGTTAACGTCAGAAGGGGAGGCGGCATATGGCGAGGGAGAGAAGTAGTAACACAGTCAACGTCAGAAGGGGAGGCGGCATATGGACAGGGAGAGATGTAGTAACACAGTGAACGTCAGAAGGGGAGGCGGCATATGGCGAGGGTGAGAAGTAGTAACACAGTCAACGTCAGAAGGGGAGGCGGCATATGGCCAGGGAGAGAAGTAGTAACACAGTCAACGTCAGAAGGGGAGGCGGCATATGGCGAGGGAGAGAAGTAGTAACACAGTCAACGTCAGAAGGGGAGGCGGCATATGGCGAGGGAGAGAAGTAGTAACACAGTCAACGTCAGAAGGGGAGGTGGCATATGGCGAGGGAGAGAAGTAGTAACACAGTCAACGACAGAAGGGGAGGTGGTATATGGCGAGGGAGAGAAGAACCTAACAAGCAACGTTAAAAATGAAACATATGGGAAAAGATCACCAAAATATAGAACTAAACATTTCTACAAAATAAATAAATATGAATATATTAATTAGAAGGGAGTGGGGGACGTTACGACTAACAGAGATTGGACAAAATGGTCGTGAGAATATATTTAAAATAAGACATTTCTTTCAATATCTTCACAAAAGTATTAATTTATACAAATTACAAGCAGAATCTGTGGTACCTCCTTTATCCGCCGTAGATATATTACTCCTCTCTTTCGGCAAGCAACCCTATTATCGAATTCCAAATCGATCCCTTGGTAACCTTTGTCCTTTGTATATAGTTATTTCCTTTTTTAAATATGGAAAGCTTGCTGGTTGTTAATTACTTATTACACTTTTGCTATTACTTTTGACCAGAATTTTGGTCCTTTTTTAAATAAAAAAATTGTTTTTCTTCGAATTTAATTTTACAAAGTTACGAGATTTTAACAACATCAACTGCTACCGACTTTTAAAAGTTTCACCGATTTCATATGATACTTTATAAAATAGAGGCACGAAGCTAACAAGAAAATTAAAGTTATATTTGGAAGCCATGCCTTGTAAAGTAATACATTAGAATAAACCGTGAAATCTATTTAGTAAATCAGCTACAAAATGTGTATATACAATTTTTTCTCTCGGATATCCAATTTTAGTTTGTCTCCCTGGTGCGTACACAAATAAAACAGAAGATTTTTAGCACGTTACCAAGCTACACACAGATGTTAATGTGAGAAGGATAGATTTTCAAAATTAAGTCAAATAATTTAAATTAGTTCATGGTTGCTTTGCAACCAAAATTTTGAATAAATTCAATGAAATGTCTTAGAATGATGTAAAATAGAAAATGATATTATGTAATCGGGAATCTGTTTTGCTTAAACCTAGCGCCGTTTTACAGGTTAATATTTTTCTACTAAAATTATATTATTTGGGGGGGGGGTCACGTGCTTCAGTGCCCATGGCTACGCCCCTGATACTTTCGGTGCCAGAAACCTTTTGAGGAATGTACTCAACACAGTCGATCAATGGTTTACTAACGCATGAGGCTCATACATAGATACATACACACATTTATTTTCATATATACATATATATATATACTCGTATGTATGTGTATATATAGAATACGTTTTATGGGTTAATATTTTTCTGCTACAGTTAATAAAATTAGTTTGAGGGGGGTTCACGTTCCGCCTCTGTACAATAGCAACGCCCCTGAGACTTACAGTGCCACGGACCTTCCCATAAATGTACTCAACAACTTCCCAGAGTATCATGGTTATCGGATAAGTGGTTTGGTGAAGCATAGGGCTTACGCATACAAGCATTATATATATATCTTATAAGAGGGAGAGAGAAAGAGAGAGACAGAATCAAAAGTAACAGAAGTAATGCTAGTATGGATAAGGAAAGCAATTCCTCCGAATTTCATATCCGAAATTCGATTCAGTTGTATAGGCGACCATAAGATACATACAACACACATCGGTTTTTGAACTGTCCGAAGCCTATGGGTGGGTATGGGTTTTGTTGTGTGTGTGTGTGTGTGTGTGTGTGTGTGTGTGTGTGTGTGTGTTTATTTAAACATTCTCCGCCTGGGAGTGTCATTTTTATTTCCTTTCGGTTTTGTGTTTGTGTATGTATGTGTGTGTGCTTGTGTAATCGTGTGTTTAAATATTAAATATGTATATTCTAATAAGAAACAAAATATTCAGTGAGAATAAGCATTAATTCAATCCAAGCAATCATTGTTCTACCCATCAGCTAATAAGTAGCTTGTATAATTACATAGTTAATACAATAATGCTTTATCTTGTTACAGTCACATGGTGCTTCTGCGCCAGGAAGAAGGAGAAAGAAGGTAAGTATTTTAAAATCTGAAATTGTATTTTTAAATAAATTTTTTCAGTATTTGTATTAAAATCTACGAATTAGTCCGAGTAAATATTACACGTGGAAAATATTTGAACTACTACTTGACTGAGTAAACATTACTGCTAGAGAAGGGAATATTATCAGCACAACTACCGGACTGAGTAAACAATGCTTGCGGAAAATATGTGAGTTTCTGCTACTGTGCTGTTAGTGTTCCCCTCTTCGGCCGTAATATTTACTTGGTCTGTTAATAAATAGTTTTAAAGCGTGATTAAGCCTCATACTTTTGCTTTCTTGTTTTGGTTTTTTTTTTTTTTTTTTTTTTTTAACTTGGGAGCGGGTTTGAATTGCCCGAAGCACTGCTACCTTAAGGTATATTGTACTTACCTCCCTGATCTAGTCAAATAACCCCTTCCCTCTTACCAGGTTTAGGAGTTTCCTGACTAGAGTTTTACCTTCAGCATCCACCAAAGCCGTTCCATCACCAAAGAGGTTGAAGCGCCTCTCAGCAAGTACTCCACATCTGTAAATAATGTGTGTGGCAGTCTCCTGTTCCTGCCCGCACAATCTGCACACTGGTTCATCCTTGTAGATACCCATTTTATGCAAATGTTTCCTTAGTCCACAATGTCCCGTGAGTAGTCCTGTGGCTATCCTTAATTCCTGCCTAGACAGATAGATGAGACTCTTCTGCAGCCCCAAGGAAGGTCTCCTAAGGGTTAGCTTACTGTGTCTCATCCCTTCGGCCCTGATCCAGTGCTCACAGTGTCCTTCAGCCATCCACCTTCGCACTGTCATCCTGACCATGGATTTGGAAATACCCACCGCAGGTTCCGGTCCAATCAGGGGAGTCGAGGACCCCTCCCTGGCCAGCGCATCTGCGGCTTCATTTCCAAGTATTCCCCTATGCCCTGGCACCCAACCAATCTTGACTTGATTGTGCCTTGCCAGAGCTTGTAGGTTAATTAGGCACTCCCTGACTATGGCCGAGGTGACCACGTGTCCGTTTAGTGCCTTAATTGCTGCCTGACTGTCGGAGAAAATAGCAATCCGGGCCCCATGTGTTTCCCTTCTCGCTATCTCTCCCAGACAGGCATTTATAGCATATACTTCAGCCTGAAAGACAGAGGTATGCCTCCCCAAGGAAAAAACTAGTTCTACCCTTGGGTTTTTACAATACACCCCCGCTCCAGTGCCGAAGTCCATCTTGGAGCCATCTGTGTACCAGATCTGAGCTCCCGATGTTAATGTCCCTGACCATTCCATCACAGTTTGGTGGACCTGCTCAGGTGCAAACATTCGAGTAATGTGGTCGCTGCCCATTTCCAAGACGGGTTCTTTGACCACGCACTCGATATTCATATGTCCCGAGACATCTGGGAGGTTAGCCCAGTTGCTCGAGTTGCGCAATCTCCATGCCGCTAGCCTCGCCTCTCCCCTAAGGACAAGCTCAAGGGGAGGGAGGTTAAGCATTACTTCCATTGCTGCACCTGGTGTAGTTGACATCGCTCCCAGTGTGCACAGACAGGCCAATCTCTGGATAGAGCTCAGTTTAGCTCTTGTCTGTGCCTGGTTGGCCTTTGTCCACCACACCAGAGCTCCATAGGTAATCATAGGTCTTATCACCCTCAGATACATCCAGTGCATCATTGATGGCTTCAGTCCCCATTTCTTACCCACCATTCTTCTCACAGTCATCAGTGCCCTTTTGGCCCTGTTAACTGTCCTCTCAAGATGTGGATTCCAGGTGAGTTTCCTGTCCAGAGTAACTCCCAGGTACTTCACCTCCCCCACAAACTCAAGGTATTCACCAAACAAGCGGGGCATCCTGGTCGTCAGATCTTTTCGCTGTCTGGTGAAGTTAATGAGAGCAGTCTTTTTTGGATTTACCCTAAGGTTCTCCTTTTTACACCACTCTTCAATCAGTCGTAGAGGATTTCTGATTACCTCAAGGACTGTATCAGGGAATCTGCCCAGGATCAGGACAACTATGTCGTCCGCATATCCTAGACAGAAGTACCCCTGTTCATTCAGGAGTTCAATAAGGTTGTCAACCACTAGGCACCACAACAGAGGAGAGAGAAAATCACCCCCTGTGCACAGCCCAGACTTGTCTCCGCCCTTCTGACCTCCCCTGCCACCTCTACAGAAATGCTTCTGTTTGTTAACATGGAACTTATCCAACCACAAGTGGTCGCATCCACTCCATGACGTCTTGCACCACTTACCATCGTCTCCACTGAGGGGTTATTGAAAGCCCCTTCAATGTCGAGGAAGGCACCTATGGCACAACCTTTCTTAGCGATCATTTGCTCAATCCTACCAACCACTTGATGGAGAGCTCCCTCGCAAGATTTCCCCGGTTGGTAAGCATACTGGTTCCAATGCAGTGGTTTGATAGCCAAAGCACCCCCCCTAATATGCCTATCAACCAGTTTTTCAAGTCCCTTGAGAACAAATGACATGAGTGTGATAGGTCTGTATCCTTTCCCTTCCGATTGGTTACCGGTGGGCTTAGGTATAAAGACCACCTTACTAGATTTCCAGGCTGCCGGCACATGCCCTAGAGCAATGCTTAGCCTGTATAATTTAGTAAGTACCAGCACCAGCATATCCATTCCCTGCTGCAGCAGCACAGGATAGATCCCATCTGGACCTGGAGATTTGTAGGGTTTAAAAGTGCCAATAGCCCATCTTACCCTTTGTGGAGTTACTATCCTCCTTGCCAATTCCCAGTCCTCCCTCTTACCACGTCTTGTGGAGAGTTTGGTAACCGGTTCAGTGTCTGCTCCCCCAAGTTTCCTCAGGGTACTGGAAGGGAAATGTGTCCTGATTAATTCTTCCACAGTTTCCCCTGCCGTTTTTGTTATATTTCCCAGTGGGGTTCTTAGCATCCCCACCGGGTTAACTGGGTCCTTAGAGAGCACTTTATACAGTCGTGCCCCTTCCCGAGTTTTGTCAATCTCATGACAAAACTCCTTCCAGGACTTCCTGCGCGCTTCTCTAATTGCCCTGTTGTATTCGGTTAGTGTTTTCCTATACAGGTCCCACTCCCCGTTCTTTT
>JBAIZL010000002.1:387801808-387919308 GCA_036971475.1 Prosapia bicincta
TTTAGGTATAAATGTAAAGAAAGAGAATTTGTGAAATAAATTTTAATTCATTTATTAATATATTGAAACTTTTCAGTCCTTCATTTCCAAGCCATCTTCAAATTGACATCTTTTCTTTATTTTGCTTTCTATACATATTATCTTTATATGCGCACACACACACACACACACACACACACACACACACACACACACACATATATTTATATATATATATATATATATATATATATATATATATATATATATATATATATATATATATATTCAAGTGTACCTACCCACGCAGACAGTTTCTTTACAATTTTATGTACTTTACTAAGTTAATGTCAGTAATCTAGCCTTTATCTAATAAAAGATAAATTTCAAACAACATCTTTGACCCGTTTTTATTTTTAAAACTACGTACCTACCAATCTATATAGCTACCTACTTACTTTATATATCTGCCTAACTATATATCTATCTATCTGTCTACCTATCAGCTACCTATATATCTATATTTTTACCTATCTACTTATCTATACATCTACCTATCTGTTTGTCTATCTCTACATCTACCTACCCAGGTGGTATCTCTCTACCTCCTTAAAGCTCTATCAACCTATCTATCTATATACTTACCTACCTGTCAATCTATTTACCTATAATACCTATATACCTATCAGACTATCTAACTATAGATCTATTTTTTGCCAATATTTGTAAAATACATTAAAAAGGAATACACAAATTATTGTTTACTTTGCAAATATAAAATAGATTTATCGATTTTTAAAGATTACACTTTTAATTTTCTTTACTAGGTTAATTGTTTAAGACAAATTGCTTTCTTTTTTTCAGAAGCCCCGTTCTGGCTTCGTGGTTTGGATTGGCTTCTGGTGGAGGTAAGCACAAATTTATATCACTGTTGTATGCACAAACTTAGAAACCAACTATGTTTAGGCACCCGAATAACTCTCTCAGTTTAACTCTCTTTAAATTTAAGTGAGCACATAAGACATGAAATTCACTGAATTCCCCTACATTTTATTGACATAAATGTCATAAAGTCATAAGTCAAAAAAATAAGCCAGGTTTTGTTTCTGTGAGAAACATAACGTTAAATACCAAACTTAGTCTGAAACAATTCCTAAAATTTCATTTTGAACATCATGGTTTGTAAAATTAAAATTAAAGTTTATATTTTCTTTGAACTTACAGTCACATTTAGAAAATAACTCGCATAGGATCAAATTAACAACTAACACTGCCAAGTACATTTCTTGTTAGCATTATTATCATTCTTGTAGTATTTTAATGAGTTCATTGTCAGCTACTGATTTTAAAACAATACACCTGTCCAGAAAATTGGGGGGAAATGTTCCTACTTGCCCCCCTTTCCTTAACTCCATAATGACCAGAAGAGCGATCATAACTATACTTGAATCGACCCCTCACTCTCTGGTCTACGGCCTTAATTCTAGCGGTTATGGCTCTTAGAGTACAAACTATACCAAAATATGAGCTTCACTTGTGAAGGTGTAGTAATAGTGTTATACTTTATGCGGGAAAAGTGTTTTAAAGTTTAACGAAATAGTCACATAGCCCACCTTACTTTTTACTTTATAGAATGTTTTTTAAATAGAAAAGAATAAATGTAATGCACATTTTAGTGTGATGAATAAATAAATAATATTGCAGCTTAGTCATAGTAGCTATACTTAACTCAGAGGCTCACTTGTTTACATGTTAAATATAACCTTTTGCATTTACCTGTTTTTACTAAATACTAGTGAAATGTGCAGTTTAAATTTTTTTTTAATAATCTAGACGATTTTATGTTTTGAGAAATTTCAATAATTTATGTTAAAAATCCTGTTGAAATTCATTTAAAACTAGTTTTAATAATTTCTTACCCAGGTTGCTGAAATGAATGACCATCCCGAATACATGTTCTTCATCTAGACCAATCTTAGAAATTTCACTTTTCGACACAACATCTTCCAAATCTCTTGAAGAACAGGGTCATTTCAGGTAAAAAACCATCAAAATACAATTATATAATAAAAGAATTAATTTCATTACATGTTTGCCAATTATAAATAATTTTTATTTATAATAAAAACAGTGGTTGATGGTAAAATTTAGTTTTATATGTTATATTATAATGTGGAAGAAATTATATAATGAGGAGAATGTTTAAATTTAAAGCTATTCTATAATAATTCACTTGTTTCCTTCTTTGAATACACTTATCGTGCTGTCCTTCACAACAGCAAATTTGTTTACCAGGCACTGCGTGAAGTTCGATGTTTTCTTAAAGTTATTTTAATTAAAGTCATTTCCCAGATCCGCCAATCCCTAAAGATTTCTTCAAGAACGTTTTTTTTCTTGTGTTTAGAAGAGCACCTTCCAGCTTCCACTATCATTATAGGACAGGCAAAATTAGTAGTAATTTCGGTGTTTTTTGTAAATTATTAGAAGCAATATAATCTAGTAAACTAATAGCACCCAGCAAAGGCTAGAGCCCTGCGCCAAAATCAATACTCTCAAATAAAACAGCACATTAAGGAAGGATCTACCTTTCCCATTTCAAAGTCAAACAATTCCGATGTGACATACTAACATGTTTTAATATAATCCCAGAATCTGTCGAAGCTACGCCCTACACCATATAGTTTTACGACGTTGCCCCAACCCCAAACCTCCCATAAAAAAAAAAAACAAATCGTGACCTCAAAACTTGTCAATAGGTTTTTCGGTTTGTATTTTCCATTTTCCCCTATAACTAAAAATGTTGTGTACTTTGTTTCTAAGAAAGTAAGTGCTTAATGTAATGTATTTCTTTACGGTTAATGGGTGAATATGTAGCTATAGAATAAGCTCTATATTTCTAAAAATTAACTTACTGAAAGAAAGAAATGAAAATGGTTTAATAATTATTGTATAACATAAAAGATATGTTCCGTTTCTATTCAACATAACTTAGTTTAAAATATAGTCAATACGTTATACAGGTTCTGTTTTATTTTGATTTAGCTGCCACCAGAACCATCGAAATTTTTCTTGCTTGACCACCGGCCTAGGATCGGTACTTTTTTGGCCTTTCATCAAAATTCATGGGACGCAACCAACCCGCTTCCGTGCACCGCACAAGTACATCCCGGGGAACGGAAATACGCCGTTTGCAAAATGGGTTTGTGACAAAACGTAATGAAGATTTTAACAAACCAAATAGAACAGAACTGTTGAAGTTTAACAGGATTCAGAAACTAACCTACAATAAATTCGTTCGTGATGTAAAACATTATCATAAAGATTTCCTTCCGGGGTGTACCGAAGATGATGGAAGGCACATAAGAAACAAAATTTTAGCGAAGATCAATCAGAAAAAAATGTTCTGTATATAAAAAATATAGTGTATATATATATATATATATATACAGGTTAGCTATAAACTACGTGCGTGCAACCATTGACAATAGAAAGGGTCCAAAAGTATTAAGACGAGAAAATCCAGTGACCGATAGCCTGGGAAATTAACTTGGTACCGTTAGATGGGCTAATTGTGGAAACTGTGGAAAACTACAAAGAACATATTGGTAGCGGGAGGATTATGGATTTGAATAAAAAACTAAATGATCAGGAGAAGTTTTTAGGTTTTAAGGGAGCTTCAGAAGAAGGCAAACGGATTGATGGGGACAAAGATGGCAGTATTGTAAAGGGAGTAAATTATTAAATTAAGTAAATTGTTTTGCGTCATAAGTAAGTTTTAAAAAAGTGCGACGTAAAAGTATTTTTTTTAAGTATTAAGAAAGTAAGTTTTTTTGTGTCACGTGTAAGCGCATGATGTAACAAAAGTCAAGATTCCAGGAGCTCTACAAAACTATAGGTATTATTTGGATACAAGTGTAGCCAACAGACATCTCTATTTTAGTAAAGTTCAGAACAAATTTAATTTTATTATAATTTAAAAAATTATTCTAGTTTCACCATTTCTAATTTAAGAAGCAAAGTTCCCGTAATAGCGACCCGAGAGAAACTACAAAATTTTAATACTGAATTTATTAACTTTGTTATGTTATTTTATTAGAATTTTAAAGCCTCAAAAGTCCAACTTTTATAATTGTAATGTTAGTTAAGGTATCGATCCTGTCACTGAAAAATATTAATAAAAATTTTGTATAATGTGTAAAGAAACAAATGCAAGTGATGTTTAAAATTTATAAGATTCTTAATTATTTATAAACCTGAAGGTGTGACATTAGATAGATAAGGTAAATAAATAACATTAAAAATAAATTATAATTATAGCATAAGTTATGTTATAACTTATATATATATATATATATATATATATATATATATATACAAAGAGTTAGAGGGGAGAGAGAGAGAGAGAGAGAAAGAGAGAATATAGAGAGTTATCGAGACTATGTAAAAAGAGTGTGAGCTAATAGAAAGATTTGAATAAGCGTAAGCGTGTGTGTGTGTGTGTGTGTGTGTGTGTGTGTGTGTGTGTGTGTGTGTGTGTGTGTGTATGTGTGTGTGTGTGTGCGCGCGCGTTTGTGTGTGTATCTGTTTAACAGCCTTGTGCACACCTAGATGGTATTGCTCTAATTCATTTTATGCCAAATGTCATTTCGTCAAGTTTCGAACATTTCTAGAATTTTTCTGACCACCAATGGCTCCAAGTTCTAGAACGTATCGTAACAACTCCATTATACATGGTTTATTATCGTTACAGTAACATACCTACATCAGTAAAAAAATTAAGAAACCATTTTCAGAAGTAAAGGCTCCAAAACGATGACCGCGGTACATTACAGTAGGCCCTACCTGAAAACAATCAAAAACTTATAAAGTACGCTGCAGCTACATATTAAAAATTATAGCCGTACCTGATGAATAAGTACTAAACATGTCAAAAAGATTTGAAAATGAAAATGAATTACAGAAACCTTCATTTCGCCCAGCAAATGTACAAACTGTTCTAAACCATCTTCTTCGTGCCCCACGAAGGAAAGTTCATGCTGTTTGTATTATCCTTGCAACGAGAAATGCAGAAATGCTGACAAGCAATAGTAGTTACAAATTAATTACAATAATGCCTTATCTTAGCATAATAAAGAATTAAAAGCGTAAATACTATACTTTACTTAAAGATATGATAGTTTCAATCAATAATGACATCTAAAATGTTCCTTCTACACGTCGACAATATTCAGTATTTTAGGGTATGATGGATCCTCTATACTTTTTATTGTACTTTAAAAATCCTACATAAAATTGAGCCCTTCAGATTGCAATTTAATCTTTATAGATACATTTCAGAATACATAATATTTTTGTAGAAAATGGAAAATCTATAAGTCCGTAATAAAAAAGATAGGCGAAAAATCAACTTCTGATTGATCGATTTTTCCTCTTTGCAAACACATTCCCTCAAATAACAAATTACATCTGCTTATAAATTTAGGTCGTATATACATATCTGCATCTATATATAGTCTACTCATATATAATTTATAATTAAATTATTTAAAAACAAAATGTTGAGTAAATACTTTAACACTCTTTTAACTTTCATTAAAATTTGACCTCGTCCTAAATATCAAAGCAATTTCTGAAGAACTAGCTTAATTGCAATTGACAGTCACAGCTTTAGCACTTTTGTATCCTGTAGCAAGAGGAAGGCAATTACGTTTAGGAGCGTGTTATATTAAGGAAGTACAAACGTAGAGTATTATTAGACTTGTCGAGTACACTATCACCAGCTATGGACGAACTGACGTTTTTTAGGTTATATAACTAACAAAGGTGAATCGTTTAAATTTGTTTTTTAGAAAATGCATGGTAATTTAAGAAGAAAGGTAATTTTATGTTAGTATAATTTAAATTATACTCTTATGTTAGTATAATTTAAATGTTTACAAAAAATATTGTGACATAGGTTGATGACTTAAATTTAAAAAAATTACTTTGCAAATAAAATTAGGTATTTATTTCATTATATATGATTAAAATTACAAACCGTAGTAATTTAAATCTCTGGAAAATTCAATCGTAAAATTTAAAAACAGGATCTACTTTACTCTCTCTCTCTCGATTTGTTTCTTTATCTTTATATATATATAATAAATTTAAAATATTTGAAAAACATGAATACTTTTAATACATTTATTATTCAAATATTAAATAAAATATAAAATAAGATTTTGTTAGATACTGTTTTATCGGCGAAAAGCTTTGAATAATAAATGTATTAAAAGTAATTCATCTTGTTTTACATCTTGTTATCTTGTTTTTGAAATACTTTTAATTTATTAATTATATTACAAGAAAACATATCACCATATTCAATATTATATATATGTATATAGGCCTATGTATATATATATATATATATATATATATATATATATATATATATATGAGTACATTTCTCTTTAAAATAAAAAACGTTTTTTAATAAGTCAGTCAGTCAGGGTAGAAGAAGCTCTGTGGTTTTTGCTGCGGTTGTCTTCTTTACCATTGCCTGCAGCTTCTATCGGTATCAGGGCTGATAGTAATTATCTGATAAGAAATAGGAGTATTTTCCATTAGGAAGAACTCTTATATAGTTGGAAAATTTATAAAGTATTGTAGCATGGCGAAATGATTTTATATAAACTCGGGAAGAGTTTTCATTTGTTTTGTTGTAAACAGAATTGGCTACACTTAAAAATTATGTGTTTTAATAGGTAACAATGAGAGTTAAAAATAAATTGCAGTATAGGATGGATTAAGGTACAGTCCCTTTGCAGATGTATGATCACGGAATTAACGTGTGCAGTTACATACCTGAGGTAGACCAAATCTATATCGGGATAGTAAATAGGCGTTGCTTGAAATAAAACGTGCAAATAAGGGTAGATGGAATTGCGTGGGAGTAAGAATTAAGAAGAATTATAGCATACCTGAAGCGCATATACTCTCAATCTAGGCGAAGAGAACTATCTAGCCAATATTTTGTGCATCTTACATATCTATAACAATTTTTTTTGCACTTCGTTCCAAAGTTAACATGATTTAGACACAAGATTATCATAATATTAATATATATAAATTGCATATAAAATTGAGCAAATATTTTTGAATTTCCAGACCCCTTAAAATAAACTTTCATCTTAGTTTCCGGCTTACATTTACCGAAAAGGGTTATTTTCCAATTAAAATTCACTACAAAACAAAAGTAAAAGCTAAAAAAAATAATAATTTGTTTCCTCAGTAGCTATTATAGTTGGTCATTTTTACTTAAGAGCCATTATTGAAGCCCTTATTTATGTGAGTCTGAAAACATTTTTTTTTGTTATTATTATACCTTTATAGTTTAAAAGCTACAAAGGTTCCAGTACAGTGCGTTCCCGCTCTTCCCCTCACTCCCCGTTTGTCGACCACGTGAAGGGGGGACAACATACGTATTTAAAACCACCCAAGGGGTCAGAACAATATTCTGAAATAAATATGCCTTAGGTTTTCAGTCTATGCTCAACCTTCTTTAAATCCAGTATTATATTTGGTTTACAACAGCAACAGATCTTAGCCTCTGCTGCTAAACTTTACCTAGGTTGCTTTGTCTTCGCCAAGTGCCAAACCGTTTGTTTGGGAAACCCTGCAAAGGCTCTCAATACATATTTCACATTCTATTCTTCGCTAGTCTTATTTACAATTACATATTTTTCGCACAGAGGGGAACGCGCTGTACCTTTGTATCGTTTAAACTATAATATATATATATATATATATATATATATATATATATATATAATTACTAAAACATGTTTTTAAACTCACAAAAAAGGGCTTCAATAATGGATCTTACGTAAACTTTGCTAACTATAATACCCATAGTAATTGCTAAATGCGAGTGCCCCTGAACGCCAGGTCGGCTCACTCGCGCAAGGCAAAGGATTAGGACGTGCCGCATTCATTCCGGTACTTTGTTAGTCACCTGGTCCTTTCTTGATCAAACTCTAATTTTTTTAATTTGATGACACACCTCAGAAAGTTTAGCATAAATTAATTGTGAACATCGTTAGTATGAAAATTGATACCAGACAACAAACACTTTATTGTCACTGTTCATAAAGGGATATTATGAAATAAAAATATGTTAACTGTGCTGGCATTATAATACGTTAAAGAAGAACACTTACTAATCTAGCTTTGTCCTGTTAGTATTTTAAGTTTTTTTCATCCAAATAATAAGCAGTTTATGTTTATTATAAACTTTACATGTCTAATTGAAAGAAGTGTCTAAAATCTAGCCTACACGTAGTGTATATATTAAAAATTAATTAAAGTTATTCAGTGCAAACCTAAAAGTCATATGTTTTTTGACACCGTTATTTAAACTCTATGTTAGATGTCTTAGAAATTATTTATTACTCAACGGCTTAAATGACTTATTCTGACTTAGTTAAATTACTTTTGTTGGTCCATTCTCTCCAAACATAACAAAGTTGTAGTGAGTAGGGATACCTTTGCTCGTCCTTATTCTTGTGATATCAGAATATCTCTCCTATATCCCCCTCCAGAGTAATTAATGTCCCCACATTAATCCTATCTATCCACAATCCTTTACTTCTGGTACTCGCCACTACCCTTGTTATGCCATAATATCTCCCCTATATCCCCCTCCAGAGCACTTTATGACCCTGCCATAATCCTAATTATATTCACAATTCTTTAATTCTGGTACTCGTCAGTACCCTTGTGATACCATAATATCTCCCCTATATCCCTCTCCAGAGTATGTTATGTCCCCACCATAATTCTATCTATATGCATAATCCTATCTGTCCTTACACTTGTGATGCCATAATATCTCCCTCCAGAGTACCTTAGTCCCCACCATAATCCTATCTGTCCCTACACTTGTGATGCCATAATATCTCCCCTATATCCCTCTCCAGAGTATGTTATGTCCCCACCATAATTCTATATATATGCATAATCCTATCTGTCCCTACACTTGTGATACCATAATATCTCCCCTATATCCCTCTCCAGAGTATGTTATGTCCCCACCATAATTCTATCTATATGCATAATCCTATCTGTCCTTACACTTGTGATGCCATAATATCTCCCTCCAGAGTACCTTAGTCCCCACCATAATCCTATCTGTCCCTACACTTGTGATGCCATAATATCTCCCCTATATCCCTCTCCAGAGTATGTTATGTCCCCACCATAATTCTATATATATGCATAATCCTATCTGTCCTTACACTTGTAATGCCATAATATCTCCCTACAGAGTACCTTAGTCCCCACCATAATCCTATCTATATTCACAATCCTTTACTTCTGGTACTAGTCCCTACACTTGTGATGCTATATCTTCCCTACATCCTCCTCCAAAGTAATTATGCCCTCACCATAAATCTACCTACATCCACAGCCCTTCGTAGGCTGTAGTAGTCGCACTGACTGGTTTTAAAAATACGACGAAAATCCCCATTTACTCAACTAACCCAATTCTCACGAAAACAAACTTGCCCCTACACACAGGTGAAATTATTACTTAGAACTTTGACGTCACTAAGTGAAAATTCGACAAGGTGTTCATAGATAATTATTTAATAGAATTATATCGAATTTTCATTGTGAGTTTCGGTCTTCATCAAGCTCAAATTGCCAAACCTTGTCCAGAGAAACTTTCGTTAAACCTGCCTCTGCTCCGACCTCTGGACTAGAGTGAATTATTAACTTCAGGCGTCTATCTTGCCAAATTATCCTAACAATAGCCCGTGATGGAGTTCGTAGTTAATCGAATCGTTGCCATCCACGACCGCCCGCACTGGTTAGTAAACACGTGACCCTACGTACCACTTATTGTATAGGGCTTATAATAGAATGCTCTACCGGAGTGACCGCTGTATTAATGCTCAAAGTTAAATGTTAACTTTAATCTGGCAAAGGTCAAAGGTTTAGTGGCAAGGAGTTTCAATTCTTTTAGTAGCTTCAATAAATATTCAAAAACCTAGACTTATATATATATATATATATATATATATATATATATATATATATATATATTATATATATATATATATATATATATATATATTATAAAAAATATATATACTATATAATAATATATAATATATATATATTATATATATATATATATATATATATATATATATTATATATATATTATATAATATATATACTATATAATAATATATAATATATATATTATATATATATATATATATATATATATATATATATATATATATATATATATATATATATACCGTACGCGCCGAAATAAACCGTACTGAAACAATTGTAAGATTTTATTTTATTTCATTGTATTTTATTTACATAGTTCTACAAACATATACAAATAAAAAGAAGTTAAATCGGATAAACTCGGGTATAAACATAATATATATAAACTTCATTCAATTTGACGCAACACTAATTTCGTTCTTGAAGGTTTTGTATCAATTTGGTAAAGAACGGTTCTTTAATGCTCGTTCGTATCCACAGTTATTTTTTCCTGTGGTTGGACAATGGTAGTTGGGGCATCACGGAAAATCTTCTCCTTCATCATTTCCCAGACTTAGGCGTCAGGTGGTGTAAGATCCGGGGAGTGGATTAGGTAGTGAACGTTGGTTCTAAGAGATATGATAAGGTTTCTTGAAGAAAACAATGTTAGGTGATGTAAGATTGGGGGAGTGGGCTGGGTAAGGAAGGGTTTTCTAAGGGAGATGAGGAGGTTTCTTGAGGGAAAGCAATCTGATATGATGTAAGATCGGGGGGAGTGGGCTGGGTAAAAAAAGTTTGTTCTAAGGGAGATGAGGCGATTGCCAAAAGTTTCTTGAAGGAATGTAATGTTGTCTAATTCTATGTGCCTGGTTGCGCCATCTTGCTGGAACCATTGTGAACGAAAAGACAGGTTTCGGGCACAACCAAATATTCTGAGGTCTCCTACAAAACGACTAAAAATACCCATTCTACTAGCACTCCATCACAGTTTAGTTATAACATGCTACTTCCTCTCGATACGTAAAAGGTCGAATTGTGATTTTCGAATAACAGTTACTAAATCACAGGTTATTAAATCACTGCTAAACGATAGTCTTACCTTTACTTAACAAGTGATCGTTTGACTTTTGTATTTGTAATTGATTTTTACAATAAAATCAATAAAAATCTATTAATCTATTTAATATTATGTTTTTGAAAATTTCTATTGCTACATCATTTCCTTTTTTAAAACATATTTGTGGATATATTGTATTTTTTTATTTTTAGATAACTATTCAGCGTTATGTCTGATAGTAATTTTAAAACATTATTCAATATGTTTTCTTTGCTGTGGCTTTGGCAAGTGAAATCTTCTAGAAAAAAAGTTGAATACGTTAATAATGTTTTTTGACAACTTTATTGGCAGCTCTTGTTGCTTTCAACCGTAACATAATTTAAAATAACTGCATTGACAACATCTGACAGTGGATTAACAATCTTCCTCTGTCAATGTTTTTAATTAAAACTATATTTCTGATCAAGTTTATTGACTTCAAATGATGTATCCGCTACTAAATCATGTTGGCGGTCATTTCATAAATTCTTTTTAGCACTGATCTGACACAATTACCAGCTAGATATGTAATCATTGGAACATATTCCCTAACATTTTATTATTATATTATAACAGTTATATTAGAAGCTACTGGTCTACTTTAAGCAACCCCTCCAAGCTGTTATTCCCAACGATTTGTTCTTCCCTACGAGACCATCAACCTTCTATATATTCTAGAGAGGGGGAACTCCATTTCACTGCTTAAATTCTGTTATTTAAAGTTCTTTGATTAAAAACAATTTTAAACCCTGCCTACACATTTCGCAATGAGTAGTTATAAGGTCTTAGAATTTAGAATCCAGTATTTTTGTAACCTTCGGATGATGGTAACTGTGTTAGCGAAATGTACATAAAGGATGTGTAAATATCTGTAGCCTAGGATTATAATTGCTTAATAATTATAATTACTCTACTAGTAGCGTGCTTGTGAGATGAAGCCAGTGGAGGTAAATATAAGGGGCCTACTGTCATTTACGAAAATATAGTGGGGGTTCTAATAATAATCACACTTAATAAAAAAAACCTATAAAAATACAAATAAATAGTGTTTAACATTTATTACGTAGCATATTTCACATATATATACTTTTTGCATATATATACACCACATGTAAACCATTGTTTTTCAAAAAGACATTTTATAAGAGGGACACTCTGTTTTGTAAAAATAAAAATTATGGATGAAGATGCGTTAATATTTTCTTCAAATTTTAATAGCAATTTTTGTATGTAAAGCGAATATCAATTTTTAAAAAAAAAACGTTGTATTTATCAACTAAGGTAGTTTCCTGGTCTGAAATGGAATCTATAGTTGACGTGAGAAATAATGTTTATTTGTTGTAAAAAAAAATACCAAGCAGTTATGTCCAATGGAGCGGATCGCCCCCCCCCTAGGGACGCCACTGACGCTACAGTACTATGTATAGGTTTATGTAGAATCTTTTGCAAACGTTTTACGCGAATGAGCAAAAATTGTGCTCTTTTTCATAAAACATAAAAATCTCCTGGATCAGGGTAAAACAGAATCTATGACTTCTGGAGACTACTTCGTTCTCAGGTAGGCCACTCTGCTCGTCAGAGAACTAACCTCCCCTTTATCCCAAATAGCGAAGACACTCACTATGATAATTATGCCTTACTAAATTCCTTCGCTCCACCCTTACAGACGAGAGTAATGCGGTTCTTCTTAAAACACAAAGCAATAATACTATAAAATTTTTATTTTACTTCTATTTGATCTTTGTTACTAATAATAAAACAAGTAATACAAGCACAAATTTTACGATCAATTCCTACTTACATCAACAATGAAAAATCTTGTTTTTAGTTACTTTTAAAAAATAATTACAATTAATATAAATAAAATAACATAACTTATACGTTAAAACAGCTGTTATACCACAAAAGCTATAACATAAAATCAGCTGTTTTATAAAATCATATGTTTTCACTTATTTTAATTCAAATGGGGTGAAATAGCTATATTGCATACCTTGGCCTTTTTTTGAAACGTTTTTCTGCCATATAAAACTAAAATTAATTCATTAATAAATTTAAGTAATTAATCCATATTTAAAAATCTGTATTAACATCAAGTGTCATCCACTACAAGTTAAAAAAAAAAAAATGTAATTGAACTTGAGTGGATGAATAAAATGTATTTTATTAACGATTAAAAACTGAACAAGTTATGGGCCTATATAAGAAGGGTGTTAAAAGGAATTGATACAGATAATAAAAATTACTAACAACCAATTTTTATAAAAAAAAGGTTTTCTCGAAAACATTTTAATATTCATGTTAAGTAACCAATAATAAGGTTAAGCCTTAACATGAAATTTACAATATTTTAAATAATGGAAAATTAATTTTCAGTACGAACATTAATAATTAGATTCAAGATGAAATTATTAACAACTTAATGAGTCTGATAAGTTTAGGGAGGGTTTAAGCCCTCTTAGAGCAAAATATCTAAACCCTTCTCGCCCCACTTATCCCGAAATGTAAAGGAAATTCATAACCTTGTTACTTCAGTTAAAATTTTAGTTTGTAATTGGATAAAAGGCGTTGCCTTTAATAAAGCTCAGCGAGACTAGGTTATATTGACATGCCGAGTTAGCTTACACGCTTCAAACTTTTAAGTGCACCTGAAGAAGGTAATTTAATGAAACAACCAAGCTATATTTAAGACTGCGATTTTGTAAATTAAGAAAGGCAAACTATATACGTTTATATTTAATTATTGATTATTTCATAACCTCGCCTCTTTCAACTAAGACTTCTTTAACTATCAATATTTACAACCTTACAGCTTAACCTACAATGTATTTGTGACGGGACTACTTCAAATGACCAAAGATCATCTAACCAAAATACGCAGCTGTCAAATAACCAAATACGCGACATTCAAATAATCGTAATACACGGGCTTTAAATAACCAAATACACGCATTTCAAATAACCAAATACACCGACTTCAACTAAAAGTAATGTTGCGGGTTATCGCTATGCCGCTCCGCAGGCGTTCAACGTACAACTTGACGTTAATAAATAAATGGGAAATAATATTTCTATAAATATCTAAACTTACTAGTTATCAATAAACTATTTTATACTTAACTTTAACCCTTGTATTACGATTATTTGAATGTCGCGATTATTTGAATTAGTTATTTGGTTAACTAACGGCCGCGTAAAGAGAGAGAGAGATTTTCTTCTTCAAATTTTCAATCGTTAATAAAATATTTGATGACACTTGATGATATTACCGTTTTTCGAAATAAAAATTCAATAATTAAATTAATTTAAATAATTTTAGTTTAATATGGGAAGAAAACGTATCATAATAGGGGCAAGGTATGAAATATAGTTATTTTGTCCCATTTGATAACATATGATTTCATAAAACGGCTGATTTTATGTTGTAGGTTATGTGGTAGAACAATTATTTCAACATATAGGTTATATTAGATGTAATTATTTTATCAGAAGTAACTAAAATAAAATTGTTCTACGTTGACTTGAGTAGAAATTGACTTAATTTTTTTTTTTTTAATTAAGTAGGGATTGACTTTTAAAAATTTGTTTTAAATTATTTGTTTATTTAAAAATTCTAGATTTTTGGGGCGTCACAGCTGACATTGTTCTCCATACTCTGTACTACGTCGATGAACATTAATTTAGAAAGAAAATTAAAAAAGAACGACTAGCTAAATTAAGCCCACCTTATTAAATACAAATGTTAAAGATCTTGCTTCGTACAATAGTCTCATTGTCAAGTTGGATGACGTAGTGACGTCAAGATAAGATACCTGAAACTTAAATCAACCCATTATTACTATTGGTGACTTCGAGAAAGAACTGAAAAACACCTGCTCCATAGATTATTGCTTGCAAAAAAACTAAAACTGTTACTCGGGATAAATTATCGTTTCAAAAAGAATAACAATTTCCAGTCGGATAAATGTTCGCCTGTGAAAGAAATAAAATATACTGTTTGATAAATGATTGCTTGAAAATGAATATAATATATATATATATATATATATATATATATATATATATATATATATATATATATATTTACACTGTCGGATAAATATACCTTGAGGAAGAATGACAAATCGCTGTTGGATAAATGTTCACTTGTGAAAGAATAACAATTCGCTGTCGGATAAATGATTGTTATTCCTGAGAAAGAATAACAATATATTGTCTAATAAATGATTGCTTGAAAAAAATATAATATTTACTGTCGGATAAATATACCCTGAGAAAGAAATACAAATCTCTGTTGGATAAAGGTTCGCCTGAAAAAGAATATGAATTCGCTTTCGGATAAATTTTTACCTGTGAAAGAGAAACAATTCACTGTCGGATAAATGTTCCTCTGTGAAAGAATAACAATTCGCGGTTGGATAAATGATTGTTATTCCTGAGAAAGAATAACAATATATTGTCTAATAAATGATTGCTTGAAAAAAATATAATATTTACTGTCGGATAAATATACCCTGAGAAAGAAATACAAATCTCTGTTGGATAAAGGTTCGCCTGAAAAAGAATATGAATTCGATTTCGGATAAATTTTTACCTGTGAAAGAGAAACAATTCACTGTCGGATAAATGTTCCTCTGTGAAAGAATAACAATTCGCGGTTGGATAAATGATTGTTATTCCTGAGAAAGAATAACAATATATTGTCTAATAAATGATTGCTTGAAAAAAATATAATATTTACTGTCGGATAAATATACCCTGAGAAAGAATTACAAATCTCTATTGGATAAAGGTTCGCCTGAAAAAGAATATGAATTCGCTTTCGGATAAATTTTTACCTGTGAAAGAGAAACAATTCACTGTCGGATAAATGTTCCTCTGTGAAAGAATAACAATTCGCGGTTGGATAAATGATCTCCTGAGAAAGAATAAAAATTCACTGAATGATAAATGATTGTTTGAAAAAGAATATATATATATATACTCGGATAAATATACTCTGAGGAGGAATCGCTGTTAGATAAATGATAGCCTGAAAAAAATAAAACATGTACTGTCTGATAAACGATTGCTTGAAAAAGAATATATATACATATATACTGTCTGATAAATGATCGCCTGAAAGAGTAAATATTTTCTGTTGGATAAATTTTCTGATCCCCGACATAACTAAAACCATATTGTTCCAAAACCTTGTGCTCTAAGAGAAGAACTTGGCAATGATTTAACCTGTGATAACGGATCAATGGAAAAATGCAACTCTAGTAAAAACTAAAACGCTTTTATATCTTCCTGATTTTTCCTTCATTTTACAACTCAAAAGAGTTTTTATAGGTTGCTCTGTAGTGTTTTCACTCAAGTTACAGTTTTCCACAATAGATCAATTTCTACTGAAATGGACAGGTGCTGCATTTCCTTATAATTTCAAATATTTAAAATATAGTCAAGTTATTAAAAGACAACTTTATTTAAGAAAGTCGTGACGTCAAAGCCCTAAAGGCGGAGGGCTCTGTTTATTGATCTATAACGGAAATAACAAAGCCTTTGAGATAGTTGACTAATTATAGAAACAGAACTTCCTTGGAGCAGTTTGCGCATGCGCATAGCCCCAAAAGTACACAATGGAATGCATATTAGCACTTAGCGAACGGCAATGGCAAATCCCCACAGTACATGTAAAAACACGTTTCTGCTAATGGTACAGCGCGATATGTCCACATCAATTGTAAAATGTCTTTAACAGATTGTTTTGTAAGAACGGTTATGCATTAATTAGGTCTCTATGTATTGATGAAGCAGGCGATGGTCCTACTTCAAGAGACCGAAGTGTTTTGAAGATGAGTTAATACAGCCTTCAAAATAATATACTCGTTTGGTTATGAAGGTGGTTTTAAATGAATTTGTAAAGAGTTCATTCAAGTATAGAAATGGGAAAAAGGTTACATCAATAAGGAAAAGTGCGAATTACTTCGAAGGACAATTTTGTTATTCGCAATAAACTAAACTGCCAAGGCTAAAAATATTATGCCACAATGGGTTGTGGACTTTTGGATTGTGTTCTTAGCTTGCACGATTCCTGTTAACACTGCGCTTAATTTGCCTACACTGCGCCGTATTTAGTCTTCCTTGCACTGTACACATAATGAGCACAGTTCTGCAACGTGTGTACAAATAGATATATAGATATATTTAGGATATATTTTTTTGCAATTTATTTTTTATTATTACTTCCTACCTCTTACTTCTTATTACGAGCTTCCAAAGTTGGCCTCGATGTCTCCTATATACACACTTTTTTTTATTATTACATACAAACATTTCATAAACAAGGATATTTACAATGTGTTTAACTTTTTTTATCAACTAATGGTGTTGGTATTATCAAAACCCCTTACTAGGCCATATCACACCGTTAATCTACATTACATACAATCATTTTATAAACAAGGATATTTACAGTGTGTTTAAAGTTTTTCTATCAACTAATGGTGTTGGTATTATCAAAACCCCTTACTAGGCCATATCACACCGTTAATCTACATTACATACAATCATTTTACAAACAAGGATATTTACAGTGTGTTTAAAGTTTTTTTATCAACTAATGGTGTTGGTATTATCAAAACACCTTGCTAGACCACATCACACCATTAATCTACATTACATACAATCATTTTATAAATAAGGATATTTACAGTGTGTTTAAAGTTTTTTTATTAACTAATAGTGTTGGTATTATCAAAACTCCATACTAGACCACATCACATCGTTATTCTACCTATTTTTTTAAGTTTAAAAGCATGGTTTTCGAAAGCCTGTTCAAGAAAGTTATATATTCTTACGGTTCGTCTAATGAATACTTTGAAAGCACTTTTGTTTAACCACAGCGCATTGCAAGAAGTTTATTTCAAATTATCACTCAAGACTTAAGTACGTGGAGTCAAGTTTACATTAGAATTGACGCTTATGCCTTCCAATGTTAATCAGCAAATTGTAAAACCTGAAACTCGTAGACAATAGGGTTTGATATCTATGAGAAAACTTCTCTCAGTTGTTCCATACTAATCAGATAGGTAACAGAGCAAATAATTTCAAGTCTCTGTGACTCTCATCAAGTAGACCTATTTCAATTCCATCTGATTGTTCACAGTCTACATATATATATATATATATATATATATATATATATATATATATATATATATAACAAAACTAATCGTTAAAAAAAACTGTTCTTCCACATAACCTATAACATAAAATCAGGATTTTTTATGAAATCATATGTTAACACTATACATATATTTCAATTCTGTGAAAAAATCTTTTCACAAAAAGATCAAAGTAGCTATATCATTATTTTGTCGTATTGGCTCTAAAATAAGTGGTAACATATGATTTTATAAAAAACCTGATTTTATGTTATAGGTTATGTGGCAGAACAGCTATTTTAAAGCATAGGTTTGGTTCCATTATTTATAACAATTGTAATTATTTAATAAAAAGCAAATAAACTAGAATTTGTCTTTGTTGACCTAAGTAGGAATGGACCTAAAAAAATGTTGTTTGTGTTACTTGTTTACCGTGAAAAATTGATTTTGGTCAATGGAAAAAAAATGTTACAATTGTGTGAAAGGTTACCAGTAGACGAAGTGTCGGTTTATTTCAGCTGTTTAGAAAACACTCACTAGGCATTATGGATAGTTCACTTCATTTACTGCCTAACATAAGAAGTTCAAATACTAAATAAATTATGATTGATTCCCTCTTGAACTCTTATGTTTATCTGAACCAGACCTACTCTCTACTGGAGTGTTTATCCATTACATTACCTTATAAGAAGAAGGATAAAGTAATATAAAATTAGGTAGGATATAATGATCCCAAGGTAGTGTGGATATGGGATATTACGCTATCACGTGGTCAAGGCCGTTTACCTAATGTAAACCTACTCTCTACTAGAGTGTTTATCCATTACATTACCTTATAAGAAGAAGGATAAAGTAATATAAAATTAGGTAGGATATAATGATCCCAAGGTAGTGTGGATATGGGATATTACGGTATCACGTGATCAAGGCCGTTTACCTAATGTAAACCTACTCTCTGCTAGAGTGTTTATCCATTACATTACCTTATAAGAAGAAGGATAAAGTAATATAAAATTAGGTAGGATATAATGATCCCAAGGTAGTGTGGATATGGGATATTACGGTATCACGTGGTCAAGGCCGTTTACCTAATGTAAACCTACTCTCTACTAGAGTGTTTATCCATTACATTACCTTATAAGAAGAAGGATAAAGTAATATAAAATTAGGTAGGATATAATGATCCCAAGGTAGTGTGGATATGGGATATTACGGTATCACGTGATCAAGGCCGTTTACCTAATGTAAATCTACTCTTTACTAGAGTGTTTATCCATTACATTACCATATAAGAGGAAGGATAAAGTAATATAAAATTAGATAGGATATAATGATCCCAAGATAGTGTGGATATGGGATATTAAGCTATCACGTGGTCAAGGCCGTTTACCTAATGTAAATCTACTCACTACTAGAGTGTTTATCATTACATTACCTTATAAGAAGAAGGATAAAGTAATATAAAATTAGGTAGGATATAATGATCCCAAGGTAGTGTGGATATGGGATATTACGCTATCACGTGGTCAAGGCTGTTTACCTAATGTAAACCTACTCTCTACTAGAGTGTTTATCCATTACATTACCTTGTAAGGAGAAGGATAAAGTAATATAAAATTAGGTAGGATATAATGATCCCAAGGTAGTGTGGATATGGGATATTACGGTATCACGTGGTCAAGGCCGTTTACCTAATGTAAACCTACTCTCTACTAGAGTGTTTATTCATTACATTACCTTGTAAGGAGAAGGATAAAGTAATATAAAATTAGGTAGGATATAATGATCTCAAGGTAGTGTGGATATGGGATATTACGCTATCACGTGCTCAAGGCTGTTTACCTAATGTAAACCTACTCTCTACTAGAGTGTTTATCCATTACATTACCTTGTAAGGAGAAGGATAAAGTAATATAAAGTTAGGTAGGATATAATGATCCCAAGGTAGTGTGGATATGGGATATTACGCTATCACGTGGTCAAGGCCGTTTACCTAATGTAAACCTACTCTCTACTAGAGTGTTTATCCATTACATTACCTTATAAGAAGAAGGATAAAGTAATATAAAATTAGATAGGATATAATGATCCCAAGGTAGTGTGGATATGGGATATTAAGCTATCACGTAGTCAAGGCCGTTTACCTAATGTAAATCTACTCTCTACTAGAGTGTTTATCCATTACATTACCTTATAAGAAAAAGGATAAAGTAATATAAAATTAGGTAGGATATAATGATCCCAAGGTAGTGTGGATATGGGATATTACGGTATCACGTGATCAAGGCCGTTTACCTAATGTAAACCTACTCTATACTAGAGTGTTTATCCATTACATTACCTTGTAAGGAGAAGGATAAAGTAATATAAAATTAGGTAGGATATAATGATGCCAAGGTAGTGTGGATATGGGATATTACGGTATCATGTGATCAAGGCCGTTTACCTAATGTAAATCTACTCTTTACTAGAGTGTTTATCCATTACATTACCTTGTAAGGAGAAGGATAAAGTAATATAAAATTAGGTAGGATATAATGATCCCAAGGTAGTGTGGATATGGGATATTACGGTATCACGTGATCAAGGCCGTTTACCTAATGTAAACCTACTCTCTACTAGAGTGTTTATCCATTACATTACCTTGTAAGGAGAAGGATAAAGTAATATAAAATTAGGTAGGATATAATGATCCCAAGGTAGTGTGGATATGGGATATTACGGTATCACGTGGTCAAGGCCGTTTACCTAATGTAAATCTACTCTTTACTAGAGTGTTTATCCATTACATTACCATATAAGAGGAAGGATAAAGTAATATAAAATTAGGTAGGATATAATGATCCCAAGGTAGTGTGGATATGGGATATTACGGTATCACGTGGTCAAGGCCGTTTACCTAATGTAAATCTACTCTTTACTAGAGTGTTTATCCATTACATTACCTTGTAAGGAGAAGGATAAAGTAATATAAAATTAGGTAGGATATAATGATCCCAAGGTAGTGTGGATATGGGATATTACGGTATCACGTGATCAAGGCCGTTTACCTAATGTAAATCTACTCTTTACTAGAGTGTTTATCCATTACATTACCATATAAGAAGAAGGATAAAGTAATATAAAATTAGGTAGGATATAATGATCCCAAGGTAGTGTGGATATGGGATATTAAGCTATCACGTGGTCAAGGCCGTTTACCTAATGTAAATCTACTCTTTACTAGAGTGTTTATCCATTACATTACCTTGTAAGGAGAAGGATAAAGTAATATAAAATTAGGTAGGATATAATGATCCCAAGGTAGTGTGGATATGGGATATTACGCTATCACGTGGTCAAGGCCGTATACCTAATGTAAATCTACTCTTTACTAGAGTGTTTATCCATTACATTACCTTGTAAGGAGAAGGATAAAGTAATATAAAATTAGGTAGGATATAATGATCCCAAGGTAGTGTGGATATGGGATATTAAGCTATCACGTGGTCAAGGCCGTTTACCTAATGTAAATCTACTCTTTACTAGAGTGTTTATCCATTACATTACCTTGTAAGGAGAAGGATAAAGTAATATAAAATTAGGTAGGATATAATGATCCCAAGGTAGTGTGGATATGGGATATTACGGTATCACGTGGTCAAGGCCGTTTACCTAATGTAAATCTACTCTATACTAGAGTGTTTATCCATTACATTACCTTATAAGAAGAAGGATAAAGTAATATAAAATTAGATAGGATATAATGATCCCAAGGTAGTGTGGATATGGGATATTACGGTATCACGTAATCAAGGCATTTAATTAATGTAAACCTACTCTCTTTCAGTAGAAGAGAGATGTCGCCCGATACCCGGAGACTGGCTCTCCTGAAGTAGAAATTGTTTCTGCCGGGAACATAAACTGATATCTAATGGTTTCTAGCTAGTAGATATTTACTCAATAAAAAATATAAAACGTAGCGTAAGGTTAGTAATGAATAGGATTTTGTGTCTCTTATTATTGTTAAAATATTAGTAAAAGGTATTTGATCTATATTCTAACAAACAAATGAACAATGATTTTAGGAAACATAATATGCCTTTTCTACAACAATCGCTATTACAATACTCCAGACAAGATTTCTCTAACATGCAAAGTTACTTGTAAAGAATGTCTAAAGCTGGTGTCTGTAAATCAATGGCCCCTTTAAAGAGTCAATTTGTTTCTCAAATCGAGCGAACGGATTAAGCGTGGCGCTAACGTATTTAATTCCAGTCAAGCACGAATAACCGGCTGATTAGCCAGAAGGAACAGGACAAGGCTAGCATTTTAATGTTTAATTAAGGTTCCCATTGGACTTCACCAGTACCGAGTCAGCTCCAAGGAATTTCTCGAGGATCCCTTGTGTACGTGTCCAGGTATTCCAAAGACGTCCAGAATTAATTTTGAAATAATAGAATTGAAAATGTGTTTGAGCAGCATATGTCATTACTTTCATGGTATATTATAGGCCTAAATATAGTGATTTTGCTACTGTAAAGGACATTTCATCTTAAATGATATTTAAATAAATACCACTGGTGTTATTTATTCTCTCTACCGCCTACCTACTCTCTATTGGGGTCACAGAGAGGTGATTTCCCGTAACACTTCTTAGAAAGAAAATAGGATGAAATTATGCATGTACAAAGAAAGTACATAATGGTCGCCTAGTAATAGGAATAGGGGAAACTATGGCCTTCGTGGGAAGGTTTCAAGAAACTTATTATGAACTGGAGGTAGAGAGGTATCGCACCGGGGAAACTACGACCTTCGTGGGAAGGTTTCAAGAAACTTATTATGAACTGGAGGAAGAACGGTATCGCACCGGGGAAACTACGACCTTCGTGGGAAGGTTTCAAGAAACTTATTATGAACTGGAGGAAGAGAGGTATCGCACCGGGGAAACTATGGCCTTCGTGGGAAGGTTTCAAGAAACTTATTATGAACTGGAGGAAGAGAGGTATCGCACCGGGGAAACTACGGCCTTCGTGGGAAGGTTTCAAGAAACTTATTATGAACTGGAGGAAGAGAGGTATCGCACCGGGGAAACTACGGCCTTCGTGGGAAGGTTTCAAGAAACTTATTATGAACTGGAGGAAGAGAGGTATCGCACCGGGGAAACTATGGCCTTCGTGGGAAGGTTTCAAGAAACTTATTATGAACTGGAGGAAGAGAGGTATCGCACCGGGGAAACTACGGCCTTCGTGGGAAGGTTTCAAGAAACTTATTATGAACTGGAGGAAGAGAGGTATCGCACCGGGGAAACTACGGCCTTCGTGGGAAGGTTTCAAGAAACTTATTATGAACTGGAGGAAGAGAGGTATCGCACCGGGGAAACTATGGCCTTCGTGGGAAGGTTTCAAGAAACTTATTATGAACTGGAGGAAGAGAGGTATCGCACCGGGGAAACTACGACCTTCGTGGGAAGGTTTCAAGAAACTTATTATGAACTGGAGGAAGAGAGGTATCGCACCGGGGAAACTACGACCTTCGTGGGAAGGTTTCAAGAAACTTATTATGAACTGGAGGAAGAGAGGTATCGCACCGGGGAAACTATGGCCTTCGTGGGAAGGTTTCAAGAAACTTATTATGAACTGGAGGAAGAGAGGTATCGCACCGGGGAAACTACGGCCTTCGTGGGAAGGTTTCAAGAAACTTATTATGAACTGGAGGAAGAGAGGTATCGCACCGGGGAAACTACGGCCTTCGTGGGAAGGTTTCAAGAAACTTATTATGAACTGGAGGAAGAGAGGTATCGCACCGGGGAAACTACGGCCTTCGTGGGAAGGTTTCAAGAAACTTATTATGAACTGGAGGTAGAGAGGTATCGCACCGGGGAAACTACGGCCTTCGTGGGAAGGTTTCAAGAAACTTATTATGAACTGGAGGAAGAGAGGTATCGCACCGGGGAAACTACGGCCTTCGTGGGAAGGTTTCAAGAAACTTATTATGAACTGGAGGAAGAGAGGTATCGCACCGGGGAAACTACGGCCTTCGTGGGAAGGTTTCAAGAAACTTATTATGAACTGGAGGTAGAGAGGTATCGCACCGGGGAAACTACGGCCTTCGTGGGAAGGTTTCAAGAAACTTATTATGAACTGGAGGAAGAGAGGTATCGCACCGGGGAAACTACGGCCTTCGTGGGAAGGTTTCAAGAAACTTATTATGAACTGGAGGAAGAGAGGTATCGCACCGGGGAAACTACGGCCTTCGTGGGAAGGTTTCAAGAAACTTATTATGAACTGGAGGAAGAGAGGTATCGCACCGGGGAAACTACGGCCTTCGTGGGAAGGTTTCAAGAAACTTATTATGAACTGGAGGAAGAGAGGTATCGCACCGGGGAAACTACGGCCTTCGTGGGAAGGTTTCAAGAAACTTATTATGAACTGGAGGAAGAGAGGTATCGCACCGGGGAAACTACGGCCTTCGTGGGAAGGTTTCAAGAAACTTATTATGAACTGGAGGAAGAGAGGTATCGCACCGGGGAAACTACGGCCTTCGTGGGAAGGTTTCAAGAAACTTATTATGAACTGGAGGAAGAGAGGTATCGCACCGGGGAAACTACGGCCTTCGTGGGAAGGTTTCAAGAAACTTATTATGAACTGGAGGAAGAGAGGTATCGCACCGGGGAAACTACGGCCTTCGTGGGAAGGTTTCAAGAAACTTATTATGAACTGGAGGAAGAGAGGTATCGCACCGGGGAAACTACGGCCTTCGTGGGAAGGTTTCAAGAAACTTATTATGAACTGGAGGAAGAGAGGTATCGCACCGGGGAAACTACGGCCTTCGTGGGAAGGTTTCAAGAAACTTATTATGAACTGGAGGAAGAGAGGTATCGCACCGGGGAAACTACGGCCTTCGTGGGAAGGTTTCAAGAAACTTATTATGAACTGGAGGAAGAGAGGTATCGCACCGGGGAAACTACGGCCTTCGTGGGAAGGTTTCAAGAAACTTATTATGAACTGGAGGTAGAGAGGTATCGCACCGGGGAAACTACGGCCTTCGTGGGAAGGTTTCAAGAAACTTATTATGAACTGGAGGAAGAGAGGTATCGCACCGGGGAAACTACGGCCTTCGTGGGAAGGTTTCAAGAAACTTATTATGAACTGGAGGAAGAGAGGTATCGCACCGGGGAAACTACGGCCTTCGTGGGAAGGTTTCAAGAAACTTATTATGAACTGGAGGAAGAGAGGTATCGCACCGGGGAAACTACGGCCTTCGTGGGAAGGTTTCAAGAAACTTATTATGAACTGGAGGAAGAGAGGTATCGCACCGGGGAAACTACGGCCTTCGTGGGAAGGTTTCAAGAAACTTATTATGAACTGGAGGTAGAGAGGTATCGCACCGGGGAAACTACGGCCTTCGTGGGAAGGTTTCAAGAAACTTATTATGAACTGGAGGAAGAGAGGTATCGCACCGGGGAAACTACGGCCTTCGTGGGAAGGTTTCAAGAAACTTATTATGAACTGGAGGTAGAGAGGTATCGCACCGGGGAAACTACGGCCTTCGTGGGAAGGTTTCAAGAAACTTATTATGAACTGGAGGAAGAGAGGTATCGCACCGGGGAAACTACGGCCTTCGTGGGAAGGTTTCAAGAAACTTATTATGAACTGGAGGAAGAGAGGTATCGCACCGGGGAAACTACGGCCTTCGTGGGAAGGTTTCAAGAAACTTATTATGAACTGGAGGTAGAGAGGTATCGCACCGGGGAAACTACGGCCTTCGTGGGAAGGTTTCAAGAAACTTATTATGAACTGGAGGAAGAGAGGTATCGCACCGGGGAAACTACGGCCTTCGTGGGAAGGTTTCAAGAAACTTATTATGAACTGGAGGAAGAGAGGTATCGCACCGGGGAAACTACGGCCTTCGTGGGAAGGTTTCAAGAAACTTATTATGAACTGGAGGTAGAGAGGTATCGCACCGGGGAAACTACGGCCTTCGTGGGAAGGTTTCAAGAAACTTATTATGAACTGGAGGAAGAGAGGTATCGCACCGGGGAAACTACGGCCTTCGTGGGAAGGTTTCAAGAAACTTATTATGAACTGGAGGACGAGCGGTATCGCACCGGGGAAACTATGGCCTTCGTGGGAAGGTTTCAAGAAACTTATTATGAACTGGAGGAAGAGAGGTATCGCACCGGGGAAACTACGGCCTTCGTGGGAAGGTTTCAAGAAACTTATTATGAACTGGAGGAAGAGAGGTATCGCACCGGGGAAACTACGGCCTTCGTGGGAAGGTTTCAAGAAACTTATTATGAACTGGAGGAAGAGAGGTATCGCACCGGGGAAACTACGGCCTTCGTGGGAAGGTTTCAAGAAACTTATTATGAACTGGAGGACGAGCGGTATCGCACCGGGGAAACTATGGCCTTCGTGGGAAGGTTTCAAGAAACTTATTATGAACTGGAGGAAGAGAGGTATCGCACCGGGGAAACTACGGCCTTCGTGGGAAGGTTTCAAGAAACTTATTATGAACTGGAGGAAGAGAGGTATCGCACCGGGGAAACTACGGCCTTCGTGGGAAGGTTTCAAGAAACTTATTATGAACTGGAGGAAGAGAGGTATCGCACCGGGGAAACTACGGCCTTCGTGGGAAGGTTTCAAGAAACTTATTATGAACTGGAGGACGAGCGGTATCGCACCGGGGAAACTATGGCCTTCGTGGGAAGGTTTCAAGAAACTTATTATGAACTGGAGGACGAGCGGTATCGCACCGGGGAAACTATGGCCTTCGTGGGAAGGTTTCAAGAAACTTATTATGAACTGGAGGAAGAGAGGTATCGCACCGGGGAAACTACGGCCTTCGTGGGAAGGTTTCAAGAAACTTATTATGAACTGGAGGAAGAGAGGTATCGCACCGGGGAAACTATGGCCTTCGTGGGAAGGTTTCAAGAAACTTATTATGAACTGGAGGAAGAGAGGTATCGCACCGGGGAAACTACGGCCTTCGTGGGAAGGTTTCAAGAAACTTATTATGAACTGGAGGAAGAGAGGTATCGCACCGGGGAAACTACGGCCTTCGTGGGAAGGTTTCAAGAAACTTATTATGAACTGGAGGACGAGCGGTATCGCACCGGGGAAACTATGGCCTTCGTGGGAAGGTTTCAAGAAACTTATTATGAACTGGAGGAAGAGAGGTATCGCACCGGGGAAACTACGGCCTTCGTGGGAAGGTTTCAAGAAACTTATTATGAACTGGAGGAAGAGAGGTATCGCACCGGGGAAACTACGGCCTTCGTGGGAAGGTTTCAAGAAACTTATTATGAACTGGAGGAAGAGAGGTATCGCACCGGGGAAACTACGGCCTTCGTGGGAAGGTTTCAAGAAACTTATTATGAACTGGAGGAAGAGAGGTAACGCACCGGGGAAACTACGGCCTTCGTGGGAAGGTTTCAAGAAACTTATTATGAACTGGAGGAAGAGCGGTATCGCACCGGGGAAACTATGGCCTTCGTGGGAAGGTTTCAAGAAACTTATTATGAACTGGAGGAAGAGAGATATCGCACCGGGGAAACTACGGCCTTCGTGGGAAGGTTTCAAGAAACTTATTATGAACTGGAGGAAGAGAGGTATCGCACCGGGGAAACTACGGCCTTCGTGGGAAGGTTTCAAGAAACTTATTATGAACTGGAGGAAGAGCGGTATCGCACCGGGGAAACTATGGCCTTCGTGGGAAGGTTTCAAGAAACTTATTATGAACTGGAGGAAGAGAGGTATCGCACCGGGGAAACTATGGCCTTCGTGGGAAGGTTTCAAGAAACTTATTATGAACTGGAGGTAGAGAGGTATCGCACCGGGGAAACTACGGCCTTCGTGGGAAGGTTTCAAGAAACTTATTATGAACTGGAGGAAGAGAGGTATCGCACCGGGGAAACTACGGCCTTCGTGGGAAGGTTTCAAGAAACTTATTATGAACTGGAGGAAGAGAGGTATCGCACCGGGGAAACTACGGCCTTCGTGGGAAGGTTTCAAGAAACTTATTATGAACTGGAGGAAGAGAGGTATCGCACCGGGGAAACTACGGCCTTCGTGGGAAGGTTTCAAGAAACTTATTATGAACTGGAGGAAGAGAGGTATCGCACCGGGGAAACTACGGCCTTCGTGGGAAGGTTTCAAGAAACTTATTATGAACTGGAGGAAGAGAGGTATCGCACCGGGGAAACTACGGCCTTCGTGGGAAGGTTTCAAGAAACTTATTATGAACTGTAGGAAGAGAGGTATCGCACCGGGGAAACTACGGCCTTCGTGGGAAGGTTTCAAGAAACTTATTATGAACTGGAGGAAGAGAGGTATCGCACCGGGGAAACTACGGCCTTCGTAGGAAGGTTTCAAGAAACTTATTATGAACTGGAGGAAGAGAGGTATCGCACCGGGGAAACTACGGCCTTTGTGGGAAGGTTTCAAGAAACTTATTATGAACTGGAGGAAGAGAGGTATCGCACCGGGGAAACTACGGCCTTCGTGGGAAGGTTTCAAGAAACTTATTATGAACTGGAGGAAGAGAGGTATCGCACCGGGGAAACTACGGCCTTCGTGGGAAGGTTTCAAGAAACTTATTATGAACTGGAGGAAGAGAGGTATCGCACCGGGGAAACTACGGCCTTCGTGGGAAGGTTTCAAGAAACTTATTATGAACTGGAGGAAGAGAGGTATCGCACCGGGGAAACTACGGCCTTCGTGGGAAGGTTTCAAGAAACTTATTATGAACTGGAGGAAGAGAGGTATCGCACCGGGGAAACTACGGCCTTCGTGGGAAGGTTTCAAGAAACTTATTATGAACTGGAGGAAGAGAGGTATCGCACCGGGGAAACTACGGCCTTCGTGGGAAGGTTTCAAGAAACTTATTATGAACTGGAGGAAGAGAGGTATCGCACCGGGGAAACTACGGCCTTCGTGGGAAGGTTTCAAGAAACTTATTATGAACAGGAGGAAGAGAGGTATCGCACCGGGGAAACTACGGCCTTCGTGGGAAGGTTTCAAGAAACTTATTATGAACTGGAGGAAGAGCGGTATCGCACCGGGGAAACTATGGCCTTCGTGGGAAGGTTTCAAGAAACTTATTATGAACTGGAGGAAGAGAGGTATCGCACCGGGGAAACTACGGCCTTCGTGGGAAGGTTTCAAGAAACTTATTATGAACTGGAGGAAGAGAGGTATCGCACCGGGGAAACTACGGCCTTCGTGGGAAGGTTTCAAGAAACTTATTATGAACTGGAGGAAGAGAGGTATCGCACCGGGGAAACTATGGCCTTCGTGGGAAGGTTTCAAGAAACTTATTATGAACTGGAGGAAGAGAGGTATCGCACCGGGGAAACTACGGCCTTCGTGGGAAGGTTTCAAGAAACTTATTATGAACTGGAGGAAGAGAGGTATCGCACCGGGGAAACTACGGCCTTCGTGGGAAGGTTTCAAGAAACTTATTATGAACTGGAGGAAGAGAGGTATCGCACCGGGGAAACTACGGCCTTCGTGGGAAGGTTTCAAGAAACTTATTATGAACTGGAGGAAGAGAGGTATCGCACCGGGGAAACTACGGCCTTCGTGGGAAGGTTTCAAGAAACTTATTATGAACTGGAGGAAGAGAGGTATCGCACCGGGGAAACTACGGCCTTCGTGGGAAGGTTTCAAGAAACTTATTATGAACTGGAGGAAGAGAGGTATCGCACCGGGGAAACTATGGCCTTCGTGGGAAGGTTTCAAGAAACTTATTATGAACTGGAGGAAGAGAGGTATCGCACCGGGGAAACTACGGCCTTCGTGGGAAGGTTTCAAGAAACTTATTATGAACTGGAGGAAGAGAGGTATCGCACCGGGGAAACTACGGCCTTCGTGGGAAGGTTTCAAGAAACTTATTATGAACAGGAGGAAGAGAGGTATCGCACCGGGGAAACTACGGCCTTCGTGGGAAGGTTTCAAGAAACTTATTATGAACTGGAGGAAGAGCGGTATCGCACCGGGGAAACTATGGCCTTCGTGGGAAGGTTTCAAGAAACTTATTATGAACTGGAGGAAGAGAGGTATCGCACCGGGGAAACTACGGCCTTCGTGGGAAGGTTTCAAGAAACTTATTATGAACTGGAGGAAGAGAGGTATCGCACCGGGGAAACTACGGCCTTCGTGGGAAGGTTTCAAGAAACTTATTATGAACTGGAGGAAGAGAGGTATCGCACCGGGGAAACTACGGCCTTCGTGGGAAGGTTTCAAGAAACTTATTATGAACTGGAGGAAGAGAGGTATCGCACCGGGGAAACTACGGCCTTCGTGGGAAGGTTTCAAGAAACTTATTATGAACTGGAGGAAGAGAGGTATCGCACCGGGGAAACTACGGCCTTCGTGGGAAGGTTTCAAGAAACTTATTATGAACTGGAGGAAGAGAGGTATCGCACCGGGGAAACTACGGCCTTCGTGGGAAGGTTTCAAGAAACTTATTATGAACAGGAGGAAGAGAGGTATCGCACCGGGGAAACTACGGCCTTCGTGGGAAGGTTTCAAGAAACTTATTATGAACTGGAGGAAGAGCGGTATCGCACCGGGGAAACTATGGCCTTCGTGGGAAGGTTTCAAGAAACTTATTATGAACTGGAGGAAGAGAGGTATCGCACCGGGGAAACTACGGCCTTCGTGGGAAGGTTTCAAGAAACTTATTATGAACTGGAGGAAGAGAGGTATCGCACCGGGGAAACTACGGCCTTCGTGGGAAGGTTTCAAGAAACTTATTATGAACTGGAGGAAGAGAGGTATCGCACCGGGGAAACTATGGCCTTCGTGGGAAGGTTTCAAGAAACTTATTATGAACTGGAGGAAGAGAGGTATCGCACCGGGGAAACTACGGCCTTCGTGGGAAGGTTTCAAGAAACTTATTATGAACTGGAGGAAGAGAGGTATCGCACCGGGGAAACTACGGCCTTCGTGGGAAGGTTTCAAGAAACTTATTATGAACTGGAGGAAGAGAGGTATCGCACCGGGGAAACTACGGCCTTCGTGGGAAGGTTTCAAGAAACTTATTATGAACTGGAGGAAGAGAGGTATCGCACCGGGGAAACTACGGCCTTCGTGGGAAGGTTTCAAGAAACTTATTATGAACTGGAGGAAGAGAGGTATCGCACCGGGGAAACTACGGCCTTCGTGGGAAGGTTTCAAGAAACTTATTATGAACTGGAGGAAGAGAGGTATCGCACCGGGGAAACTATGGCCTTCGTGGGAAGGTTTCAAGAAACTTATTATGAACTGGAGGAAGAGAGGTATCGCACCGGGGAAACTACGGCCTTCGTGGGAAGGTTTCAAGAAACTTATTATGAACTGGAGGAAGAGAGGTATCGCACCGGGGAAACTACGGCCTTCGTGGGAAGGTTTCAAGAAACTTATTATGAACTGGAGGTAGAGAGGTATCGCACCGGGGAAACTACGGCCTTCGTGGGAAGGTTTCAAGAAACTTATTATGAACTGGAGGAAGAGAGGTATCGCACCGGGGAAACTACGGCCTTCGTGGGAAGGTTTCAAGAAACTTATTATAAACTGGAGGAAGAGAGGTATCGCACCGGGGAAACTACGGCCTTCGTGGGAAGGTTTCAAGAAACTTATTATGAACTGGAGGAAGAGAGGTATCGCACCGGGGAAACTACGGCCTTCGTGGGAAGGTTTCAAGAAACTTATTATGAACTGGAGGTAGAGAGGTATCGCACCGGGGAAACTACGACCTTCGTGGGAAGGTTTCAAGAAACTTATTATGAACTGGAGGTAGAGAGGTATCGCACCGGGGAAACTACGGCCTTCGTGGGAAGGTTTCAAGAAACTTATTATGAACTGGAGGAAGAGAGGTATCGCACCGGAGAAACTATGGCCTTCGTGGGAAGGTTTCAAGAAACTTATTATGAACTGGAGGAAGAGAGGTATCGCACCGGGGAAACTACGGCCTTCGTAGGAAGGTTTCAAGAAACTTATTATGAACTGGAGGAAGAGAGGTATCGCACCGGGGAAACTACGGCCTTCGTGGGAAGGTTTCAAGAAACTTATTATGAACTGGAGGAAGAGAGGTATCGCACCGGGGAAACTACGGCCTTCGTGGGAAGGTTTCAAGAAACTTATTATGAACTGGAGGAAGAGAGGTATCGCACCGGAGAAACTATGGCCTTCGTGGGAAGGTTTCAAGAAACTTATTATGAACTGGAGGAAGAGAGGTATCGCACCGGAGAAACTATGGCCTTCGTGGGAAGGTTTCAAGAAACTTATTATGAACTGGAGGAAGAGAGGTATCGCACCGGGGAAACTACGGCCTTCGTGGGAAGGTTTCAAGAAACTTATTATGAACTGGAGGAAGAGAGGTATCTCACCGGGGAAACTACGGCCTTCGTGGGAAGGTTTCAAGAAACTTATTATGAACTGGAGGAAGAGAGGTATCGCCCCGTTACTTACTAGCTGACACCGACTCTTAGCATTTCGGTCATCCAGTATCGCGCTGACTAAAACAAGGTGAGACATTCTTTAGTGCTTCCTGTAACAGTTCTCTTCTCCTCAGCAAGGTCCTATGCATCTTCCTCGACTAGGTGTAATACTACCATATGCCCCTGCAAAGCGGATATTCTTCGGAAGATAGGATGACCAACAGGTGAAGATGGATCTTTCCTTGTAAAGATGATGAGACATCTACCCGGGAGTTTCTCTTTTTTCGCGTTTCCTCAACCTCCTCGCTTTACGTTTTAACCTTTAATAAATCCTCCATGATCTAAGTGGGGCACGGGTTTTGTTTCAGAAATGCGACTCTATCGCACCTGGTAGTAGCACCTTAACACTACTGCGGATTCAAACGCAGTGACCAAAATATACCCCTACTTCATACCTTTAACTCTTAACACCGACTTCATCTTCCCCAGAAAATTGACATCGCTTATTGTAAGAACCAATCCTTTCAGAGAGACGAAGATACTTCCATACAAGACATACGTTCCTTGCAGAAACATATTCGAGTGCGCAGTACTTACTCCCATACTTTGAACTTTGGAGTGCTGCTTCTGGAAGACTTTCTGAGAGCTGTTCTCTTCAGTCAAAATGCATCGGAGTTATCGGCCGCTATCGTCCGGACTTTTAATGCTATCTAAAACTCCATCGACACGATAAACAAGAAGATTTGCACACACTCTCATTACTAGATGTCTGTGATATAACTACTTTAATTCTACTCCTATTCCAACCAGAGGCGGTTCCGTCATGAAATCTAAGAGAATTTGATTAAGAAAGAAGAATCCACGGATTTAAAGTGAAAGATTTTTGGAGTTGGTAAGCGAGAGTGACATGTCAACACGCATGCGCAACTAAACAAGTATAGACTCCCCCATCTACGAATTTATCAGGCCCATTCCTACACATTTTTCCAAATACCTTCTGTTTAAGAAGTCATTCACTCCCTGTCTAAGCTAAGCATTCCCAAGGTCACAACATATACATTGAAGCTTCTAAATGAAACTTCCGGTCATGAGCTATTAGCAACATTGGGACCTTGAAGAGCGAATTAATGTCAAGTTTTGAATAATCTTCAGTATAGTGTTTATTGAGTATTTTCAGTTAGCAGAAATAAATTCACTTGATTGCTTCATTAATACTTAATGACGTTTGCTGAATCAAAATAATTCAAGAAATGTGTCAAATGAAAACAAGCTGGTCGGTCACACCTCTGAAAATAGTGCAGCCCCCGCCCCTCCTAACCTACCTCTTTTTATCCCTACATAGAGGCTCTCTCTATAATTACATCCTAGAGTAGACTTACATCAGAGCACGTATCTTATGACTTTCTTATCTCTTACCTTGGGGCAGTTCATGTCTACAACTTAATCCTCCTTAAATTCTACATGCGTACAACCTTTTTATTTCCTACATGAGGAAGTAGCAATTTCATTCTATACGATATCTAGAAGGTATTCCAGTAATAGGCACCCCTGAACTTGTGGTTCTCCCGGCAATTCCAAGCATTTGTTGAACGTCTTTCAGTTGCGCTACCCTAATCCCCCACATATGCACCTCTAACTCTTACACCAGTCGATGCCAAACTTGTTTACCCCTTGGCCCCAATGTAGGCCTAGTATTTTTACAGAAAATGTGTTATTATTTCGTTGGTGACATAGTTTTGAGTCAATGATCAATTATTAAATTCCTTCTTTTTAGCTCACACATTCGTAATATATATCTTGTACAAATTATCAATCGTTACTAAAACACGTTTTTATTTTTCCAATCAAGTTTAAATACATTTTCTAAACCTATAGCGGATGACAATTGATGTTAATACAGTTTTTCAAATATTTATCCCATAAATTGTAAGATTTGCGAGGTCCAGCCGGATTCGAACTGAGAATCGTCATGTTGGAAGTCTAGCGCGCCTTGCGACTGCTCCAACTTTCCTAGAAATATATTTCTCAAAGATGTATATTAATTCTATGGTTACCCCTCATCTGGTTGTCGTCGAAACCTCCATTGTACAACCTTACACTGTTGCTATGGTTACCGCACATATCGTAAATACAGCCCATGATCACTAAAATAAATTATACTTCGTTAACCTCAATACGAATTTACTTAAAATTAGCTTTTCTGTACTACTTGTTTTTTTCTTACTACTGTACTTCATGTAGCCTATATTACAACCGCATACAAGAATTTTATCTTGTTATACAAAATCTATTTACTGGGTAAAAAATTAAGACAAAATTATTTCAAGTATTGCTCGTTACTCTTAAACAACTAGTGAAACATTATTACCTCTAACTACAACATTGTGTAGTTAATTGTGATTCATTTGACCGTATTTTTAAATTGAGAATTTTTAATTTTGCGATTTTTTTCAATCCTGGAGGACTTTTGCAAGGGCCTTAGCGTGATAGATTGCGCCGGCGACCATTTTTGGTAGTCTTACACATTCCGATAACTACAAGGACATGTAGTATACCTCTGTAACACCCCGATACAGAATAGGCCATGCTTAAGGAAGCGGCCATTCTTGCGTGAGGCATATCTTAGTCCATTTTTCGCACCTACCCACAATTCCACATCGTTACCGTGCTCTCGTCTCAAAGTCGTCTAAGAAAAATAGAAAATATTTTGTTCATGAAGGTACAGCTTATACCATTCCGTTCTACAGAAGCACTGTCATATTTCTGCTGTGTTATTATGTCCACAGTGTGGAATAATTTACTGTGGTTTAATAATAATAAATAATGACCAAAGTCCTCACCACAAATACTTTTTATTCTAACGTGATGTACATTTCGGCTTCCAAGTTATCATCTTTAGAGGCATGATAAACAACACTCTATATTGTGTCACGCCTCTGAGGATGATCATTTGATAACCGAAACGTATATCAGGTTGGAATACAAATATTTATGGAGACCTTTTAGTGTACTATATATTACTACATAATGCTCTTTAACCTAATCGGTCACCTTAATGATTCATAAAACATAGCAGATCTACAGCCAGTTCGTTATTTCGTTACATAAAGTTATTAAATATCTCCACTGGGATTTTTGCGTCATAAAATTAAAATAAAAGCATCTCTGAGGAGCATAACGTCCCCCACTGGGATTCCTGTAATTCATGGAACCTGTTGAACAAAACCTCTTCGTCCTTGGAGAACAATTTGCTTGGATTACTTGGCAACATCTAGAGAACGGCTTGAAATGTGTTGTGCGAAAATATTTTCTGAGGAACCGTTTTCGATCTCATAAATTCTTTTATAATCACTTAATATCTGTGATTTTACAAGAATAAGATGTGGGTTGTAGGTGATGTATTTCTCGTTAAATATTTATCAATGCACATACATTTCATTATCAATAGTATTTTCATGAAGCTTTAAAGTAACATATTGATATTATCAAGAGATTAAATACTGATATTATAAAGAGATTACATCCAACATTAGAAATATATTTGTTTTAGCACATATATATAAACTTGAACTTTAATATTCTATATTATTGTAACAATTATTATAATATCATTTTTCATAAATTTTCATTCGAAATTATTTGTTCATTTATTTATTATAATAATTTATGATACGAGTATGTTTAGTTTGTTGTGTGATCTATTGTAGGTCAGTGTTTTTTAATACTGTTTTCTTGTGTTTATATTTTTTACAACTATTTTTTCACAAAAATAAAATTAACAATTGTTAATTAGTGTTATGTGGTCACGCAATGGATTAAAAGTTCTTGAAAATGCTGACACTGATTGTAGGCAATATCGTAAAGCTGTTTGAGGTTTATATATATATATATATATATATGTGTGTGTGTGTGTGTGTGTGTGTGTGTGTGTGTGTGTGTGTGTGTGTGTGTGTGTGTGTGTGTGTGTGTGTGTGTGTGTGTGTGTGTGTGTGTGTGTGTGTGTGTGTGTGTGTGTGTGTGTGTGTGTGATTGTTGTATATATATAATCTTTACACAAAAGAGGCAAAGTATGTAAATAGATATTGCGGCTTATTTAGCTTAAAATAAGTGATAACATAGGATTTTATAAAACAGCTGATTTTAGGTTAACGGTTATAAGGTAGTAAAGCTGTTTTAAAACATTTTGTTTTAACAGTATTTTTGACACAGATTATCATTGAAAAATTATATACAGATAGAATATTATAATAAATTTGTTATAAAATCTGTATTATATTTGTTTAAACGATCTGACAATAATAGACATTTTAAGATGCTAGAATAAAGAACAGTTTTTCGGCTCAATAAATAATGCTGCCGCTACGATGGGACAACATAATGCACCCCTCACAGAGCATTCCAGACTGATCTCACTTCCTACTAAACATATTAAGCCACATATTTCTGCAACGAATCTATTGGAGAAGTGATTTAAGGGATTTTCTGAAACTATCTCCTAATTAAATCTTTAAAATGTTTGAATTGTGTATAAACTTCCGTACGTTATAAACTTGCACATGTCAATGTGGCTACATCAAAGTCACGTGACATCACAAAAGGGGGGGGGGTTTGATAATGAGCAGAAATATCAATGCTGCGTATGCAGTATTTACCGTGATATAACGCTGAGTCAACATGCAATCAAAGTTGACAGATTACGTGCAAGCAAACTTCTGCTAACGATAAACTGCCAGGTATGTTACGGTTTATCATGTTCGTGATTTTATTAATTCATTGATAACAATAACCCTGAATAATGAGTATAAACCGTTATTTTACCTTGCGAAGGGTTGCTTCAGTGAGAATATGATGCGGAAATATTGTTCTTTTATGGCTTTAATGTTGTATGGGTAGAATGGTTTGCAAAGACTTATTTTACGTGTTGTGCTCTACATTTAGTTTGACCGTTTCGCCATGATTAGGATAAAATCAGTTAGTTTAAGCAGATAGCAACTCAGCAGACCCAATATAGGCGTTTAAAGTGACCACTGGACTTACAAATAGGTCTACATTTCATATCCACCAACATTCCTTTTAAAGCACTGAATGGTGTAGAAGATAGAATCTTCCTGTGTAGAGTAGAGCTACTGTCGAGGGCGGTACATACTCGATCCATCTCCTTCTACGTCACGCATAACTCATTATTCTTTGAACACCTCTCAGAGGATAAATGGATTTAATTTGCTTTCGAATTAAACCAATTAAATAGACGCACAATGTCACAGGTTAGAAGCGAAACACAAATCATTTACGAAATGGGAAAAGGAACTAAGCTAAGCAAGGTTTATGTAGCGTCATTGCAGGTGGCTAAGCAGGTTTTCTTGTTCTCTGCGGATACTTAGCAAGGTGGTTATTTACGTTTTTACGGTCCGGAAGTGTACATCTTTTTTATTTCTTGGTGAAACGTGACCATTAAAAGTGAATTAGCGCTACATCTGATGCGGTGTTAATGCTGATGGAGCCTTTATTGGGATCGATGGCGGCGTCAATAAAAGCGAAACACAAGTCCGACTTTGCCACACGTTTCGTGAACGATACGACTGATGATTACAGCAGATAAGTCTAAGAATAGGACGTGAACTACTATTCGTACGTCCTAGTGATAAGCGTGATCTACCCTAAAAATAATGTAGTATATTTGTATATATATATATATATATATATATAATACAAATGTCAAATCGAAAATAAAATCAATTTTATTCATCCAATCAATTTCAAATACATTTTTTTTAACATTAAGTGGATGACAATAGATGTTAATACAGTTGTTGTCAAATATTTATTCAGTAATTAAATTTAAAAAAGTTAGTGTCCCAGTCGAATTTGAACTGAATGTCTGGATTTTTGAAAAAAATGCATTTTTTGGCACTGTGCCAAATTTCCTACGGCTAAAAATATGTTACGTAAGGATGAATATGAAATTATGAAAGAAACGTTTACTTGTAATAATGAAGTATTACAAAAAAAGGATAGAATGAGAAACCAGCTTCATAAATTAGAAACGAAAAAAGACAGCAACTAATTAGTAGCAAACAAAAGTAATAGTCAAAATCCATGTACTGCATAGGGAGTAAAATGTAAAATTACAAGGAAATTCGCTTTCCATTTTGCCACCTAATATTGTGATTCTGCCATATGTACGAGCATATTCATATTTTTATTAACTGTAACTACAAATCAATAAGCACCTCAAATAAAGGTTTTCCTAGATGACCTCAGTAGGAATTGATTTCGATTTTTTTATTTATTGTTTAGAACTTTGTCATTGAAATAGTAAGGAAACGAAATATTTCAAAAACAATCCGGCAAAGCCCTTCGTCACAACACACCATCCGCTTTGACCAAAGCAGTCCTTATTGTCGTCTAATACCAACAGCAGCCTCGATCCAATATCTTACCTGAAACAAATCTTACGCAGAATACACAGACGCTGCCAAACCCACAGGTCCCACCTATCCCTCCTTCTCAGACTGACTGACGGTTACTTTACCAAAGCCTTACGTGTAAAGTGTCGTATGAACGTCCAGCCCAGCACTACAATGCGCCAAAGTTTGTATCTACTTTTATGTACAATTTATATTTACAGTTCACTCCATGTAAAGGGTGTACAGGTTTTACGAGTTTTCACGTAATATGTCTTTTAGTTTTTAGGTTAAAAGCTTACTTTTGTAAAATAAAACCGCAAACATTTCTACTCTTGAAACGAGTTAAAATGGCGCACAGCGAACTACGGAACAGAAAATAATGAACGTAATTACCGGCTTTTAGTTTCAAACGAATCTTAAATTGGAGCGTTACCAAAGCTGCAAACAAGGTTGTGTTGCGATTGGACGGTTTCCTAAAACATTTAATACTCTACCTCTGAACTTTACCGTGTTAACTCTGTCCCTGCATTTAGGGTCTACTCGATATTTGTATTGTTTACCCCTCTCTGTCTGTCTGTTTGTATCTATCTCCACAATTTCTCTCTATCTTTCTATATATATCTTGATATGTAGCTATCTAACTCTCACAAATCCTTTCTCTCTCACTCTCTCTCTCTCTCTCTGTCTTTCTTTTTCTCAACCCTTCTCTCTCATTCTCTCTCTCCCTAGTTTTCTTTTTCGCATTCTCTTTTCCTTTTTTTCTCTCAATCATTCTTATCTCTCTCTCTCTCTCTCTGTCTATGTATATTATTTTCTCTTTCCCCTCTTCACCCTTATCTCCTTTTCCTTTTCTCTCGCACTCTACCCCTATTCTCTCTCCCTTCATTTTAGTCTCTTTCTTTCACTCAATCTTTTGTTTTCTTACTTTGATTATTCAACACATACGTGTCTGATATTCTTACAGCTATTTATTTGTTTTTTTTTAAAGTATCTCAGAATATGTTTCAACATAAATTCACTCTGCTTGATTTCTTGTCTTGTTCATCTGTATTGTCTGTATTGTTTCATTTTTACCGATGATCATCCGTTAATTTTTAACTAGTAGGGTACGAACAAGCCGCTTGAAGGAAGTACTAAGAAGAGACAGAAACAGAAAGAACATTGGTGTACAGAAGAGTTGAGTTCTTTTGGTATAAAAGGTGTCGGAAGCACATGTGGAACACTATTAACTCCTTTACAGTATTTACTAGCATACGCATCACAGACCTAGTGATGAATGAGAGAGATTAGACCAGAACTCGGACAAAGATAGTTAAACTACTGACAAACATGGAGGGCGTAATACATTCTTATTACGAATGAATTATTATGGGAAGTAATTAGAACAAAACAGAGACTGTAACGGAGAAGATCTGGATATTCTGGAAGATGTAAAACAATGGAATGGATGCGGCCAAAACTCTGGGAGTGATTAAACGCGTAATGAACCAATAGGTAAGCTTGGATGAAACGAGTAGAGGATGGTTGTTTGAAAGATAGAAGAGGATGGATAATATGTTCCAGTTAGACAAAGATATCATCGGTTGAGTATGTTTACATTACGTTTCAGAGAAGATATCAATTACTTAGTGATGAGAGAGAGAATGAGATTGAAGCCAGGGAGAGATTAGGAGAAAACAGAGAGAATGAGAATAGAGAAAGAGAGAAGGGAAAAGATAGAGGGACGGAAGAAAGAGGGTAAAACCAAGATATAGAGTAAGGAAGAGAGAAAACGAGATTAAAATTAGAGAAAGAGACCAGGACGTTAATGAAAAAAGAGAGAGAAAGAGGATAACGTGTAAGGTGAAGTGAGGGAGAGGAAGAGAGGGAAAAATAAAGAAGTAATATTTATGTTAAACACGGATTGGAAAATGAACAAATAAAGACGGATATATTTCCGTTTACTTTCCCAGGGCCTACCGTTTACTTACGACGGGTTGAGAGAGAGGTCGAAATTGGCAGTAGAGAGAGAGCGAGAGAAAGAGAGAGAGAGAGAGAGAGAGAGAGTAGGAAAGTAAATTTACTGTAGAAGGGGATGACGGAAACAGAAAGACATAGAGTGGCAGTCCTTGTTTTTTTCTTCACTGTTATCGAAATTATATTAATATTTCCGGACATAATATTTATAATACCATTGACGAAGGTAATCCTCATTTTATTACAAATACCCATGAACACAGACTTGCAGACAAATTGAAACGAATTGGAAACCACACGTTCAAACCATTTACGAAAGTAATGGAGGTGGAACCGTCAATAAGACATCTGCAGTAACAATGTTGACTGAGTCAAATCCAATTTCTCGCCTGAGTACTGCTTAGGCTCGCGACATGATTGATTTTATTGTTGCGACTTTCTGGGAAATTAGTTGTTAGATCCAATAGGAAATTGACGTTGGCTGCCCTCCTAGAAATAAATGCGTCAGGAGTTTAAGATTCTTTATCTTTTTGAGTTGCTCAGCCTTTGGTTGCGATAAGATTATTCATTGGCATTTTAGGGACTCTGATATCGTAATGTTAGTGTTAACTGGATATTATGCAATACGGATGTAACTGATCCCTAAAATTTAACTAATAACGAAATAAATTAAATATATTAGAGATATTATAATTATACAAGTGTCTAATAGGTTTTGTACTACAATTAACCACGCTAAGTTTGACCAAAGACTGCCCTTGATATTATACAATATCAATAGCGCAGTGGTGCGAAATTCGACAAATACTTGTCGAGTATTCGACAAAATAGTATAACCAGATTCCCTCCCCTATTCCCTGTTTTCAGTCATTCATAAACTATATTTCTCTCGTGATTGCTTCTTTACAAATCGTTCTCTGATGATAGTTAACGATACTGAGTATTGCTGTAACGCCGTATTTACTCAATGAATAATTATTACATGGAAATATAACTTAAAAAGTTTTACCTCTTTATTTAGAAAAAAAGATACAAACATACAAAACAGTAATGAAACAAATTACAAAATAGTTTACTTAGTACAAATTAATTACGTAAAATCTAGAATATTTATTACATGGAAATATAATCACTTAGAGTTCTACCTCTTTATTTAGAAAAAACAGATACAAACATGCAAAACAGTAATGAAACAAATTACAAAATAGTTTACATACATTAGTACAAATCAATTACGTAAAATCTAGAATATTTATTACATGGAAATATAACTTAGAGAGTTCTACCTCTTTATTTAGAAAAAACAGATACAAACATGCAAAACAGTAATGAAACAAATTACAAAATAGTTTACATACATTAGTACAAATCAATTACGTAAAATCTAGAATATTTATTACATGGAAATATAACTTAGAGAGTTCTACCTCTTTATTTAGAAAAAACAGATACAAACATGCAAAACAGTAATGAAACAAATTACAAAATAGTTTACATACATTAGTACAAATCAATTACGTAAAATCTAGAATATTTATTACATGGAAATATAACTTAGAGAGTTCTACCTCTTTATTTAGAAAAAACAGATACAAACATGCAAAACAGTAATGAAACAAATTACAAAATAGTTTACATACATTAGTACAAATCAATTACGTAAAATCTAGAATATTTATTACATGGAAATATAACTTAGAGAGTTCTACCTCTTTATTTAGAAAAAACAGATACAAACATGCAAAACAGTAATGAAACAAATTACAAAATAGTTTACATACATTAGTACAAATCAATTACGTAAAATCTAGAATATTTATTACATGGAAATATAACTTAGAGAGTTCTACCTCTTTATTTAGAAAAAACAGATACAAACATGCAAAACAGTAATGAAACAAATTACAAAATAGTTTACATACATCAGTACAAATCAATTACGTTAAACCTAAAGTATAGTAAAGTATTTGATAATATAAATAAAGATAATATATATATATATATATATATAAGTTATATAAACATTTTGTGTGAACATTTCATAATTAAATGCGTGCTAGGAAAATTCCTGCTTACGCAGCTTTAGTATTATATAGGTGTGAGAACAGAGCCCCGGCAGTGTGTAAGTCGCCTCTGTATCGCACAGACGTTTTCCACTCCGATTGAGTGCATATCAATTGTATTGTTTTATTAAGTAAAAATTTATGTAACAGTTTTCTAAATTAATTGTTTATTAAATTCAAAGGTTTGTTAAAAATAAAAATCATTTTTAAAAACCTTTCTTGCTTAATATAAAACGTAACTGGCGCAGTCGGTAGGACACCTCAAGGAAGTTAGTGAATATAACGTCCGTCGGTTTTAACCGTTAATTGAGGAAACCTTAAGTAGAGTGAATATCTACAACCACTTAATAGAGCGCATATCTATTAAGAACACGAGCGAATATCGTGTAGGTGAAAAGTGAAAAGTGAAAGTTGTTCAAATGAGCAAAGTATTTTGGATCAACTTGTAAGTAGATCTTAAGACATAGAATTAAGAAAAAAGTAGAGTAAATACTTTTTAATTTTATATAATTGATTTTAAAATTATTATTTTGAAAAATAATATTAAATAATGGCAACGCCAACATTAAAAAAGGAGTATCTTGACATGATACCCGAGTATAGTGGAGAGCCCACTATGCTCCACAGATTTATCTCGATATGTGATAAGATAGTGAATAAGTTTTATGTAAGCGAAAATCCAGAGGATTTTCAAAATGAGTATCTGTTCTCCTCTATTCTTTCTAAATTAAAAGGCCAAGCACTGGAAATGGTTGTAAACTCTAACTCTTACAATTGGCACGAAACTAGAAAAGTATTATTAATTAGTTATTCAGACAAAAGGGATTGTTTCACATTAAACTTAGAGATGTCAGAATTAAAACAAGAAAGTAACGAATCACCATTTCAATTCTATGAGAAAATTCAAAAGTTACTAAATTTACAAATTTCATTTTTTATGAATAAAGAGCCTCAAAGGCAGATGGCTAAAGACATTTTAATAGAATACGTTCAGAAACTAGCTTTAAGAGTTCTCCTTAGGGGTTTGCATGAACCCATCGGGTCACTAATGCGTACCAAGAACCCTAACACTCTTAGTGAAGCACTTAATATGCTCACAAACGACTTCCAATTTAAAAATAATAAAATGTTTACTCAGCCAAGCAAACAACCAGTCTTTCAGAAAAGCCAAACTCATAACGTAAGAAGACCAATACATACTGAATTTAAATACCACCAAATACCTAAACAACTTTATCAACACCCAAATCCTTCCTATAGACCACCAACTTTTGCTAATCAGGGTCAGCCTCAAAGGGGACAACCAAACAACAACACTACTAAACCTCAGTATCCTCAGCGAAATACGGGTTATCAACCTACCCCTATGAGTATTTCCACCAGACAGACAGATAGGCCTTCTAGACAAACGAATTTGTATCAAATGACCGGACAAGGAGCCGAAAAAGACGATTACACTATGTACCAGACTAATGGACAAGAATCATTCGCTTTTGAAGAAGATCTCGGGAAAGAAGAGTACTTCGAAGAATCCCAAAATTTAACCGACAACTACGAAGAAGAGACCGCTAAAATCGATCAGGACGATTTTTTAGGACATACAAGCCTCGGAATCGATTTTCAATAATGAATCTACAAAGCGAAAATAACGAGCTACCATTTATATACGACACAAACACCAAATCTAGAATATTAATTGACACAGGCAGTACTAGATCATTTATGCGAAAATCTTTAGGCTGGAAAAATTTTAAAACAAGCATTAAAAAAGAGCCGTTTGAAGTAATCACCGCACACGGCACTTCAAAAGAAAATTTTTGTTGCACCATACCTCTGTTGTCTAAAAAAGCAATTAAATTTTATTTATTTGACTTTCATCAGAATTTTGACCTATTACTAGGGCTAGACAATATAAAGGATTTAGGAATAAGCTTAGACTTTATAAATAATAAATTAATACTTTGTGATGAGGAAATCCCTATTCAATATTTTAACACTGAAAAAGGAAGTTGTAATAAAACAGACAGCACGTCAATAAAGCAGGAACAATTTAGTTATGTTATACAAGCCCGCACTAGCCAAACAGTTAAATTAAAAATACAAAATATTCATAATGGAGAAGGTATTTTACCACACAAACAAGTGAACGGATTAGAAATCCCGCAGTGTATAGTTTCAGTGCATAAGGGTGAAGCCTATTGCCCTATTATAAACAATACGGAAGAAAATGTAAAATTAACAATAAGTAAACCATTAGAAGTAAAATCTTTAGAGGAATATAATATTTTCAGACCTGATGCAATGCAAATGAACGCTAATTTCAATTTATTAGATTATAAACAAAAAAATTCGAGAAGAAAAAATTTAGATTTATCAAAATTTAGAATGGAACATATGAACTCGGAAGAAAAATCCGCTATAACAAGTTTAATAAAAGATTATGCAGATTTATTCCATATTGAGGGAAACGATTTAACTTTTACCAACCAAATAAAACATGTTATTAGGACTACTGATGAAATTCCCGTATACTCCAGAAATTATAGATATCCAGAGATTTACAAGAACGAAATTAATAAACAAACTGAGGACATGCTTGAACAAGGAATTATTAGACCTTCAAATTCTCCATGGAACTCTCCTGTCTGGATTGTACCCAAAAAACAAGACGCTTCTGGCAAAAGAAAATTTCGATTAGTAATAGATTTTAGAGGATTAAACAAGAAAACAATTGACGATAAATTTCCCTTGCCAAACATTACCGACATATTAGATAAATTAGGACGATCTCAGTATTTTACAACTTTAGATTTAGCCTCAGGATTTCACCAAGTAGAAATGGATAAAAATAGCATAGAAAAAACAGCGTTTTCAACAGAAACGGGACACTATGAATTTTTAAGAATGCCTTTTGGACTAAAGAATAGCCCCCTACATTTCAAAGAATTATGAATAACATTCTGAGAGGAATCCAAAATGAAACATGTTTAGTTTATTTAGACGATATTATAATTTACTCCACTAGCCTCCAAGAACATATACAAAGACTTAAAGAAGTATTCGACAGATTACGCAAGGCCAACTTTAAAGTACAGCTGGATAAAACAGAATTTTTAAGAAAAGAAGTAGCGTATCTAGGGCATGTTGTTACACCGGAAGGCGTAAAACCTAACCCAGCAAAGATTTTGGCAATCAAAAACTATCCAATACCCAAAACCACCAAACAAATTAAAGGATTTTTAGGACTAATAGGCTATTATCGAAAATTTATTAAAAACTTCGCCAAGATAACAAAACCGTTTACTAACTGTTTAAAGAAAAATGCAAAAATAAATATAGAAAATCCAGACTTCATTGAATGTTTTGAAACATGTAAAAATATACTGACTAATGAGCCCCTTCTGCAATACCCAGATTTTGAAAAGGAGTTTACTCTAACAACAGACGCTAGTAATTTTGCACTAGGAGCAATTTTAAGCCAGGACCATAATGGGAAGGACCTTCCTATAGCGTATGCCAGCAGAACTTTAAATGACAGCGAAACTAATTACTCCGCGATTGAAAAGGAATTACTAGCAATCGTATGGGCCACTAAACACTTTAGGCCTTATTTATTTGGAAGAAAGTTTAAAATTTATACAGACCATAAACCTTTACAATGGTTATTTTCAGTTAAAGAACCAAATTCCAAGCTTTTAAGATGGAGATTAAAATTAGAGGAATATGATTATGACATAAGATACAAAAAGGGCAAATTAAACCAAAACGCCGATGCCTTGTCTAGAATACAATTGAACATTACTAATAAAAGGTCAACAAACACCCAACACACTGTAGAACCAGACCTTGATATATCTCCAGCTGGATTAATCCAACGTTTCTTCCCGGAATTAAATGAAGATAACGAGTCTATGGTCGTACAACTCGACGCAACAGATAATGCCAACTTAGAGTACGATCAAGAAAGTGACAGTCAAACCGTGCATTCCAACTTCGAAGGGAACACCCAAATTGAAATACCAATTTCCGACGAACCTGTAAACTTTGGGAGAAATCAAATATTTTTGTCATTGGTAAAATACGAACCAAAGAAAGTAAAAATTATAAAACTATTCGGAACTTCAAAAATTCGTTTAATGGTCGAAATATCAGAAAATAACTTTAAAGAAGACATAGTTAACTTTGTAAAATCATATTTGGTACCCAAAATAAAATATAATCTATATTTTGAAGACGATTTTTACGAGAAATTTGCATCATGCGTAGCCAAAAATTTCAAACAAACTGAACTAAATTTGGTTAAGTGCAATAACAAACTCTTAGACCTAACTTCGGAAGAAGATACCTTAGAAACGATAAGTAATTATCATGTCAGCAAAACCAATCACCGAGGGATACAAGAAACATACGAACAAATTAAGCGAAGATATTATTGGCCTAATTTAAAATCACTAATCCAAAATTTCATAAATCAGTGTGACATATGTCAAAGAACCAAATATGACAGAATGCCCTTACAATTAGAGATGAACTTGACGCCTACAGCTTCAAGGCCTTTCCAGATAATTCACATCGACACTATCTCTTTAGAAAAGAATGCGTTTATCAGCATTGTCGACAGTTTCACAAAGTATGCTCAAGCTTATCGCTTGGGAAGCTCTCAAGCTACAGAGATTGCAGACAAGCTATTAGATTACTTTGCGCAGTTCTGCGTACCAACAGTTATTATCTCAGACAATGGAACGGAGTTTAATAACAGGATTGTGAAGGAGATATTAGACCTGCATAAAATCAAAATCCATTTTATCAGTACACAAAACCCCCAATCAAACGGATTATGTGAAAGATTTCATTCCACCTTAATAGAACACATAAGGCTGTTAAATAATCAAATCGAATTTAAAAAAGACAGTATAATTAAGAAAGTAAAATATGCTATAATTGCCTATAACAATAGCATTCATTCAGTCACAAAATTAACGCCGTGCGAAGTCTTATTTGGACACATAAATTCAAACTCTTTATTAGATATAGATTTAGAAAAACAAATTGTAAATGACTACGTTTTAAACCATAAGGAAAAAACAAAAATACTTTACGAAAACATTAGGGATAGCAATCAAAGAATTAAAGAAAAAGTTTTAGAAAAAAGGAATGTAAACAAAGAACCACTTCCAGAAATACCATCTGAAGTTTATATAAAGTCAGTTCAGAAGCAAAGCAAAACGAAAAACAGATATAGCAAGGAAGAAATAGCTTCGATAGATAAAGAAAGAAAAACTGGAAAAATAAAGCCTAGACATCATAACACAAAAGACAAAATACATTTGTCGAAAATTAAAAGGCCTAAGAAGATAAAAAATGTAATTAATGACCAAAATCCTTCTTGTTCATATTCCACACAATCAAATTAAAATCCCAACCATACCTTTGTCCATTAATTCTATGCAAGAAACTTTATTAAACCTTTAAACAACATTGTTTTATTAATTGTATGTGTTACAAACTGTTGTAATTTATTAAATGATATGTAACTAATTATGGTAATAAATATTGTTAATTATTTGAAATATGTTAATCACAAAAAGAAATGTAATTGAAGAAAATTAGAAACTATACTCTTAAAGAGATAACAAAACAAAAAAGAATTCTTATAAACTGACTAGAATCCTTATCAAATCTATAACAGGCAAGTTGAATGTAAATGATGGTAAAAATTATGAAAAATTATATAAAACTTTTATTGTAATCAATGTAAATTTTGTAGAACAAAAATTAGATTCTAATAACAATTGTATATGTTATAAACATTTTGTATCTATCCTATGATAGAAAAGACTCATTATAAATTGTATTAATCGATTCCAAATACTTTTGCTCAGTTGAATTATAATGAACAGAAAATTAGACTGTAAAATGCCCATCATCAAAAACAATAACGCCTACAAACTACGAAGATACTGCGTTGGAAATCGCAGACAACCCATTTAACTGGATCTTGGAAATCAACCTTTGCCTGGTGACTTTCTCCAGTGAAGAGGACTTCAACCCATGCCGAAAATTGCCCTTTACGGAGGCCTATTCAGCAGCTTATATACTTCGCCCTCATCAGGAAGAAGAAGAAGACTTCAACCAACGCCGAAACTTCGCCAACCCCCGAAGTTTTCTTTAGGGATGGAGAAGTTATATAAACATTTTGTGTGAACATTTCATAATTAAATGCGTGCTAGGAAAATTCCTGCTTACGCAGCTTTAGTATTATATAGGTGTGAGAACAGAGCCCCGGCAGTGTGTAAGTCGCCTCTGTATCGCACAGACGTTTTCCACTCCGATTGAGTGCATATCAATTGTATTGTTTTATTAAGTAAAAATTTATGTAACAGTTTTCTAAATTAATTGTTTATTAAATTCAAAGGTTTGTTAAAAATAAAAATCATTTTTAAAAACCTTTCTTGCTTAATATAAAACGTAACTTATATATATGACAAAATATTATTTCACAATATCATTATATTATACAAACAATAAACTTAATAAAACTCCAACGAAGTTTGATCCTTGATGTTGTCCAGTGTAAGACGTCTATGCATGATTCCTAGGCTGAAGTTCATGTAAGGTCGCCAGAAGTTTGATTTTACGTGTTTTTACAATGTTGGCGTGTCTCCTATATTCGTCCCAAAAGTGTCCATAATGATAAGAGATTTATTAAAAGATTATGGAAGTATATTGTATTTCACTATATAGTATTTCACATTATGGAAATTTGTTTATATAGAACTATATATTGTATAATTTGAACAATGTTTACGTACGATTACTTATTTGGTCAGTCAAGAATATTAATATAATTCAAAACCGTAAATAGCTAAGTGATATGATTTTATTTTTATTTTTAAAAATTATTTAAACCCTTTTAAAATATTTCAAAGCGAAAGTCAAAATATATTTAGTATCAGCCATAGTAAATATTTAAATGTGGAAATTTAATAGCTGAAAACAGTTGTAGTTCTTTTCAACTAGAGATAAAATAAACATAACTTGTTTCTAAGGAAACTAATATTAAAAACACCAATTGTTATGATTTAAAAATCCAAGACCAATTACTGGGAGAAAAACTTTGCTATTAGAACCCGTCATATCTTGTACTCACTATGCCGTGTGGCACTCTATCTATATACTATACCTCCTATACAATATTATTCCACCGTCATGACACACTCCATACGTCATGGCACACTTATACGTCATGGCACCCTCCGTACCTACAAACATTATCGTGGCAACAGATTGGTGAAGATTGTATCGTGGCGGAACTTAACACTGCTCGATGAGGTTATTTTACCGATCTGTAGTTCTAATGCCCGACTATTGGAGGAGAATATATAGTAACTTCAACTTTATGACAAGCCCTTTCTGTACTACTGACTTTATAGTTGCGCGAATGTTTGACACACTGATTAGGAGTCGGGTCGAACAGGGATACATTTACATACAGGAACTAGTAACACAGTCAACGTCAGAAGGGGAGGCGGCATATGGCGAGGGAGAGAAGTAGTAACACAGTCAACGTCAGAATGGGAGGTGGCATATGGCGAGGGAGAGAAATAGTAACACAGTCAACGTCAGAAGGGGAGGTGGGATATGGCGAGGGAGAGAAGAACGTAACAAGCAACGTTAAAAATGACAACAAATTATGGGAAAAGATCACTAAAATATAGAACTAAACATTTCTATAAAATAAATAAATATGAATTTATTAATTAGAAGGGAGTGGGGGACGTTACGACTAACAGAGATTGGACAAAATGGTCGTGAGAATATATTTAAAATAAGACATTTCTTTCAATGTCTTCACAATAATATTAATTTATACAAATTATAAGCAGAATCTGTGGTACGTCCTTTATCCTCCGTAGATATATTACTCCTCTCTTTCGGCAAGCAACGCTATTATTGAATTCCAAATCGATCCCTTGGAAACCTTTGTCCTTTGTATATAGGTATTTCCTTTTTTAAATATCGAAATCTTGCTGGTTGTTAATTACTTATTACACTTTTGCTATTATTTTTGACCAGACTTTTGGTCCTTTTTTTAAATAAAAAATTGTTTTTCTTCGAATTTAATTTTACAAAGTTACGAAATTTTAACAATCTCAACTACTCCACCGACTTTTAAAAATTTCACCGATTTCATATGATACTTTATAAAATACAGGCACGGAGCTAACAAGAAAATTAAAGTTATATTTGGAAGCCATGCCTTGTAAAGTAATACATTAGAACAAACGATGAAATCTATTTAGTAAATCAGCTACAAAATGTGTATAAACAATTTTTTCTCTCGGATATTCAATTTTAGTTTGTCTCCCTGGTGTGTACACAAATAAATCAAAAGATTTTTAGCACGTTACCAAGCTACACACAGATGTTAATGTGAGAAGGATAGATTTTCAAAATTAAGTCAAAATCATTTAAATTTGTTCATGGTTGTTTTGCAACCAAAATGTTGAATAAATTCAATGGAATGTCTTAGAATGATGTAAAATAGAAAATGATAATATGTAGTCGGGAATCTGTTTTGCTTAAACCTAGCGCCATTTTACAGGTTATTATTTTTCTACTAAAATTATATTATTTGGGGGGGTCACGTGCTTCAGTGCCCCTTGCTACGCCCCTGATACTTTCGGTGCCAGAAACCTTTTGAGGAATGTACTCAACACAGTCGATCAATGGTTTACTAACGCATGAGGCTCATAAATAGATACATACATACACACATTCATTTTCATATATAGGCTACATATATATACTCGTATATATGTGTATATATATGATACGTTTTATGGGTTAATATTTTTCTGTTACAGTTAATAAAATTATATTGAGGGGGTTTCACGTTCCACCTCTGTACAATAGCAACGCCTCTGAGACTTACAGTGCCACGGACCTTCCCATAAATGTACTCAACAACTTCCCACAGTATCATGGTGATAGGATAAGTGGTTTGGTGAAGCATAAAGCTTACACATTCAAGCATTATATATATATATATATATATATATATATATAATATATATATTATAACAGAGAGATATAGAGAGACAGAATCAAAAGTAACAGAAGTAATGATAGTATGGATAAGGAAAGCAATTCCTCCGAATTTCATTTCCGAAATTCGATTCAGTTGTATAGGCGACCATAAGATACATACATACACACATCGGTTTTTGAACTGTCCGAAGCCTCTGGATCGGGGTCCTGTGGGTGGATCTACACAGGAACCATTTTGGGACTATGTTGAACCAATTCCTCCAAATTATAAAAACTCCTTTTCATCGGTTTAGGCGTCCATAAGATACGTACATACACACATACATAGATACATCGGTTTTTGGGTCATTATAACCGTCTGGGGCGGAAGCCTGGATCTACATGAAAGTTGATACAAACCATCCTGGGAATGTGTTACACAATCCCTCCGAATGTCATTAACTTATGTTCATCGGTTTATGCATCCATAAGATACGTACATACACACATACATAGATACATTGGTTTTTGCGTCATTATAACCGTCTGGGGCGGAAGCCTGGATCTACATGAAACTTGATACAAACCATCCTGGGAATGTGTTACACAATCCCTCCGAATGTCATTAACTTATGTTCATCGGTTTATGCATCCATAAGATACGTACATACACACATACATAGATACATTGGTTTTTGCGTCATTATAACCGTCTGGGGCGGAAGCCGGGATCTACATGAAAGTTGAAACAAACCATCTGGGAATGTGTTACGCAATCCCTCCGAGTGTCATTAGCTTATGTTCATCGGTTTAGGCATCCATAAGATACATACATATACACATACATAGATACATTGGTTTTTGCGTCATTAGAACCGTCTGGGGCGGAAGTTTAAATCTACATGAAACTTGAAACAAACCATCCTTGGAATGTGTTACACAATCCTTCCGAATCTCATTAAATTATGATCATCAGTTTAGGCGTACATAAGATACGTACAAACACACATACATAGATACATTGGTTTTTGCGTCATTATAACCGTCTGGGGCGGAAGTTTAGATCTACATGAAACTTGAAACAAACCATCCTTGGAATGTGTTACACAATCCCTCCGAATCTCATTAACTTATGTTCATCAGTTTAGGCGTACATAAGATACGTACAAACACACATACATAGATACATTGGTTTTTGCGTCATTATAACCGTCTGGGGCGGAAGTTTAGATCTACATGAAACTTGAAACAAACCATCCTGGGAATGTGTTACACAATCCCTCCGAATGTCATTAACTTATGTTCATCAGTTTAGGCGTACATAAGATACGTACAAACACACATACATAGATACATTGGTTTTTGATAAATCAAACGTATTATCTTGCATCTCATTCAAGTTATTATACGATCTGAAATAAATGTTTACATTGATCGAGTTTCTTTGCGTGATTCTGTCTTGATCAAGCTTACTGTTCCTCAAATTGAAATTAGTGACTTATGTGAGAATCCCAGCCCACACCCGAGCTGTGACTGCTCCATTTGTTGTGGATTTGAGTCTTGAATAGAGTTAAAATACCGGTGGTCACCAGTCATAGGAGTAGTATTAAATTGGGGCCGCTAAAAATTAAAAAATTTAAAATTGTGTGTGATTGCGGGTGCGTAGGTGTGTGTGACGTGAGAGGGTGGTATTAGTGTGAGTGTGTGACGTCATGAGGGGGGTGAGGGGGAGGTAGTTGAGTTAAAAGTGCGTTTAAGTTTTTGTAGTAAAAGTAGTATTTGGATCTGAGTGTATTTAATGGAATACGAATTTAGCGGCCCCAATTAATACTGGAGAATTAGGGAGAAAATGCATTTAATATTTGGGTGATAGTATGCGATTCTTTGTATTAAAATCACTTTATTGAAAAGTGTATTTATTATTAAATGCACTTTAAGAAAAGTGTATTTATAGGTATTGGAGTTAATTTGATATTCAGGATATGATTGTTTTGGAACTATAAAATGCACTTATGAAAAAGTCACTTTTCGGTGATACGTTAATCTTTATTAATACTGTTCATTGTTTCAATTATTGACGAGCGTTCATCAACGTACATGTTACCTTCTCAGCAGACTGTTAACAAATGACTACTTAGCTTCAAGTACTCATATTTATAAATTAATATTTGGTGGGAGGTATAATAATAAATACTTTAGTGGTGGGGGGTTACCTTTCCTATACTAATGTTAGCTTAGAAGAGTGTCTGGAAGTAAACGTACTTTATAAAGATTGTCTTTTTAAATTCATATCTTCAAAATGTGCATGAATCAATTTTTTCGTTATTTATCAACTAAGGACTCGTAAGACATATATTTATTATTATGAAAAGACCATTTACATTTTTTCAAGGTCAAACAAATGGTGTTTTAAAAAATAAATGCGTTTTTACAGTACTGCTCACAACTATTGTAAAAGTTACATTTTTCTGCAACACATAACTGTTCGTTAAATTACAAGTTATAATAATTATATCACTAAACACATGTTGCGGTTCTACAGTAATGAATCCCGTCTGTGGAATGTAGCCATGCTAAAAACCTCATCCGTACATGTGGTCATGAACTTGAATCATGTTTTTATCTAAAAGACTAGACGAGTTTAGTCCTTGAAACTGCAACCGATTTAGACCCTGTTACAAAAACGTTTCATGCACATGTGAATAAATTGGTTATGTTTCTTCACTCTCTCTCTCCAGACAGTAATTAATTCCGTAGCAGGAGTCACATTGTAAATGAAAAGACATTGCTCTTTAAATTATTGCACAGAACCTAACCAATCATATTTTTTAAATAAATATAATACAAACAATTTTATTTATTTTAAATTTTTTTTAAAATCTTTTGAAGCTTGTCATATTTACATTATGCATTATTGGTGTCGGAAATGTAAAAAAATAAGACTGTTTGTTGTTGTATATATATATATATATATATATATATATATATATATATATATATATATATATATATATATATATATAGATATCTGGTGTCAATATGTCAATGGAAAAATTAGAGAAAAGTGATTTTCAAGCCATGTAAGTATAAAGTGAATTTATTTTTTGTAGTTGGTTTCCTCACCACAGTAAGTTTAAATATATATATGTATTGACCTGTTATGCACAATAATACATATATATAAATCTACTAAGCTGTACAACTCAATGGCGCGTTAAGAGTTTTTTTTATGTGGAACTCTTTCCCCAGTAGGCCTATAAACCACAAAAAAAGTAATTGAATTTAAAATTTAGAAAAACAAAAAAATATAGTTTATTTATTTTTAGGGTTTCGGACCCAAGTAGGAAGTCCCCTTTTATTTTTTTCATTCTCAAGATACCAGTCTCCATTCGTAATGTCTGGAAACTGGAACCATTGAGGAATAAAGATTTTATTTCTAATTCTTCCTTTAAAAGAAAAAATTCCATAAGATCCCTCTCTATATTCAAATTTATAAGAGATCTTTGGATCCAACCTCGTAAGCCTGACCAGTCTAGGTTCAGTTTTCGATGTTGGATCCTTAAATATTTTTTCTTTTAGAGGAACAATTGTTTTTTTAGAAGGTTTTTTATCATTAAGAATAGCAGTACAAGTACTTTGTTTCGTTTCTTTAACACTTCCTACTTTAGTTAATTTTGGTTTATGTTTTGCACAAAGTCCAGATTCATGAGATGTTTTTACAATGCACCGTATTTTTTCCCCCCTTTTACCAATGTACTTGCACTGCTTTCTTACTTGAAGATGGTGTGGTGAGGTCATAATTTTGGGTAAAGGTATTTTGTGAATTTGGTTTTGTATTGGTTCTGAGGCTGTGTTTGGGTTGTTGGAAAGTTTATGTTGCAAATGATTTGTATATATAGGAAATTTCAAAGTTGGAAAAAGTTCTCTTTTACAATGAGGTTTTTGAGGAAAGGGAAGGGACGGTTTAGGGGGTAATGTTGGTGAAAGTCCAGCGATGGGCAGCGAAGGTCCTGCCTGCTTTGTCGTCTTGCCAATTGGGAGCGACGGTCTTGTAGGCTTTCTCACCCATGGTCCGAGAGCGACTTCAGGCAGTTCCAACACACACACTGGTTCTACACTCTTTGATGCCATTTCTTCAAATGTTTAACAGTACTGCTCCACGAACAAAGTAGCAATGTAAAGCATATAGTAATCTATCTCAATTTATAGGCAAAAGTTATTCTTTACTCGAACCAATCAAGGAGCTGGTTGTCTTAGCCAATCAGAAACACAGTATAAGTTGTGTGTGACTGTGTAAGTATCTGATTTTTTAAGGTTGTCTGAGTGTTTCTTAGTTGAAGGTTGTCTACACATCTGTTGCAGCTGCAAGTTTAGCTGAGGTCGTTTACCGCGACATCAAACGCAGCTATTGCCGTTAAATTAAGAATTCACAGTTTGCGTTATAGACGCGATTCCTATTGGCTAACAGCTTCTGCAATCCTATTGGCTAGGAAAAGAAGCTTATCCTATGCTGTAGGCTTAGAAAACGTATATATACGGCTGCGTTTTGGCTTCACTTCACAGACGACTTCCAGATCTCCGCAGAATGGTTTCTTTCCAGCTGTTGGCCACTTCTAAAGTATTGTGCTTGGAATAAACATTTGAATTGGAAAAAGTCTATCTCCGGCCGGGACAGCTTTATTCGAAAAACTTCAAATGTTTATACAAGTGCAACCTTTGAAGCGGTAACTTTAGCTGCCTAAGAGTCTTCAACACGCCATGAGAAGAACGGAACCAATGGCAAGGCAACTACCCGAGGAGGAGCCCTTGAAGTCCGCCATGGGAAGAATGGAACCAATGGCATATGAACGAGCTTCGAGACCAAGGCAGACAACGCCGACGGAGTCCTGGAGAACATTGATTGTTTCGCTAGAAGTAAGTGAGTCTCAACATATCTTTTAACTATCTTCTGAAAACTCTCTTGCGGTTTAGTTACCAACGTTCTATATATTGGGAAAAGTGTTGAAAACTCTCATTTTTGAGAAGTTCTATACATACTTTTGCCGGTTGAAAACTTGGCTTTACCACCTGGGACGTTCTATACGGAGATAGTTACTTGAGTTGAGGTACGCTCTCTTATTTTAAAGCGTAACAATTGTAGCAGATGATTAAGAAGAAGATGTCATTAAAGAACTAACATTCAATAAAAAGTTTCATTTTGTATTACTTTAATCTTGTCCCCATCCTTTCTTGGTAAGGTAAGAAATACTGTTCTTTTCAGAGCAGTATTTCATTTTGCTCTTTTTAGAGCAACTTACTTTCAATTCTGGGTTACGGCAAAAGATCAACTTCATTGTATATGGTACCATACAATGAAGTGGGTTTTTGAGGTTGTTACACCTCGTCGGGGATAGACGTAAGCATAGTAAGAATTAGTAATGAAAACGTTTTTATTACTAATTTCATACTATGTTTACATCTATCCCAAAAATTTTTATTAAATTGAATGACCTTGAAACATTCTAGATGTTTCGATTTTTATCTCACGTGTAACTCAATTGCATACTTTACCCATTGAATAACAATCAATTGCCCTTTAACAACAGCTGTTCATTCTGGTAATAAGACATTTAAAACATATCTCTACAGACAGACTTCCTTTTTTTGCTACTCTCATTAAAAGCGTGTTATGACTCAAGTTCAGTATAAAAAACCTGTATTGGAATGCCAGCCTCGGTCTGCTTTATTCGAACGCAGCGCGAGCGCGTGTGTATGTATGTTTGTGTGTGTGTGTGTGTGTGTGTGTGTGTGTGTGTGTGTGTGTGTGTGTGTGTGTGTGTGTGTGTGTGTGTGTGTGTGTGTGTGTGTGTGTGTGTGTGTGTGTGTGTGTGTGTGTGTGTGTGTGTGTGTGTGTGTGTGTGTGTGTGTGTGTGTGTGTGTGTGTGTGTAATATAATAAAATCTTTTGACACAATACTCTAAAGTTATTTGTTACAATGTCATCAAAACACTCGGATTTAGTGTTGAAAATAGCGAGACTTCGCCAACGAATAAAAAATAAACATTTTCGTTTACGTCGCGGCTCTACAGAAACTCAACGGCTGTTAGACAAACAATATTCTCATTTAATGAAATCTCTTATGAAACCAGCTCAGAAAATTTCGCCTGAAGTGAAGAACGAATTAAACTATTTAAATGTGAATAATACTAGGTTTGAAAACTTACGTAGTACAGATTTAATTCCGATTAGTATAGCAGATACTTCTCCACTCAATAAAGTTGACTTTGTCGATACAAATGTTATCGCAGAGACTCCAGATCCTAAATTACCAAGTGTTAGTGAGTTAGTAGCAACACCAAAAGGTCAAACAGAATCTGAACAATGGATAAAGGAAACATTCCATAATCCTCTAACACAGAAGTATATGTTAAAAATGATTAAAGATACTGTAAGAAATAAATCGATAGATCATACATTTGGACCCAGAATTGAAAACCACTCCATCATGATCGGTAACAAAATGATTCAATTTGGGTCTGAGGGAGAAATCGTCATTGACGGAATAAACTATAAAGCAACGCCTGGACTTTATGAATTAATTTTCAAAAGGCTACCAGACGAGGAACTTTTTACTGAATCTGACTTGATGGCATACAAAAACATCTGTTTGCAAACAAGCGCTCACAAACGTTCTTATGCACCTACTGAAACAATAAATAGGAATAACTCGTTGAAATACAGACATATTATAGCAGCACTGTTTCCACCAAAAAAATACCTCATACAATAGACGATTTCTTGTAAAATATATATATATATATATATATATATATATATATATATATATATATATATATATATATATATATATATATATATGCGTGTGTGTGTGTGTGTGTGTGTGTTAAATGTCGGTCAAGGTCACGAGGAATCTAAAGCTCTATTTAAAATAAATATATGTAAATATTATGTAAACTTGAACTGTTTACAATAATATTGTTTCTTTTTATTTTAAATTTAGCTTTGCTCACAATCGAGCCTCTCTACGAATGAGTATACACATATATATATATATATATATATATATATATATATATATATATATATATATATAAAATCGTACTAAGAGATTTAATTTGATTCGCTGTCTTCATTGTCGCTTTCAAAAACCAATCGTCTCCTTGCGTCACCTCCATCGGACCTTCTAGGCGTGGTGTTTAAGCCTGAAGACATCGGTGACGAAAATGGAGTAAATACCGATGGTACAGGAGTGTTGGAAGAAGAAGAAGATGGAGTTAGCGAGTTGTCCTCCAAAAAGTGTAATATATCATCTACATCCATTTCTTCTTCGTCCCACTGTTGGGAGTCAGAATCCGAATCCTCGTCAATCTTCTCCGTTTCTTGTAGACGTCTGGGTATGTCGGCAATCATTTTCTAAGTGTACGGCTATATAGCAAATTGTTTATATTTATAACCATATTTGTTTCACCTCAGCTTATGATTGGTTTTATACGTAGACCAATAGGAAAGTAGGATTTTTCTTATTGGACTAAACATTACACCAATAGGAAAGAAGAGCTGAAAGTGTTATGTATATAACGAGTTTAATTCTAGTACAAATTTATTCTTCTGCTAAAAGTTTCCAAGAGGTGAGCTACAACAACAGATAGGAATATGATTGAACAACACTTGTGTGATGTATGTGGGTTGACATTTGATCATTGGCTAATATATCGTATCCATCAAATAACACACCGTACAATTAAGATTAATGCCAACATTTCAACAGAAGACAGTGAACAGCCTGCAAGAAGTGACACCGATCATCAGCCTTCTATAATGCAAACAATGCCCAATATGTCAATCCCACACCAATCAAGAAGTGACAACAATAGTGTACATTATAAATACACAAATGAAGAGAGTAACCTACAACATCAATCTCCTGCAGCCCAAACAAGTTCCTACGTGTCTAATGGAAATCTGGAAAAACATTTAAGAAGTAACCAAGAGAATCGAAAACGCATCCAACAAACAAGACCAAGCGTAATTCATTACGCCCCACCAGCTAAAAAAAGAAGAGAGTGCACATCAGATAATCCGCTGGTTTCGGAAGAAGTACACCAAGTAACACCAAGCGTTATTAGATATGCTCAGTCTACAACAAAAAATGATCAAGATGTAATTAAAGACTCTTTGGTTGTTGAAGAATTTAAACGAGCATTTAGAAATTCTATTGTACGTCATTTTTATATTGTCAATAAAAACAAAGAAAATATGGACAATTTTTTCTTCTTGTTAAAACCCATGTTAGAGAAGTTATTATTACAAGAAATGAAAAGGCTGCACCTTATTAAATTTAATTTTGTGTTAGAAACATTATTCACTAACGTAGAAAATGAAATTTCTCCCCGATGTTTTATAACTAAAAGCAGACCATGTATGACTTCTGATAATATCAGCGAAATTATTACAGAGTGTATTCAGGAATTGATTCTGAAAATTACCGAACATGAAGGTCGTGGGTCAGGATGGTCCTTACTCTCTATTGAAAAAATGAATGTTCGTGTTCATAAGCAAGGGTATGGTTGTCGTGGTAGTAGTTTTTTACCGCTTCCGAAAAAAATCTCAACAACAAGATCCTGTACAAACGTCCGTAACATGGACAATCAATGTTTTCGTTATGCTATTCTTACAAAATTTATTACTGGTAATGTTCATGAAAAGTTGTATAATGGTGGATTCGACGCGGTATCAAACCGTTATGATTTCAGTTGTATCAAGTACCCTGTTTCTTTATCAGACATAAAAAAGTTTGAAAAACGAAATTCAGGTGTTTCAGTTAATGTCTACGGATTAGATGAAACTCAAAGTGTATTTCCACTGAAGGTAGTTGAGAATGAGCTGCAAGATCACACAGACCTGCTTTTGATTACAAGAGGCGAAATTTCACACTACGTCCATATACACGATTTCAACAGGTTAGTTAAAAGACAGTTAACCAAGCACAGAGAGTCCATAACTGCCTGCAAAAGATGTCTTTCTTTCAAGAATAACTCTAACTGCAATTCAAGTTGGCTGGAAACCCATAAACGACAATGTTGGCAACATGACCCCACCTCTATAAAATTGCCAAAACCTGATAAGGCGGAAATTTCTTTTAACAAAACAGAACATCAGTATCCCATTCCCATAGTAATATATGCGGATTTCGAATCATCTCTTGTCCCTGTTCAATCAGTCACTAATATAAATGTTGATGATTCATTCACAGATCGTTACCAAAGGCACGAACCAAACAGCTACTGTCTAATGATTAAGTCTACCCTATCGGAAGACTATTTGAAAGTATACGGGCTGACATCAACTCCACAGTTATACAGAGGAGAAAATGCGGCAAAACATTTTATTGACGCACTATACGACATAACAAAGAGAGTTGAAAATATGTACAAGAGCAAAGTACCTATGTTTAAACTTAGTCAAAAAGAATCTGGAGACTTCAACCACACAGCACAATGTTACCTATGTAAAGAGTGTTTCACTTCAATCAATCATAAAGTACGCGACCACGATCACCTAACAGGTAAATATAGAGGAGCAGCGTGTAATCGATGTAATATTAACTACAAACTACCGTCTTTTATACCAGTTGTCATGCATAACTTAACAGGTTACGATGCTCATTTGATTGTGCCACAATTGGGGCGTGATAAAGCTCCTATAGACGTTCTTGCTACAAGTATGGAAAAGTTTATAAGTTTTTCAAAGACAATCGGGAAAATGAAGTTGCGATTTCTAGACTCATTCAGATTTATGCCTTCAAGTTTGAAGAAACTAACAGAAAACCTCCAAAGGAGTGATTTAATAGAAACACAGAAAATTGTACCTCCTAATAAAATCGACCTTGTTCTACGCAAATCAGTATTTCCTTATGACTACGTCGATTCTTTAAAAAAGTTTGAAGATACATCTCTTCCACCTAAAGCATGTTTCTATAACCGTTTAGACCAAGCAGATATATCAGATGAAGATTACAATCATGCTCTGCGTACATGGAAGGAACTTGGTATAAGGACGTTGGGAGAATACAGCGATTTTTATGTAAAGCTGGATGTAACACTACTTTGCGATATAATGGAACAGTTTAGAGCTTCCTGCATGTCCGCATATGGTTTAGACCCTTTACATTCTTATACAGCTCCTGGATTAGCATGGCAAGCAATGCTTAAAGAAACTCGCTGCAAGCTAGAATTACTAACAGACATTGACATGGTACTTATGGTGGAATCAGCTATCAGAGGCGGAATAACTCAGTGTGTGACAAGACATGTCAAAGCGAATAACAAATACCTTCCCGATTACAACCCACGGAAAGAAAGTGTCTATTTAGCCTATTTTGACGCAAATAATTTGTACTCAAAACCTAGTTTAGAGCACCTCCCATATGGTGATTTTAAATGGGTTGATCCAGAAGCAATTGGTGACATTACATCTATTCCTAAAGATGGTGAGAAAGGATACATTTTGGAATGTGATATTATGTACCCAGAAACTTTGCACGACTTCCATTACGACTTACCTCTTTTACCATCAACAGAAGCACCCCCCAACAGTAAGACAAAAAAGCTATTGACCACATTGTTGGACAAACGCTATTATGTTGCACATTTCAGGACCATACAACAAGCTATTCAATTGGGTCTCAAAGTTACAAAAGTCCATAGAGTGTTGGAATTTTCACAGTCCCGTTGGATGGAGCCGTATATTAAATCTAATACTGCAAGAAGAGCCGTTGCGCAAACAGCGTTTCAAAAGGACTTTTTTAAATTAATGAATAATGCTGTATTCGGAAAAACTTTAGAGAATAGAAGAAAGCATAAAAATATTCAACTTGTTTCGAATGCTACCAAATTAAAAAAATTAACACAAAAAACTAATTTTAAAACTACTGTAATCATTGATGATAACTTAGTCGCAGTGTCTATGGGTAAAACAAGTGTGGTTATGGACAAACCATTATATGTCGGGATGTCCATACTCGACATCTCGAAAATACATATGTACGAGTTTCACTATGAGAAAATGGTGCAATACTATGGCAGGGATAATATTGGTTCCTGTTACTTAGATACTGACGCTTTTATCTATTGGATCAAAACAAATGATTTATATTTAGATTTAAAAACATTTCCACACAGGAACGATTTTGATTTTTCTGATTATCCTACAAATCACATGACGTACGATCAAGGAATAAATAAAAAAGTCATTGGTAAATTCAAAGACGAGTTGAATTCCATACCAATGTGTGAAATAGTTGCTTTGAGACCCAAAATGTACGCATTCACGTGCAATGAAAGAGGATCAAACAGAGAACATAAGAAAATTATAAAGAAATTGAAAGGCATAAAAAAGTCATACCTTACAAAACACATATCATTCGAAAATTATAAGGAATGTTTATTGGAAAAGAAAACTTTCATGGCTGGATTTAACACTATAAGGAGTTACAATCACAGAATTTTTAGCATAACCCAAAATAAAAAGTCTCTATCTGCTAATGATGATAAAAGGGTTATTCTTGAAGACGGTGTAAGAACTTTGCCTTATGGACATTATTCCTTGGCTAAAATAGATAATTTAAATACACAAATTTATTAAGAAAAAGTGTGTATTAAAAAAACATAATCAAATGTCAACCTATATACTTCACATAAGTGTGTGGTCTCTGAATAGGCCTATTGGGGAAGAGGTGGACCACGTAAAAAAAAATTTCCTCTAACGCGCCATTTAGTTGTACAGCTTAGTATAAAAATTAAACAATATATTTATACTTTCTGTGGTGAGGAAATCAGCTAAATACAAAATTATACTACATTTCAAATAATTTATGACTAAGTAAATTAGTTGATACATGATAAGATGAAAAACGTTTAAATTACCAAATCAACATAATAATTATTTGATAATATTTCAAGCTACCTTATTGGAATTTTACCGCGATGGATGAGAAATCTAAAATAGTGCAAGAATTGCACAAACCTGTGAGAAAACATTTCCCCAGGAGAAACACTGTAGTAAAAGGAATTGAAGATCATTACTATCAAGCAGATCTCGTAGAAATGATTCCCTATAATCGTTTTAATATGGGGTACAAATATATTTTGTTTATTATAAATTGTTTCACAAAGTTTGCTTATGGTATACCTTTAAAAGATAAATCAGCTAAAACTGTAACCAATGCTATGGAACAATTTTTAAAAGAAAACAAAATGAAGCATTTACAAACCGACGATGGCTTAGAATACTTTAACAAATTGTTTAAAAGTTTGATGAAAAAATATAATATAAACCATTATTCTACAAAAAGTGAAATGAAAGCTACTATTATAGAACGTTTCAACAGAACAATTAAAGGAATTATGTACAAAACTTTCTCAAAAAGAGGATCATACGTATGGTATGACATACTACAAAAACTTATTTACGATTACAATAACAGTAATCATAGGACAATAGGGATGAAACCAATACAAGTGAGCAAGATGAATGAAAAATTAGTGTTGAAACGTATACGCAAGAACACAATGCCAAAGATGGAGGCAAGACCACCGCGGAAATTTAAAGAAGGAGAAACAGTACGCATTAGTAAACAAAAAAGCATTTTTCAAAAAGCTACATTCCGAATTGGACGACAGAGATATTTACAGTTTATAGAGTCCAACCAACCGTGCCAGAGACGTATATATTGAAAGATCACCATGGAGAACTACTACATGGAGGCTTTTATGGTCATGAGATGTTGAAGTCAAAGTCTGGTAATGTGTATTTAGTTGAAAAGATATTAAAAACAAGAGGAGATAAAGTTTTAGTACGTTGGTTAGGATATGACCGTAATCAGGATTCCTGGATACCTAAAAAAGATTTAATTTAATTGCTAAGAAACATAAAGTTTTTTGCTAAGCAATGAAACACACATAGGAATTAATTATGGAAGTTGTAAAGCAAAAAGAAAAACTAAAAGTTTCAAATATTGATGTTTTTACTGATGAAGTTTGTAACAAAAGTAGCAAACATGGGACTTTACTACCCGATTCAGTTCGATGTATAATATGCGGTCCTTCAAACTGTGGAAAAACAAACGTTGTATTTAATTTGTTAACTGATGTCAATGGGCTAAAATTCAACAATGTTTACATATTTTCGAAGTCATTGAATCAACCAAAGTATCAGTTATTGGAAAAGATTTTTTCACAATTATCGTGTATAGGGTATCACAAGTTTAAAGATAACGAGGAGGTCATTCACCCGAATGAAGCGAAACCTTATTCCGTATTTATATTTGACGACGTTTCTTGTGAAAAACAGGACAAAATTAGAACCTACTTCTGTATGGGTCGTCATAATTTGGTTGACTCTATATATATAACACAGACATATAGTAAAATTCCAAAACAATTAATTAGGGATAATGCAAACCTGTTAATTTTATTCAAACAGGATGAAAAAAATTTGAGACATGTATATACTGATCATGTTAACACTGACATGCCTTTTGAGACTTTTAAAGAACTCTGCAGCAAGGCTTGGGTTGATAGACACGGGTTTTCAGTAATAGATAAAGAGAGGGGAATCAATAATGGACGTTACAGAATCGGTTTCGATGAATTTATTTTATTACATCAATAATACAGACAGCAATTTCCTTATTTGTAAATTGATCGTGTTATTAAAAACATCTTATTATTATTATGGAGGAAAATGGGAAATTGATTACCGATTTAAAAAAACTAACTGATTCCATAAGGAAAAAAAACCAAGCGTTGAAGTTAGGTATTATTGAACGAGATAATTTATCGGAAACTATGTCGGAGCCTATGCAACAGACTATAAACAAAATTTCTATTACTCAAAAACCAGAAATGCAATTGGAAGAAAGTAATGAGACAAATAGCATTGTTGAAGACGCACAAGGTAATAACGATGACTTATCTGAAGACTGTCATTTAATACAACATGATGAAAGAAAAAAGAAATATAATAGAGCTGTGGGAGAAAACGTCCGAAACAATGCAGTTCTTGACAGAAAATATGAAACAAAATTAGATTTTCATGGAAGAATTAGGAAAAAAAATCATGTATATGGAGGGAGGCTTGAAGGTAAGAGAATAATGATCGGAGACACTACACTCATGATTGATAAACACGATAATATTATTATCAATAGTAAAGTTTTTAGAAGTACACCTGGTCTTTTAGAATTGTTATTTTCAAAGAATCCAACGTCTTATTCGAAAAAGGATCTAGCAGCATTTAAAGTTATTTGTAAAGAAACAAACACACACAGAAAGAATTACTCGCACACTAACTCGATATATCGAAACAAATCTCATAAGTATAGAAATGTAATAGCAAAGTTATTTCCATCAGGAAGACAAAAAAAAAGGAGCTGGAATGCCACTTAAGAACGTGAATCAACCAGATGTTTTATACTACAATAACATTAACGCCTTAGTGGATCGAATGCGTTTATTACATGATGCTAAACTCTCAGGCCATACAGGACTGGATAACGAAATGATTGCTTTGACTGAAGAATTAAAAAGACAAAAAATTATACTTTAGCAAGTCACTTTAGTTATGAGTGTCGACAAGTTCGGACGTCATGAAAATTCCTTATTAAGGGAGTCTATGATAGGACCTCGAGGAGAAGGATATAAGTTGACCGACGAAGGTGATTACGACGTACAAAATAAACTTATACGTAATGTCGCCAATCCAAAAGCTGAAACTGATGTCGCTACAAAAATGTATGTCGATACGAAAACACCATCGCAGGGAAGTTCAAATTGGAATTTCAATGCTAAACGATTAAGCAATATTGGTGACGCTTTATACGAAGGTGAGGCAATAAATATCAGGGTGCTTAAACAGTTAGCAATTACTTCAAATGATCAAAAACAATTTTACAATGCTAGGAATCTTAGAATTACGAACGTAGCGAGCTCTGAAGAAAACAATGATGCTGTGTGTCTCAAGGATGTAAAAACGATGTTTGACTTAGCACGTTGCAAGCAAAAGGAGACATTGCTAAGGTTCGGAAATAAACTGTTTTACTATATTCATAAATTTACTCTACACTATCCACAAGGAAAGATGAGTAATGAAGAAAACGAAAACAACTTTATAAATTGGAGCGAAATATTCGACTCTTCAGACGGAGAGGAAGAACTTGATAAATAACTATTGACGATAAAATAAATTAAGATGAGCCCTTATAAACTATTTAATAGGAATCAAAAATTTGATAAAGGAGGAGGTGGTTTAGCGACATCGGCATTATCCGTTTTGAGTAAAGCTGTCAAGAGCGTACCTGTAGGAACGTTACTGAACAAAACAATCGACGCATTACCCATTGAGCTACATCTACCAGGCGGATATAGATATTGCGGTCCTGGGACAAAGCTTAAAGAACGACTAGCTCGTGGAGATCCTGGAATTAATAAATTGGACGAATTGTGTAAAATACACGATATTGCTTATTCAAATTACTCAGACGCTGAACACAGATCTATAGCTGATAGAGCATTAGCAGAGAGAGCGTGGCAGAGATTTAAATCAAGTGATTCAAGTATTGGCGAGAGAGCTGCAGCATTAGCGGTCGCTGCTGCAATGAAGGCAAAAACAGCAATTGGAGGTAGTTCAAAACGACGTAGAGGAACGGGTGGGAAAAGAGGAGCTGGAAGAAGAAAGAGAATTGGAAAGCAAAATCATAAAAAAAGGAATTTAAAAAAAAAAAATCAAAAACACGGTCGAGGTCTGTACCTAAAACCATATCGTGTTTAAGAAATAAATTTAACAAACTTGTTTTACCTAATACACCGCTCAGCACGACTCAGTTGATACATTACGCCTCTTGTTTAAAAATACCGTACTTCAGAGGTGTATTTATGAGAGATGAGTTGCCGGAAAAAGTAAAAAAATACGAAACGGGGATTGTCAACCTCGATAACTCCTTTGGTAAAGGAACGCACTGGGTCTGTTATAAGAAAATAGACAACACTGTCTACTACTTTGACAGTTTAGGAAATTTGCAACCGCCTAGAGAACTTAAGGTTTACTTCAAGCCAGCAAGTAATATATTGTACAATTACAACAGACGGCAGGGTGAGAATACTTCTATTTGTGGACATTTATGTTTAGAGTTTCTAGCTTCTGATGTTAGTATTCTTTGAAATGTCGTCTTACACGGTTTCCATTAGTGGAACGTCATCTAATCTTCATAGTTCCCTGTTTCCACCGATACAACTTAGAGAGGATAAAGAATGGGAGGTAGCGCTTCTAGATTTTACAACATACAATTCAATTCCTAATGTCATTGAAGGAGTAAATAATATATTCTATTATAAAGAAAACGACGAACAAAATGATTTCAAAACAGTACAACTGCAGACAGGTTCGTATGAAATCGAAGATATTTCTGAGGTTCTTCAAGAAAAATTAGGGAAAGACAAAATTACATTAAAAGCAAATAACAGTTTATTAAGAAGCGAACTCTCTTGTGCTTATTTTGTTGATTTTTCAAAGGAACACAGCTTAGGTCCGTTACTTGGCTTTTCAAGTCTTAATAGTCCACTATCTCCGAATGTTAATCACGTAGGTGATAAAACAGTCGACATAATCAAAGTCAACGTTATAAACATTACTTGCAATATAGTTCATGGTGCTTATAAGGATGGTGTAAATGGACATATATTGCATTCATTTTATCCTACAGTAGCACCGGGTTTTAAGATAGTTGAAAAACCTCATAATCTTGTTTATTTACCTTTAAATGTTAGTCATATTTCAGACATTAATTTAAACGTATTGGATCAAGACGGAGATTTTGTAGATTTTAGAGGAGAGACTATTACTTCAAGACTTCATATAAAAGAGCGCTAAAGGAAACTAGTTTATCTACTACACATGGGTTTAACTTTTAAATCAATCTTTAGTAACGAAAACGTTAATAGTTGTCAGTCTGTTCAAAAGTTAACTAACGAGAACATACGTTTTCTAGAACAAATTGGTTTCACTGTTAATAAAAATGGATATTCTGAACATAAAGAATGGACCTATATTCGACGAGACAATATGGGAGAAGGAGTATCATTCTCACAACCCCTACGCTTCATCGAGATTGGGAAATAACGACGAAATACGCATTCCTATACAACATCAAGACGCGTACACTTTACCGTGTGAAAGTTATATATACATCGAAGGGATTGTTACGAAAAAAGATGGAACACTGGGAACCACAGTTCCATTTATCAATAACCCAATGGCATTTTTGTTTGAAGAAATAAGATACGAGATTTCAGGAATAACTGTAGATTCTACGAAACGTGTTGGTGTGACTAGCACTTTAAAGACGCTTATTTCTCAACCACCACATGAAATAAACAAACTGCGAACATCGGGTTGGGTGTTTCCAGTATCTACAACTATCACACCAAATAAAGAAGGATATTTTGAATTCTCTATACCGCTCCGTTTACTATTAGGGTTTGCAGAAGACTATGGGAAACTCATTATAAATTGTAAACAAGAATTATTCTTGCTTCGGTCTTCAACGGATAATGACGCGATTATAGCCTCCCCATCCACTACAGAAGCAAATATGGATTGGAAATTGAACATAAACAAAATAACGTGGAGGGTACCGCACGTACGACTTGCCGACGAACACCGGCTTTCACTGTTGAAACAATTAGAGTCGGATAGAGACATCGTTTTACCTTTTAGGAACTGGGAAATGCATCAGTATCCTATCTTACCTTCAACTCAACGGCAGTCTTGGAATATCAAAACCTCCACTCAATTAGAAAAGCCTAGATATATCATATTTGCATTGCAGACAAACAAAAGGAATAATATAACAGCCAACGCCGGGACGTTTGACCACTGTAAACTTACTAATATTAAACTTTATTTAAATTCTCAGTTTTTCCCCTACGATAATTTAAATGTATCGTTTTCGAAGAACAGATATGGCATACTTTACGATATGTACGCTAGATTTCAGTCATCATACTATGGCAGGTCAGACACGCCTTTAATATCGCCTGACACGTTTAAAGAGCACGCGCCTATTGTTGTCATAGATTGTTCAAAGCAGAACGAATCAGTAAAGTCTTCCACTGTAGATATACGGTTGGAATTTGAAACTGAAGAGAATATTCCAGATAATACTTCAGCTTACTGTTTAATACTGCATGATACTGTTGTTACGTACACTCCGTTAACAGGGGTGGTCAGAATGGTTGTGTAGGATATGTATCGATTAAAAAAGGAGTGGGGGGATAAAAACACACTTCCCTGCACCATTTTCTGACTATATAAGGACTGACGATTTCGGTTAGTGCTCATTTATAAGCTGTTCCGCTACCTCAACTTTGCTACAGTGTAATAGCGAAATGTCACTTTCACAAGAAGGTAATGATGATATGAAACTCAATACTGAAAATGAAAATACGTCTTCTAACATTGCATCATATGGAACTTCTGAAGTACCTATGGAAACAGATGGAGCTACAGATGATTCTGCAAATATCATAAAAAATTCAGAAGATGTTTGCGGCATTTATGAAGATATGTATAATCCTATGACGAGATCAATGACTTTTACAACAAAAAGAAACGAAGGAGAACTGATTGAAATTTTAACTGGTATATTTTTACGTATATTTTATCCACTTACAGCATGCATGGGCAAAAATATTACAGTTGGAATATTTGAAGTTTTGGGATATACACCAGGTGTTTTGTTGAACCACTATGACAAACATATATTATTTAATATATCTTCCTGGGCACATTTTCTTCATAATATTAGCAGTTTTGAACAACATATAGTAGGCAAACACAGCGGTAAGAAGACAAAGCTAATGATTAGAGAATCTGACATCGAAGTGGATAGTCTTAAAATTTATGGAAAACAGTATATACGAATAAAGGACTTTTCACAACACCATGAAAACGTTTTGCTAACGACTAATGAATTCTATACGTTAATCGGTGTTTCGGTCGCAGTTGACAGATATTTGGAACAGTTGGTATTAAACCAGACCTTTATAAAGGAATATTTAATGAGTGCAGTTCAACAGGATAAGACAGTGTCATACGTACAACCTGATTCTACGATTATTAACCGACTCGCTCAAGAAATATCTTCATACAGGTATATAAACACACTCAAAGCTCTACCTGATTATGACACAAAACAACCTTGTGCTTCTGACTACGCACAAAATTAAAAACAGGCAAAATTTAAATAAGCAAACAACTACAGAAGTTGAAATTGAGAATAGTGGTGTGTAGGCCTAAAGGGGAGGTGACCACTTAAAAAAATCACCAACGCGCCTAGAACCATACAGCCTAACTATAAATGTTTACTGTGGTGGGGAAAATGGTTCATTGACAAACAAAGAATTAAAGACGAAATGTCTCGTACAACTCGTTTCAGCAGTTTCACGGATATATACGAACTTTCTGATGAAGAAGAAGATAGGAGAAACAACCATTACTTAGATCACATACGATTCAAAAGTAGGATTTTTCAAGCTGAATTTATATTAAGACCAATTTTAGAGAAACACTTATTAAAGGCTGCAGAGATGGCTGAAACATTACAGAAAAAAAATAAACGAAGCGTGAAAGAATGTGTTGTCGAGTTTCAAGCTTTTCGAGGAAATTACGATGAATTTTTGATCAAGGAGTTGGTTATACATGATATTTCATCTCTAGCGACAGATTACTTTCTATTCAAACCCCCTTACGATTTCAATCACCTAAACCAAAAGTCGGCTAGAACCAACAATTGGTTAAGTAAACGATATCATTTCATTAAGTGGTCTGAAGGTTTCACTACTTTCAATGATGTTTTCACTATTATTAAACAGTATACTAAAAACTATGATATCATATATACTTACGGTTCTGAAAAGACTAAATGGATAGATACATACACTACAGCCAAAGTTATAGACTATCCTATTAAAATAAGACAGAATTATAATTCACATAATATCTGCACCGTTGTTAAAGATCACCGACATCAAAACGGAAATTGTGCTCTACGTAATGCGCTAAATCTAAGCGTTTGTTTAAGAGCTAGAAACGTAGACGTGGGAAAGGATAAGAGGGGGTAGGCGCTCGTCAATTCTAAAAAAAAATAAACTTATAAAACCTTCAACATTTCATCATAAACGAAAATAACATCTACAGCAATATCAGTTATAAGGTTCAATATATTTCCGTACATAAGTAACTTTTAGAAAAGTGAATTTTTTTTAACAAAAAAAGACTCTCCGAAAATCGACATATCCTTCTGCATCTTCAACTTACAACAAAGTCAATAAATGCACTTTAAAGTGCATTAATGACAAATATGCGATTTTGTATCAGCTGGAAAATTGTAGAGGGGGGAAATAGAGAGGGTGGTGAGGGGAAAATAAAACAAGGGGGGATAGGATCTATAAATTAAACTGCAAGAAGTCCTAATCATCACTAACAACGCACACTTCAAAATAGAAACATCGTGATGGCAGATAATCAAGAACAATCCCTTGTAGAAAAATTCAACCAGAGATCAAAAGCTAAAACAATTGTAACGAAAAAATGTTCAGATTTAAAGCCGTTAAAAAATTATGCTGTGTACTACTTCTGTAAAAAAGAGACGGTAAATGGAAGTGCTGTGATTGCAGTACTTGGAGACTTTCCTTACAAAGAAGAAAATGTTCCGAAACTGCAAGTCTTTTTACCGAAGAGGTTTGTTTATTTATTAATGAATGAAGACTTAGATTCAATACGTCCTGGGCAGTACTTCATTGTTTCACATGGACCTTCAGGAGAGAAATCAACTGAACTAAAACTGCATTTGTCTAATGAATAATAGTTATAGAAAGTGATTTTAATTTATATGTAGCAATATATATTCCTTATTATAGTTGTAAAAGTAGTTTTGAAAACAGTCTTTTTTTTAAAAACTCATTTGTTTGACCTTGAATGTAATTAATGTTCACCCCCACTCCTACAGTTAACTTTAAAGAGGAGCGTATATAAACTGCAAGAGCAATCAAAAAGGTACCATTTATCCTTCAGATCGACTAGCGATGGACATTGTACAAGTTAGAAAATTGCATTACCCACAATACGTGACATTTGAGTCCAGAATAAAAACCTTTGATAACGGACCACCTTTGTTGAGAGAGAAAAAAGAAGAGTTGAGTGCTGCTGGCTTGTTCTATATAAATCATTCTGACCATACTCTTTGTTACTGCTGCGGAGGCGGCCTTAAGGACTGGATGGACAAAGATGACCCATGGATTGAACACGCAACATGGCATGGTACATGTTCATTCGTATTACTAGTAAAAGGCAAGGCATTCGTTGATAGGATCAGAGAGAAGGCTGAAGTTACTAAGAAGACCACCAAGCTGCCTTCATTGACACCAGATATACTTCCTGCAGAATGTAAAATCTGTAGAGTAGAAGAAGTTCAAGTGGTCTACTTACCCTGCAGACACGTTATTGCTTGTGCGTTTTGTGGATTAGCTTGCAAAACTTGTGGTGTATGTAGAGAGACTGTACAATCTGTTATGAGAATTTATCTTTCTTAAAATTTGTAATAAGTTGTTTTGTCTAACCGCATTATTTCTTTTTAATAATACAATTAATATAGCTTATGATTTAAAATAATATGTTATGTCTTTTAGAAAAAATGTAACTTTTTGATTAGTTGTAAGCGGTACTGTAGAACCGCATTTATTTTTTAAAACGACATTTGTTTGACCTTGAAAAAAAAGTGTAAAATGCTATTTTCTAAATAATAAATATATGTTACAACTTTATGTGTGTTTTATATTTCCCCCCTTACATTCCACAGACGGGATTCATTACTGTAGAACCGCAACATGTGTTTAGTGATATAATTATTATAACTTGTAATTTAACGAACAGTTATGTGTTGCAGAAAAATGTAACTTTTACAATAGTTGTGAGCGGTACTGAAAAAACGCATTTATTTTTTAAAACGCCATTTGTTTGACCTTGAAAAAATGTAAATGGTCTTTTCATAATAATAAATATATGTCTTACGAGTCCTTAGTTGATAAATAACGAAAAAATTGATTCATTAACATTTTAAAGATATGAATTTAAAAAGACAATCTTTATAAAGTACGTTTTCTTACAGACACTCTTCTAAGCTAACATTAGTATAGGAAAGGTAACCCCCCACCACTAAAGTATTTAGTATTAGACCTCCCACCAAATATTAATTTATAAATATGAGTACTTGAAGCTAAGTAGTCATTTGTTAACAGTCTGCTGAGAAGGTAACATGTGCGTTGATGAACGCTCGTCAATAATTGAAACAATGAACAGTATTAATAAAGATTAACGTATCACCGAAAAGTGACTTTTTCATAAGTGCATTTTATAGTTCCAAAACAATCATATCCTGAATATCAGATTAACTCCAATACCTATAAATACACTTTTCTTAAAGTGCATTTAATAATAAATACACTTTTCAATAAAGTGATTTTAATACAAAGAATCGCATACTATCACCCAAATATTAAATGCATTTTCTCCCTAATTCTCCAGTATTAATTGGGGCCGCTAAATTCGTATTCCATTAAATACACTCAGATCCAAATACTACTTTTACTACAAAAACTTAAACGCACTTTTAACTCAACTACCTCCCCTCACCCCCCCTCATGACGTCACACACTCACACTAATACCACCCTTTCACGTCACACACACTTACGCACCCGCAATCACACACAATTTCAAATTTTTTAAATTTTAGCGGCCCCAATTTAAAACTACTCATAGGGACAACCAACCATTCACAAATTAACGCGTAAACGTAAGGCCAATTATGATAACATAACGCAAATGATAAATGACGGAGTTAGAAGGAACTTCTTGCATGATCCCTGAAGAACTGGAAAACATTTATTACATTGATTTTGCCAACAATTCGATAAAAAAATTACTTAGCTTCTATAAAACTTCTATACTTCGTTCACTTCCTCATTTCTCGTATATCTCATCCATACAATCACAATGTTCTCAAACAAAACGTGGAGGGCCACAGATAGGATTTAATAATAATGTTTAGTAATACATAAATAAAATGTTTAGGTATTTTGTTAATTCAATATCTTCAAGTATTATCAATTATTTTGTACAGCAGGATTTATTTTCACAGTTATTAAAAATTAACTAGTATTTTGAGCAAATATTGCTTCTTTAAGAAATTAATATAGTAAACACATTGTGGTAAAGCAGGTGAGTCAGCAGTTCACAAACACGTACAGAGAGCGAAAGCTAGTAACTCCACCGACACGTGGGTAGAGCGAGTTCAATTAATACACTTCTCTCTCCTCGTCCTCTTTGTAAATTTCATAGCTCTTCATGAGTAGTGATCCGTGGATGAACGCTAGTGAGTAAATAGAAAGTGACGACTGGTGAAGTGCTAGGGTGAACAAATGAGTGACAACTCTTTCTGTCTGACGTCCAAGGATTGAGTAGAAAGGATCCAATTATCCAAGCACACTGGGACGTAGCAAGGAGTTAGGAGTTACCACTCCTATTTACAGACTCGTGTTCCTTCACTCTTAAAAAAAGTCAACTCCTGAGCTGATTGCTCATCTCTAACTCGCTTAAGAGAGTTAGGAAGCTGATCCTCCTCAGCTACCTAACGAGAGTTAGGAAGCATGACCGCAACCAACCTAGGACTATTGATCTAATCAGAGTCTGCGGTTTCAACATACATGCACAGAAGTTATATACGTGCAATACGAAAGTCTAGTCAGTTAGCTTTTCTTGACTAAAAACGTTTGCTATAAGTGTTGACCTTAACGACGTTCAAATTGTGCTGATAGTTTGTTCACGGGAAGAAACAAGTCATGTCAAAATTATTTTTTGTTGGTACTGAGGCCTTCCAAATGATCAACTAACCCTAATGTTACTACTTGAATAGGAGAATGAAAATTTCAGAAATGTAAATGATATACGTAAAAGATATCTCCTCTTCGTAAAAGAAGAAGTAAGGATTTTTTTTAACTTCAAAATACTTATAAAATGTTTACTATAAATATAGTTTTAACCTAGGAGATATTGTTACGTTCTTTAAGAGGTTTAATAATTAATAATTTAATGTTATACTAAATCACAATTTATTGATTCATACACTTTTATGTCTGCTATTATTTACACACTTAAAATATATAAAAGCGACCAATTAATGTTTTAATTAGGTCTAACTACTGAGTATGCCAATAGTCTATTTACATTTAACACTAAAACTATCACTCTGTAACTAAAGCTTTTATTCTCTTTACAATATCATAAACACTCATCTACTTTTTTAAGAAAACCTGTTTTATTAATCTTGTTGTTGTATTATTTAATCTTATGCAAACACCACTGTAAAAACTGTTTTTCCTTGTGAAATATATAACAAAATAGATTGCCATGTAGATATAACAAGTAGCCTATAAACATACATTGAATCTCTCTACTGTTGAACTTAGCCGTTTTCAAATTATTTAAAAAAAAAAAATAGTTTCGCACAATACTTTGAAATAGAGCCTGGGACTTGGTAAAAAGGTTCAACATTGATGATTGATTGAAATATGCCTTTATTTCTATATTTAAAGTGTTATTAAATCCAATCTATAAGTTTTGGATGAAAATATAACTAATTGTTTTATTTGTTATAGTGGAGGAAGTAGACTGTGACGAAGGGATTGACACTGCACAAGGGCCTAGCACCCGATCATTCGATAAGTAGCAATAATCTCTTTTTTTCCCGTAACAATTTATTACCCCAGTTTATAAATAATGCTGTAAACTCTTATTAGTCGCAAGTAAAAACATACATTGGACCTCTCTAATGTTAAACTTATGTGTTCTTAAATTATTCCCAACAGAATAATTTCGCACAATACTTTAAAATTGAACCTGGGACTTCTTGAGAAGATTCAACATTGACAAACGATTTAAATATAGCTTAATTTTCATATTTAAAGTGTTTTTTCTATTTAATCAATATTTGTTTTGTATGAAGTACTGAATGAAAATATAACTTAAATTGTTTTATTCGTTACAGTGGAGGAAGTAGACTGTAACGAAGTGATGGACACAGCACAAGGGCCTAGCCACCGACCATTCGGTAAGTAGCAACAATCTATTTGACTTATTTAATATTTTAACAATTTATTACTATAGTTTACAAGAAGTACTGGTAAACTGTTATTAGTATATAGTCCATTATCACTTCTTTCTGATGCATAATAACTCATTATCTTTTTATTTTTAATAAGTTTTAATAATATCATCTCTTTTATTATGGCCTCATTCCATATTTTTATCACTTTTTCGTGAGTCTTTTTACTTTAGAATGAAATTTTCATTCACGGTTTTTGAAATATTATTTGTTATTCATCAGTTACTTAGTAATCATGAATTATGCTTCTTGGATTATGCTTTTAAATACTGTGTGTGCCCTAACCATAGAGAGAATTTATATAATTTATGTGAGAGGTATTGCCATTTTTAAGTTTCTCTAAATAAATAACTAAATAAATAAATAAATAATCAAATAAATAAATGCAAAATAACTGTACATAATCTCACCATTATATTCCCATATTTTATTCTCATGCTCGTTTCGATGTCTTACATTATCATCAGTGTGACTACTACCACACTGCAAGCAGTAATTGAGCATACTCAACGGCTTAAATGACTTAGTCTTTAGTCTGTCCATTATCACCAACCATAAAACAAGGGTGTATTATTACAAATGAGTAGTGATACTTTTACTCGTCCTTTCCCTTGTAATACTATAATACCCCCCCCCCCCTATATCTCCCTCCAGAGTACTTTAGACCCCACCTTAATCCCACCCAAACTCACAATCTTTTCCTATCCGTCGAAGGCCATAATAGTAGCATTGGCTGCTTTTAAAAGTACCACAAAAATCCCAATTTATTTACCTAACCTAATCCTCACCAAAACAAACTTGCCCCTACACACAGGTGAAATTATTGCCTAGAACTTTGACGTTACTAAGTGAAAATTCGACAAGGTGTTCATAGATAATTGTTTAATAGAATTATATCGAATTTTCATTGTGAATTTCGGTCTTCATCAAGCTCAAATTGCCAAACCTTGTCCAGAGAAACTTTCGTTAAACCCAACTCTGCTCCGACCTTAGGACTTGAGTGAATTATTAACTTCAGGCGTCTATCTTGCCAAATTATCCTAACAATAGCCCGTGATTGCGTTCGTAGTTAATCGAGTCGTTGCCATCCACGACCGCCCGCACTGGTTAATAAACACGTGACCCTATGTATTACTCATTATAATAGAATGCTCTACCGGAGTGACCGCTGTATTAAAGCTCGAAGGTAAATGTTAACTTTAATCTGGCAAAGGTCAAAGGTTTAGTGGCAAGGAGTTTCAATTCTTTTAGTAGCTTCAATAAATATTCAAAAACCTGGACTTATATATATATATCGTACGCGCCGAAATAAACGGAGCCGAAACAGTTGGAAGATTTTATTTTATTTACATAGTTTTACAAACATATACAAGTAAAAAGAAGTTAAATAGGTTAAACTCGGGGATATAAACTTGTTTTCTGAAGGTATCGCATTATTTTTGAGAAGAAGGGGTTGTTTAATGCTCGTTACTCACATGGTTATTTTTTCCTGTAGTTGGACGATGGTGGTTGGTGGGGCATCACGGAAAATCTTCTCCTTCGTCATTCCCCAGACTCTAGCGTCAGGTGGTATAAGATCCGGGGAGTGGGAAGGGTATTGAAAGTTGGTTCTAAGAGATATGAGGAGGTTTTCTAAAGGAAACCAATGTCAGGTGATGTAGAATCGGGAGATTGGGCTTGGCAAGGAAAGTTTTGTTCTAAGGGAGATGAGGAGGTTTCTTGAAGGAAAGCAATGTCAGGTAATGTAAGATCGGGGGATTGGGCTAGGTAATGAAATTTTGTTCTAAAGAAGATGAGGGGGTTGGCAAAATTTCTTGAAGAAAACCAATTTTGTCTAAGGCAGTATGCCTGGTTGCGCAATCTTGTACGAATCGTTGTAACGAAAAGACAGGTTTCGGGAAAAACAAAATCTCCTGAGATCTACTATAAAACGACCAAGAAAATCCCTAAATCGGCCATTCTACTACACTCCATCACCGTTTAGTTAGATAATATCATGCTACTACATCTACGTAACAGGTCGAATTGTGATTTTCGAGTAACAGTTACTAAATCACACGTTTTCAAATCACTTTCCATCACTGCTAAACGATAGTCTTACCTTTACCTAATAAGTGATCATTTGGTTTTTGTATGTGTATTGATTTGAACAACTAAATCAATAAAAAGCTAGTCAACTATTGACTATTATGATTTTGAAAATTTCTATTGCTGCACGGTTGATAATTTCCTTTTTTTAAACTTATTTATAGAAATATTGTCATTTTTTATTATTGCATAATTATTCAGCATTATGTTTGTTTGTGATTTTAAAACATTATTTAATTATGTGGCTTTGGCAAGTGAAATCTTATAGAAAAACGTTGAATCCAATCATAATGATTTTTGACCACTTTATTGCCAGTTATTGATGTTCTATTCATTTTAAAAACACATTGTTCATAATCCTCGCTTATAAATTTTTGAACCGTAACATAATTTAAAATAACTGCATTGACAACATCTGGCAGTGGATACAATCCTCCTCTGTCAATGTATTGAATGAAAACTATATTTTTGATCAAGTTCATTGACTTCAAATGATTTATCGGCTACTAAATACTGTTAGCAATCGTTACAAATTCTTCTTTAACATTGATCTGACACAATACCCTGCTAGATATGTAAACGGTGGAACATATTTTCTAACATTTTATATGATTATATTATAAGAGTTATATCAGAAGGTACTGGTCTACATTAGGATTCAATTCTCCCTACGCGAGCATCAATCTCCCCTAAATTCTAGAGAGCGGGGCTCCATTTCACTGCTAAAATTCTGATTATTTAAAGTCCTACATTTAACAAACAATTTTAAACCCTACCTACAAATTTCTACACATTTTGAAATGAGTAATTATAAGGTTTAGGATTTAGAAGCCATTATATTTGTAACCTTCTAATGATGCTAAAATGTACATCATTATTGTAAGTTATTACACTAACTGTAAGGTGTGTAAATATTTGTAGCCAGGGTTTATAATTACTTATCAATTACAATTACTCTACCAGTGTCGTCCTTGCAAAATGAAACTTGAGTCGGTAAATATAAGGGGACCTATTACCAGCCCACATAAATAAAGGGGGTGTTTTAATAATGACACCTAATAAAAATACGCCTATAAAATACAAATAAATAATATTTGATATTTATTACGTCGTATATTTCAGTACCGCCTTATGCATATATATATATATACACCTCGCGTAAACCGTTGTTTTTCGAAAACAACATTCTAAAAGAGAGATATTTAATCGTATCTGAAATAGAGTATTCAAAAATAATGTGGATCTTCATAAAACAAGAAGCAATATACCATAAAATTTTTATTTTACTTCTATTTAATATTTGATATCAATAATAAAACAAATTATATAAGCAAAAATTTTACTATCAATTCCTACTTAACAATGAAACATTTTATTTCTAGTTACTTTAAAAAAATAATTTTAAATAATATAAATAAAGTAACATAACCTATGCGTTAAAACAGTTGTTCTACCACGTAACCTATAACATAAAATCAGCTGTTTTATAAAATCATATATCACTTATTTTAATCCAAATGGGGTTAAATAACTATATTTCATACCTTGGATCTTTTGTGAAACGTTTTCTGCCATATAAAACTAAAATTAACTTATTATTGAATTTAACTAATGAATTAATATTTAAAAATCTGTATTAACCTCAAGTGTCATCGACTACAAGTTTTTAAAAATATATTTGAACTAGAGTGGATGAATAAAAAGTATTTGATTAACGACTAAAAATTGAACAAGATATGGACGTATATAATGATGGTGGGAACTAATAGAATGAATTGATACAGATATTAAAAATTACTAACAACCAATTTTCCTAAAATGAAATTTTGTCGAAAACATTTTAATATTCATGTTTTAAGTAACCAATAATAAGGTTAAGCCTTAACATGAAATTTACATGATTTTAAATAATGGAAAATTAATTTTCAGTACGAACATTGATAATCAGATTCAAGATGAAATTATTAACAACTTAATGAGTCTGATAAGTTTAGGGAGGGTTTAAGCCCTCTTAGAGCAAAATGTCTAAACCCTTCTCGCCCCACTTATCCCGAAATGTAAAGGAAATTCATAACCTTGTTACTTCAGTTAAAATTTTAGTTTGTAATTGGATAAAAGGCGTTGCCTTTAATAAAGCTCAGCGAGACTAGGTTATATTGACATGCCGAGTTAGCTTACACGCTTCAAACTTTTAAGTGCACCTGAAGAAGGTAATTTAATGAAACAGCCAAGCTATATTTAAGGATGCGATTTTGTAAATTAATAAAGGCAAACTATATACGTTTATATTTAATTATTGATTATTTCATAACCTCGCCTCTTTCATCTAAGGCATCTTTAACTATCAATATTTACAACCTTACAGCTTAACCTACAATGTATTTGTGATTTAGTGTTAAACTCACATCTGGGTTTGGTTTGATTCTTTATTCCAGAGCAGAGTCTAAATTAATTGTAAATTAATCATTAAACTTTGATTTAAAATTATTATTTTCCGTTTAAATTAATGTTATTGTAACTTATTTCTCACTTACTTAATCAGTTACTTACATATCACTTACTTTCTTCTATTCCTCCTATTAGTTCATACTGTATAGAGAGAGAGAGAGAGAGAGAGAGAGAGAGAGAGAGAGAGAGAGAGGGAGGGAGAGAGAGATTTTCTTGTTCAAATTTTCAATCGTTAATAAAATACTTGAGACACTTGATGATATTACCGTTTTTCGAAATAGGAATTCATTAATTAAATTCATTTAAATAATTTTAGTTTAACATGGGAAGAAAACGTTTCATAAAAGGGGCAAGGTCTGAAATATAGTTATTTTGTCCCATTTGATAACATATGATTTCATAAAACGGCTGATTTTATGATGTAGGTTATGTGGTAGAACAACTTTTTAAACACATAGGTTATATTAGATGTAATTATTTTATCAAAAGTAACTAAAATAAAATTGTTCTACGTTGACTTGAATAGAAATTGACTTTAAAAATTATTTGTTTTTAATTAAGTAGGGATTGACTTTTAAAAATTTGTTTTAAATTGTTTGTTTATTCAAAATTCTAGATTTTTGGGGCGTCACACCTGACATTGTTCTCCATACTCTGCACTACGTCGATGGACATTAATTTGGAAAGAAAATGAAAAAGGAACGACTAGCTAAATTAAGCCCACCTTAAAACTAAATACAAATGTTAAAGATCTTGCTTCGTACAATAGTCTCATTGTCAAGTTTGATGACGTAGGGACGTAAAGATAAGATACCTGAAACTTAAATCAACCAATTATTACTATTAGTGACTTCGAGAAAGAACTGAAAAACACCTGCTCCATACATTATTGCTTGCAAAAAAACTAAAACTGTTACTCGGGATAAATGATCGTTTCAAAAAGAATAACATTTTCCAGTCGGATAAATGTTCGCCTGTGAAAGAGAAACAATTCACTGTCGGATAAATTTCCCTCTGTGAAAGAATAACAATTCGCTGTCGGATAAATGATGGTTATTCATGAGAAAGAATAAAAATATATTGTCTAATAAATGATTGCTTGAAAAAAATATATATATTTACTGTCAGATATATTACCCTGAGAAAGAATAACAAATCGCTGTCGGATAAATGAATGTCGGATAAGACTGGAGTCTTAATGTAGGTACAGAATAAGTTAGAAGTGTACTAAGTTAGTTTTGATAATGCCGATACTGCTAATCGGCGAAAAGCTTAAACTTTATAATAAAATAATAAAACAAGGTTTTATTCTTGTATGAAAGTGGTTTTATTAAACATATATATATATATATATATGAATAAATATATATTGGATAAATTTTCTGATGCCCGACAAACCTAAAACCAAATTGTTCCAGAACTTTGTGCTTTAAGAGAAGAACTTGCCAATGATTTAACCTGTGATAAAGGATCAATGGAAAAATGCAACTCCTTTAAAAACTAAAACGCTTTTATATCTTCGTGAATTTTCTTTCATTTTACGATTCAAAAGAGTTTTTATAGGTTGCTCTGTAGTGTTTTCACTCAAGTAACAGTTTTCCACAATAGATCAATTTCTACTGAAATGGACAGGTGCTGCATTTCCTAATAATTTCAAATATTTAAAATATAGTCAAGTTATTAAAAGAAAACTATATTTAAGAAAGTCGTGACGTCAAATCCCTAAAGGCGGAGAGCTCTGTTTATTGATCTATAACGGAAATAACAAAGCCTTTGAGATAGTTGACTAATTATAGAAACAGAACTTCCTTGGAGCAGTTTGCGCATGACGCAACAGTACACAATGGAATGCATATTAGCACTTAGCGAACGGCAATGGCAAATCCCTACAGTTCATGTAAAAACACGTTTCTGCTAATGGTACAGCGCGATATTGTCACATCACTTGTAAAATGTCTTTAACAGATTGTTTTGTAAGAACGGTTATGCAATAATTAGGTCTCTATGTCTTGATGTAGCAGGCGATGGTCCTATTTCAAGAGACCGAAGTGTTTTGAAGATGAGTTAATACAGCCTTCAAAATAATATACTCGTTTGGTTATGAAGGTGGTTTTAAATGAATTTGTAAAGAGTTCATTCGAGTATAGAAATGGAAAAAAGGTTACATCGATTGAGGAAAAGTGCGAGTTACTTTGAAGGACAATTTTTTTATTCGCAATAAACTAAACAGCTAAGGCTAAAAATATTATGCCACAATGAGTTGTGGAAATTTTGGATACCTTTCTTTAGCTTACACGATTCCTATTAACACTGCGCTTAATTTGCCTACACTGCGCCGTATTTTGTCTTCCTTGCAGTGTACACATAATGTGCACAGTTCTGCTACATGTGTACAAATAGATATATTGATTTATTTAGGATATATTTTCTTGCAATTAATTTTTTATTATTACATACAAACATTTCATAAACAAGGATATTTACAGTGTGTTTATCAAGTTTTTTTTTTTATCAACTAGTAGTGTTGGCTTTATCTATAGTATTGGTCCCTTACTAGACCACATCACACAATTATTCTATCTTTTTTTTAGTTTAAAAGCTTGGTATTGGAAAGCATATTCAAGAAAGTTATATATTCTTACGGTTCGTCTAATCACTAATGAATGCTTAGAAAGCACTTTTGTTTAACCACAGCGCATTGCAAGAAGTTTATTTCCAATTAACACTCAAGATTTAAGTACGTGGAGTTAAGTTTACATTAGAGTTGACGCTTATGCCTTCCAATGTTAATCAGCAAATTGGAAAACCTGAAACTCGTAGACAATAGTGTTTTATTTCAGTGAGAAAACTTCTTCCAAATTTTCCATACTAATCAGATAGGTAACAGAGCAAATAATTTCAAGTCTCTGTGATTCTCATCAAGTAGACCTATTTCAATTCCATCTAATTGTTCACAGTCTACATATATATATATATATATATATATATATATATATATATATATATATATATATATATAACAAAACTAAGGCGTTATAACAACTGTTCTCCCAAATAACCTACAATTTAAAATCACGATTTTTTAATGAAATCATGTTACCACTTATTTTAAACAAAATAGGACGAAATAACAATATCTCTACTTTGAACTTTTTGTGAAAAACGTTTTTCGTATATAAAACTAAAATTAATTAATTAAATTTAAAAAATGAAAATTAACAACTGAAAAAACGGTTTTAATATGGAGTGTAACCAACTACAAGTTTAAAAAATGTATTTGACCTTGTGTGGATGAATAAACATTATTTTATTACCGATTAAAAATGTGTAAAAGATATATATCAATTCTGTGAAAAAATCTTTTCACAAAAAGATCAAAGTAGCGATATCGTTATTTCGTCCTACTTGCTTTAAAATAAGTGGTAACATACGATTTCATAAAAACCCTGATTTTATAAAATAGGTTAAGGTGGGAAAACAGTTGTTTTACATTAGTTTTGTTACATTATTTATAACAATTGTAATTATTTAATAAAAAGCAAATAAAGTAGAATTTTTCTTTGTTGACCTAAGTAGGAACTGACCTTAAAAAATGTTGTTTGTGTTACTTGTTTATCGTGAAAAATTGATTTGGTCAATGGAATAAATAAATGTTACAAGGGTGTGACAAGTTATGAACTGTCGAAATGTTTAGAAAACACAAACAAAGCATTATAGGTAGTCCACACTTCATTTGCTGCCTAACATAAAAAGTTCAAATACTGGATGAATACGGCTTTCATGAATGATTCCCTCTTGAACTCTCACGTTTATCTGAACCAGACCTACTCTCTACTGGAGTGTTTATCCATAACATTACCTTATAAGAAGAAGGATAAAGTAGTATATAAAATTAAGTAGGATATAATGATCCCAAGGGTGAGGATATGAAATATTACGGTATCACGTGGTCAAGGCCGTTTACCCAATGTAAACCTACTCTCTGTTGGGTAGAAGAGAGATGTCGCCCGATACCCGGAAACTGGCTTTCCTAAAGTAGACACTCTCTCTTCCGGGAACATGAACTGCTATCTAATGGTTTCTAGCTAGTAGATATTTGTTAAATAAAAAATGTAAAACGTAGCTTAAGGTTAGTAATATATATATGAGTTTATGTCTTTTATTATTGTTAAAATATTACTAATAAGTATTTGACCTGTACCAAACAAATGAACAATGATTTTAGGAAACATATTAAGCCTTACCGATATCCTACAATCGCTATAACAACACCCGAGACAAGATTTCTCAAACATAAGAAGATATTTGTAACGAATTTCTAAAGCTGGTGTCTGTAAATCAATGGCCTTGTTAAAGGGTTGATTTGTTTCTTAAATCGAGCGAACGGATTAAGCGCGGAGGTAAAATATCTAATTCCAGCCAAGCACGAATAACCGGCTGATTAGCCAGAAGGAACAGGACAAGGCTAGCATTTTAATGTTTAATTAAGGTTCCCATTGGACTTCACCAGTACCGAGTCAGCTCCAAGGAATTTCTAGAGGTCCCTTGTGTACGTGTCCAGGTATTCTAAAGACCTATTCTAAGACCGTATTCCAGGATTAATTCTGAAATAATAGAATTGAAAATGTGTTTAAGCAGCATATGTCATTACTTTCATGGTATATTATAGGCCTAAATATAGGGAGTTTGATACTGTAAAGGAATTTTCATCTGAAATGATATTTAAATAAATATCACTGGTGTTATTTATTCTCTCTACCGCCTACCTACTCTCTATTGGGGTCACAGAGAGGTGATTTCCTGTAACACTTCTTCGGAGGAAAACAGATGAAAATACGTAATGACCTCCTGGTACTAGGAATAGGGTAAACTATGGTTAGGTTAGAACTATTTGAAGGGTTGAAGTAGACATTCTGATCTAGAGGAAGACTGGTATCTTACCGTTACTTACTACCCGACACCCACTCTTAGCATTCCTGCAATCCGGTACCGTGCTGACCAAAACAAGGTGAGAAGTTCTTGAGTGCTTCCTGTAGCAGTTCTGAATTAGATTAGGTTTAATGCATCCAATATGACCCTGCAAAGCGGATATTCTTCGGAAGATAGGATGACCAACAGGTGAAGATGGATCTTTCCTTATAAAGATGGTAGGATATCTACCCCGGAGTTTCTCTTTTATTACCCGTTTCCTCAACCTCCTCGCTTTACGTTTTAACCTTTAATAAATCCTCCATGATCTTAGTGGGGAACGGGTTTTGTTTCAGAAATGCGACTCTATCAGAAATATGATTTGCAACTTCGAGTAGCACCATAACACTATTGTGGATTCACGCGCAGTGACCAGAATATACTCCTACTTCATACCTTTGACTCATATCACTGATTTTATCTCTCCCAGAAATGTGACATTGCTCATTGTAAGACTAAGAACCAATCCTTTCAGGGAGACGAAGATACTTCCATACAAGACAAATACATACGTTCCTTGCAAAAACATATTCGAGTGCGCAGTACTCACTCCCATGTTTTGAACTGGCGTGCTGTCACTCGAAAATCCTCTGAGAGCTTTTCTATTCAGTCAAAATGCACCGGAGCTATCGTCCGCTATCGTCCGAACGTTCTTCGATGTTATCTTAAACTTCACCGACACGAAAACATCAACATTTGCACACACTCTCATTACTAGATGAGTGTGATCTAACTACCTCAATTATAATCCTATTCCAGCAAGAGGCAGTTTCCCTCATAAGGTCCCAACACACCAGGCCCACCAATGTTAACAAGTAAAACGAATTTGATTATTAATTTTTCCCCCATCTGGTTGTCGTCGAAATCTCCACTTTACAACCTTAAACTGTTGCCATGGTTACCACACAATATCATAAATAGTGCTCTATGGTAACTAAAATAAAATTTTAATTTGTTAACCTCAAAAAGAATTTACTTACTTTTTTGTTTATATTACTTGTTTTCACTTACTACTGTACTTCATGTAGCCTATATTGCAATCACAACCGGTGCATGTTGTAGAATTATTTTAAAATGTATTAGTAGTCAATAGACATGTTAAAAACAAATAAAAACATACACAAAACTCACAAATTATTCATTTATTTACTCATACGCGTTTCAATGACCAAGTCATCATCATCAGTGAGTGTTACTACTACAAACTCTAACTGATGATGATGACTTGGTCATTGAAACGCGTATGAGTAAATAAATGAATAATTTGTGAGTTTTGTGTATGTTTTTATTTGTTTTTAACATAACCACACGAGCTAAGCTCAAAGAATATTTGTTTAAATAGACATATTGTTTAAGCCTGATATTGGGCTGACATGAGGCATACAAGAATTTTCTTGTTAAAAAAAAATCTATTTATTACGTAAAATTAAGACAAAAGTATTTCAAGTGTTGCTCGATACTCTTAAAAAGCTAGTGAAACAATTTTACCTCTAATTTTTAATTTCACGATTTTTTCTATTTTGGAGGGCTCTTGACAAGGGTCCTTAGCATCATAGATTGCCCCGGCGACCAGTTTGGGTAGCCTTATACATTCCGACAACTACAAGGAGATATAGTATAGCTGTGAATGATAATACCCGATACAGAATAGGTCATGCTCAGGGAAGCTGCCATTCTTGCGTGAGGCATATCTTAGTCCATTTCTCGCACCTACCCATAATTCCACATCGTTACCGTGCTCTCGTCTCAAAGTCCTTTAAAGCAAATATAAATTATTTCCTGGATAAAATTACCTTATTATTTGGAATAATTTACCGTATATTTAATAACAATAAATAATACACAAAACCCTCACCACAAATACTTTTTATTCTAACGTGATACGTTCTAACGTGATAAAGTACAGGCTACCAAGTTACCATCCTCAGAGGCATGATAAATAACACTCTATATTGTGTCATGCCTCTGAGGATGATCATTTGATAACCGAAACGTACATCAGGTTGGAATACAAATATTAATGGAGAGCTTTTAGTGTACTATGTACTACATAATGCTCTTTAACCTAATCGGTCACCTTAATGATTCATAAAACAGCAGATCTCCCGCCAGTTCGTTATTTCGTCATGAGTGGCTGGCATACATAAAGTTATTAAATACCTCCACTGGGCTTTTTGCCGTCATAAAATTAAAATAAAAGTATCTCTGAGGAGCATAATGTCCCCCACTGGGAATCCTGTAATTCATGGAACCTGTTGAACAAAACCTCTTCGTCCTTGGAGAACAATTTGCTTGGATTACTTGGCAACATCTAGAGAACGGCTTGAAATGTGTTTCGCGAAAATATTTTCGGAGGTAACAGTTTTCGGTCTGATAAATTCTTTTATAATATAATACGGCTACTTTGTATCTGTGATTTTACAAGTATACCTTGTGGTTTGTAGGTGATGTATTTCTCGTTAAATATTTATCAATGCACATACATTTCATTATCAAGAATATTTTCATGTAGCTTTAAAGTAACATATTGATATTATCAAGAGATTAAATATTGATATTATAAAGAGATTACATCCAACATTAGAAATATATTTATTTTAGCCTATATATATATAAACTTTAACTTTAATATTCTATATTATTGTAACAATTATTATAATATCACTTTTCATAAATGTTCATTCGAAATTTATTTATTATAATAATTTATGATATGTTTACTTTATTGTGTGATGTATAGTAGGTCAGTGTTTTTAATACTGTTTTCTTGTGGTTTATATTTTTTTAAAACTATTTTTTCACAAAAATAAAATTAACAAATGTTAATTAGTTTTATGTGGTCACGCAATGGATTAAAAGCTCTTGAAAATGCTGACACATTTTTTGGACAATATCTTAAAGCTGTTTGTTGTTTATATATATATGTGTATATATATATATATATATATATATATATATATATATTTATTTATATATATATATATATATATATATATATATACATATATATATATATATATATATATATATATATATATATATATATATATATATATATATATACAAGTGATTGTTGTATATATATAAAATTTTCACAAAAGAGGCAAAGTATGTAAATAGATATTGCGGTTTATTTAGCTTAAAATAAGTGATAACATATGATTTCATAAAACAGCTGATTTTAGGTTAAAGGTTATAAGGTAGAACAGCTGTTTTAGCTTACAGGTTATGTTACTTTATTTATATTGGAATTATGTAATAAAAAGTAACTAAAATATGTTAACTAATATAAACAGTATTTTTGACATAGATTATCATTTAAAAATTATATACAGATAGAATATTATAATAAAATTGTTCTAAAATTGTTTATATTTGTTTAAACGATCTGACAATAATAGACATTTTAAGATGCCAGAAAAAAGAACAGTTTTTCGGCTCAATAAAAGATGCTGCCGCTACGATGGGACAATATAATGCACCCCTCACAGAGCATTCTACACTGACCTCACTTCCTACTAAACATATTAAGCCACATATTTCTGCAACGAAGCCATTGGAGAAGTAATTTTAGGAGTTTTCTGAAACTATTTGCTAATTAATTCTTTAAAACCAATGTTTGAATTGTGTCTAAACTCCCGTACGTTATAAACATGCACATGTCAATGTGGCTACAGCAAAGTCACGTGACATCACAAGAAGGGGGTTGTTAATGAGCAGAAATATCAATGCAGCGTATGCAGTATTTACCGTGATGTAAACATTGAGTTAACATGCAATCAAAGTTGACAGATTACGTGCAAGCAAACTTCTGTTAACGATAAACTGCCAGGCATGTTATGGATTATCATGTTCTTGATTTTATTAATTCATTGATAACAATAACCCTGAATAATGAGTATAAACCGTTATTTTACACTGCGAAGGTTTGCTTCAGTGAGATTATGTTGCGGAAATATTCTTTTGTTCTTTTATGGCTTTAATGTTGTATGGGTAGAATGGTTTTGCAAAGACTTATTTTACGTGTTGTGCTCTACCTTTAGTTTGACCGTTTCGCCATGATTCGGATAAAATCAGTGAGTTTAAGCAGACAAGCAACTCCGCATACCCAATATAGGCGTTTAAAGTGACCACTGGAGTTACAAATAGGTCTACATTTCATATCCACCCACATTCCTTTTAAAGCACTGAATGGTGTAGAAGATAGAATCTTCTTGTGTAAAGTAGAGCTACTGTCGAGGGCGTTACATACTCGATCCATCTCCTTCATTTCTACACTACGCATAACTCATTATTCTTTGAACGCCTCTCAGAGGTTAAATGGAATTAATTTGCTTTCGAATTAAACCAATTAAATAGAAGCAAAATGTCACAGGTTAGAAGCCGAACACAAATCATTTACGAAATGGGAAAAGGAACTAAGCTAAGCAAGGTTTATATAGCGTCATTGTAGGTGGCTAAGCAGGTTTTCTTGTTCTCTGCGGGTACTTGGCAAGGTGGTTATTTACGTTTTTACGGTCCGGAAATGTCCATCTTTTTATTTCTTGGTGAAACGTGACCATTAAAAGTGAATTAGCGCTACATCTGATGCGGTGTTAATGCTGATGGAACCTTTATTGGGATCGATGGAGGCGTCAATAAAAGCGAAACACAAGTCCGACTTTGCGACACGTTTCGTGAACGAAACGACTGATGATTACAGCAGATAAGTATAAGAATAGGACGTGAACTACTATTCGTACGTCCTAGTGATAAGCGTGATCTACCCTAAAAATAATGTTTGTATATTTGTATATTTATATATATATATATATATATATATATATATATATATATATATATATATATAATACAAATGTCAAATCGAAAATAAAATCAATTTTATTCATCCAATCAATTTCAAATACATTTTTTTTAACATTAAGTGGATGACAATAGATGTTAATACAGTTGTTGTCAAATATTTATTCAGTAATTAAATTTAAAAAAGTTAGTGTCCCAGTCGAATTTGAACTGAATGTCTGGATTTTTGAAAAAGAGCCCTTTGGCACTGTGCCAAATTTCCTACGGCTAAAAATATGTTACGTAAGGATGAAAATGAAATTATAAAAGAAACGTTTACTTGTAATAATGAAGTATTACAAAAAAAGGATAGAATGAGAAACCAGCTTCATAAATTAGAAACGAAAAAAAGACAGCAAATAATTAGTAGCAAACAAAAGTAATAGTCAAAATCCATGTACTGCATAGGGAGTAAAATGTAAAATTACAAGGAAATTCGCTTTCCATTTTGCCACCTAATATTGTGATTCTGCCATATGTACGAGCATATTCATATTTTTATTAATTGTAACTATAAATCAATAAGTACCTCAAATAAAGGTTTTCCTAGTTGACCTCAGTAGGAATTGATTTCGATTTTTTTATTTATTTTTTAGAACTTTGTCATTGAAATAGTAAGGAAACCAAATATTTCAAAAACAATCCGGCAAAGCCCTTCTTCACAACACACCATCCGCTTTGACCAAAGCCGTCCTTATTGTCAGTCTAATACCAACAGCGGCCTCGATCCAATATCTTACCTGAAACAAATCTTACGCAGAATACACAGACGCTGCCAAACCCACGGGTCCCACCTATCCCTCCTTCTCAGACTGACTGACGGTTACTTTACCAAAGCCTTACGTGTAAAGTGTCGTATGAACGTCCAGCCCAGCACTACAATGCGCCAAAGTTTGTATCTACTTTTATGTACAATTTATATTTACAGTTCACTCCATGTAAAGGGTGTACAGGTTTTACGAGTTTTCACGTAATATGTCTTTTAGTTTTTAGGTTAAAAGCTTACTTTTGTAAAATAAAACCCCAAACATTTCTACTCTTGAAACGAGCTAAATTGGCGCACAGCGAACTACGGAACAGAAAATAATGAACGTAATTACCGGCTTTTAGTTTCAAACGAATCTTAAATTGGAGCGTTACCAAAGCTGCAAACAAGGTTGTGTTGCGATTGGACGGTTTCCTAAAACATTTAATACTCTACTTCTGAACTTTACCGTGATAACTCTGTCCCTGAATTTAGGGTCTACTGAATATTTGTATTGTTTACCCCTCTCTGTCTGTCTGTTTGTATCTATCTCCACAATTTCTCTCTATCTTTCTATATATATCTTGATATGTAGCTATCTAACTCTCACAAATCCTTTCTCTCTCACTCTCTCTCTCTCTGTCTTTCTTTTTCTCAACCCTTCTCTTTCATTCTCTCTCTCTCTAGTTTTCTTTTTCGCTTTCTCTTTTTCTTTTTTTCTCTCCTCTCATTCTTATCTCTCTCTCTCTCTCTGTCTATGTATATTATTCTCTCTTTCCCCTCTTCACCCTTATCTCCTTTTCCTTTTCTCTCGCATTATACCCCTATTCTCTCTCCCTTCATTTTAGTCTCTTTATTTCACTCAATCTTTTGTATTCTTACTTTGATTATTCAACACATACGTGTCTGATATTCTTACAGCTATTTATTTGTTTGTTTTTTTAAAGTATCTCAGAATATTTTTCAACATAAATTCACTCTGCTTGATTTCTTGTCTTGTTCATCTGTATTGCCTGTATTGTTTCATTTTTACCGATGATCATCCGTTAATTTTAAACTAGTGGGGTACGAACAAGCTGCTTGAAAGATGTACTAAGAAGAGACAGAAACAGAAAGAACATTGGTGTAAGGAAGAGTTGAGTTCTTTTGGTGTAAAAGGTGTCGGAAGCACATGTGGAACACCATTAACTCCTTTACAATATTTACTAGCATACGCATCACAGACCTAGTGATGAATGAGAGAGATTAGACCAGAACTCGGACAAAGATAGTTAAACTACTGACAAACATGGAGGGCGTAATACATTCTTATTACGAATGAATTATTGTGGGAAGTAATTAGAACAAAACAGAGACTGTAACGGAGAAAAGCTGGATATTTTGGAAGATGTAAAACAATGGAATGGATGCGGCCAAAACTCTGGGAGTGATTAAACGCGTAATGAACCAATAGGTAAGTTTGGATGAAACGAGTAGAGGATGGTTGTTTGAAAGAGAGAAGAGGATGGATAATATGTTCCAGTTAGACAAAGATATCATCGGTTGAGTATGTTTACATTACGTTTCAGAGAAGATATCAATTACTTAGTGATGAGAGAGAGAGAATGAGATTGAAGCCAGGGAGAGATTAGGAGAAAACAGAGAGAATGAGAATAGAGAAAGAGAGAAGGGAAAAGATAGAGGGACGGAAGAAAGAGGGTAAAACCAAGATATAGAGTAAGGAAGAGAGAAAACGAGATTGAAATTAGAGAAAGAGACCAGGACGTTAATGAAAAAAGAGAGAGAAAGAGGATAAAGTGTAAGGTGAAGTGAGGGAAAGGGAGAGAGGGAAAAATAAAGAAGTAATATTTATGTTAAACACGGATTGGAAAATGAACAAATAAAGACGGATATATTTCCGTTTACTTTCCCAGGGACTACCGTTTACTTACGACGGGTTGAGAGAGAGGTCGAAATTGGCGGTAGAGAGGGAGCGAGAGAAAGAGAGAGAGAGAGAGAGAGATTAGGAAACTAAATTTACTGTAGAAGGGGATGACGGAAACAGAAAGACATAGAGCGACAGTCCTTGTTTTTTCTTTGCTGTTATCGAAATTATATTAATATTTCTGGACATAATATTTATATTACCATCGACGAAGGTAATCCTCATTTTATTACAAATACCCATGAACACAGACTTGCAGACAGATTGAAACGAATTGGAAACCACACGTTCAAACCATTTACGAAAGTAATGGAGGTGGAACCGTCAATAAGACATCTGCAGTAACAATGTTGACTGAGTCAAATCCAATTTCTCGCCTGAGTACTGCTTAGGCTCGCGACATGATTGATTTTATTGTTGCGACTTTCTGGGAAATTAGTTGTTAGATCCAATATGAAAAAAAAAAAAAATTGACGTTGGTTGCCCTCCTAGAAATAAATGCGTCAGGAGTTTAAGATTCTTTATCTTTTTGAGTTGCTCAGCCTTTGGTTGCGATAAGATTATTCATTGGCATTTTGGGGACTCTGATATCGTAATGTTAGTGTTAACCGAATATTATGCAATACTTATGTAACTTATCCCTAAAATTTAACTAATAACGAAATAAATTAAATATATTAGAGGTATTATAATTATACAAGTGTCTAATAGGTTTTGTACTACAATTAACTTCGGTAAGTTTGACCAAAGACTACCCTTGATATTATACAATATGAATAGCGCAGTGGTGCGAAATTCGACAAATACTTGTCGAGTATTCGACAAAATAGTATAACCAGATTCTATCCCCTATTCCCTGTTTTCAGTCATTCATAGCTATATTTCTCTCTTGATTGCTTCTTTACAAATCATTCTCTGATGATAGTTAACGATACTGAGTATTGCTGTAACGCCGTATTTACTCTATTAATATTTATTACATGGAAATATAACTTAAAGAGATCTACCTCTTTATTTAGAAAAAAAGATACATACATACAAAACAGTAATGAGACATAATACAAAATAGTTTACATACATTAGTACAAATCAAAACGTATAATCTAGAATATTTATTACATGGAAATATAACTTAGAGAGTTCTACCTCTTTAATTAGAAAAAAAAGATACAAACATACAAAACAGTAATAAAACATTATACAAAATAGTTTACATACATTAGTACAAATAAATTACCTAAAGCCTAAAATATTTATAACATGTAAATATACCTTGGAGAGTTCTACCTCTTTATTTAGAAAAAAAAGATACAAACATACAAAACAGTAATAAAACATAATAAAAAATAGTTTACATACGTTAGTACAAATCAATTACGTAAAATCTAGAATACTTATTACATGGAAATATAACTTGGAGAGTTCTACCTCTTTATTTAGAAAAAAAATACAAACATACAAAACAAAAATAAAACATAATACAAAATAGTTTACCTACGTTAGTACAAATCAATTACGTAAAATCTAGAATACTTATTACATGGAAATATAACTTGGAGAGTTCTACCTCTTTATTTAGAAAAAAAAAATACAAACATACAAAACAAAAATAAAACATAATACAAAATAGTTTACATACGTTAGTACAAATCAATTACGTAAAATCTAGAATACTTATTACATGGAAATATAACTTGGAGAGTTCTACCTCTTTATTTAGAAAAAAAAATACAAACATACAAAACAAAAATAAAACATAATACAAAATAGTTTACATACGTTAGTACAAATCAATTACGTAAAACCTAGAATATTTATTACACGGAAATATAACTTGGAGAGTTCTACCTCTTTAATTAGAAAAAAAAGATACAAACATACAAAACAGTAATAAAACATAATACAAAATAGTTTACATACGTTAGTACAAATCAATTACGTAAAAACTAGAATATTTATTACATGGAAATATAACTTAAAGAGTTCTACCTCTTATTTAGAAAAAAAAGATAGAAACATACAAAACAGTAATAAAACATAATACAAAATAGTTTACATACGTTAGTACAAATCAATTACGTAAAATCTAGAATATTTATTACATGGAAATATAACTTAAAGAGTTCTACTTCTTATTTAGAAAAAAAAGATAGAAACATACAAAACAGTAATAAAACATAATACAAAATAGTTTACATACGTTAGTACAAATCAATTACGTAAAATCTAGAATATTTATTACATGGAAATATAACTTGGAGAGTTCTACCTCTTTATTTAGAAAAAAAAGATACACACATACAAAACTGTAATGAAAGATAATACAAAATAGTTTACATACGTTAGTACAAATCAATTACGTAAAATCTAGAATACTTATTACATGGAAATATAACTTGGAGAGTTCTACCTCTTTATTTAGAAAAAAAAATACAAACATACAAAACAAAAATAAAACATAATACAAAATAGTTTACATACGTTAGTACAAATCAATTACGTAAAACCTAGAATATTTATTACACGGAAATATAACTTGTAGAGTTCTACCTCTTTAATTAGAAAAAAAGATACAAACATACAAAACAGTAATAAAACATAATACAAAATAGTTTACATACGTTAGTACAAATCAATTACGTAAAATCTAGAATATTTATTACACGGAAATATAACTTGGAGATTTCTACCTCTTTAATTAGAAAAAAAAGATACAAACATACAAAACAGTAATAAAACATAATACAAAATAGTTTACATACGTTAGTACAAATCAATTACGTAAAACGTAGAATATGTATTACACGGAAATATAACTTGGAGAGTTCTACCTCTTTAATTAGAAAAAAAAGATACAAACATACAAAACAGTAATAAAACATAATACAAAATAGTTTACATACGTTAGTACAAATCAATTACGTAAAATCTAGAATATTTATTACACGGAAATATAACTTGGAGAGTTCTACCTCTTTATTTAGAAATAAAAGATACAAACATACAAAACAGTAATAAAACATAATACAAAATAGTTTACATACGTTAGTAAAAATCAATTACGTAAAATCTAGAATATTTATAACATGGAAATATAACTTGGAGAATTCTACCTCTTTATTTAGAAAAAAAAGATACACACATACAAAACTGTAATAAAACATAATACAAAATAGTTTACATACGTTAGTACAAATCAATTACGTAAAATCTAGAATACTTATTACATGGAAATATAACTTGGAGAGTTCTACCTCTTTATTTAGAAAAAAAGATATAAACATACAAAACAGTAATAAAACATAATACAAAATAGTTTACATACGTTAGTAGAAATCAATTACGTAAAATCTAGAATATTTATTACATGGAAATATAACTTAGAGAGTTCTACCTCTTTATTTAGAAAAAAAAGATACAAACATACAAAACAGTAATAAAACATAATACAAAATAGTTTACATACGTTAGTAGAAATCAATTACGTAAAATCTAGAATATTTATTACATGGAAATATAACTTAGAGAGTTCTACCTCTTTATTTAGAAAAAAAAGATACAAACATACAAAACAGTAATAAAACATAATACAAAATAGTTTACATACGTTAGTACAAATCAATTACGTAAAATCTAGAATATTTATTACATGGAAATATAACTTGGAGAGTTCTACCTCTTTATTTAGAAAAAAAAGATACACACATACAAAACTGTGATAAAACATAATACAAAATAGTTTACATACGTTAGTACAAATCAATTACGTAAAACCTAGAACATTCATTACATGGAAATATAACTTAGAGAGTTGTACCTCTTTATTTAGAAAAAAAGATACAAACATACAAAACAGTAATAAAACATAATACAAAATAGTTTACATACGTTATTAGAAATCAATTACGTAAAATCTAGAATATTTATTACATGGAAATATAACTTAGAGAGTTCTACCTCTTTATTTAGAAAAAAAAGATACAAACATACAAAACAGTAATAAAACATAATACAAAATAGTTTACATACATTGGTACAAATCAATTACCTAAAGCCTAGAATATTTATTACATGGAAATATAACTTGCAAAGTTCTACCTCTTTATTTAGAAAAAAAGATACAAACATACAAAACAAAAATAAAACATAATACAAAATAGTTTACATACGTTAGTACAAATCAATTACGTAAAATCTAGAATATTTATTACATGGAAATATAACTTGGAAAATTCTACCTCTTTATTTAGAAAAACAAGATACAAACATACAAAACAAAAATAAAACATAATACAAAATAGTTTACATACGTTAGTACAAATCAATTACGTAAAATCTAGAATATTTATTACATGGAAATATAACTTAGAGAGTTCTACCTCTTTATTTAGAAAAAAAAGATACAAACATATAAAACAATAATAAAACATAATACAAAATAGTTTACATACGTTAGTACAAATCAATTACCTAAAGCCTAGAATATTTATTACATGGAAATATAACTTGGAAAGTTCTACCTCTTTATTTAGAAAAAAAGATACAAACATACAAAACAGTAATGAAACATAATACAAAATAGTTTACATACGTTAGTACAAATCAATTACGTAAAATCTAGAATATTTATTACATGGAAATATAACTTAGAGAGTTCTACCTCTTTATTTAGAAAAAAAAGATACAAACATATAAAACAATAATAAAACATAATACAAAATAGTTTACATACATTGGTACAAATCAATGACCTAAAGCCTAGAATATTTATTACACGGAAATATAACTTGGAGAGTTCCACCTCTTTAATTAGAAAAAAAAGATACAAACATACAAAACAGTAATAAAACATAATACAAAATAGTTTACATACGTTAGTACAAATCAATTACGTAAAATGTAGAATATTTATTACATGGAAATATAACTTAAAGAGTTCTACCTCTTATTTAGAAAAAAAAGATAGAAACATACAAAACAGTAATAAAACATAATACAAAATAGTTTACATACGTTAGTACAAATCAATTACGTAAAATCTAGAATATTTATTACACGGAAATATAACTTGGAGATTTCTACCTCTTTAATTAGAAAAAAAATATACAAACATACAAAACAGTAATAAAACATAATACAAAATAGTTTACATACGTTAGTACAAATCAATTACCTAAAGCCTACAATATTTATTACATGGAAATATAACTTAGAGAGTTCTACCTCTTTATTTAGAAATAAAAGATACAAACATATAAAACAGTAATAAAACATAATACAAAATAGTTTATATACGTTAGTACAAATCAATTACGTAAAATCTAGAATATTTATTACATGGAAATATAACTTGGAGAGTTCTACCTCTTTATTTAGGAAAAAAAGATACACACATACAAAACTGTAATAAAACATAATACAAAATAGTTTACATACGTTAGTACAAATCAATTACGTAAAATCTAGAATACTTATTACATGGAAATATAACGTGGAGAGTTCTACCTCTTTATTTAGAAAAAAAGATATAAACATACAAAACAGTAATAAAACATAATACAAAATAGTTTACATACGTTAGTACATATCAATTACGTAAAATCTAGAATACTTATTACATGGAAATATAACTTGGAGAGTTCTACCTCTTTATTTAGAAAAAAAGATATAAACATACAAAACAGTAATAAAACATAATACAAAATAGTTTACATACGTTAGTACAAATCAATTACGTAAAATCTAGAATATTTATTACTTGGAAATATAACTTGGAGAGTTCTACCTCTTTATTTAGAAAAAAAAGATACACACATACAAAACTGTGATAAAACATAATACAAAATAGTTTACATACGTTAGTACAAATCAATTACGTAAAACCTAGAACATTTATTACATGGAAATATAACTTAGAGAGTTCTACCTCTTTATTTAGAAAAAAAGATACAAACATACAAAACCGTAATAAAACATAATACAAAATAGTTTACATACGTTAGTACAAATCAATTACGTAAAATCTAGAATATTTATTACATGGAAATATAACTTAAAGAGTTCTACCTCTTATTTAGAAAAAAAAGATAGAAACATACAAAACAGTAATAAAACATAATACTAAATAGTTTACATACGTTAGTAGAAATCAATTACGTAAAACCTAGAATATTTATTACATGGAAATATAACTTGAAGAGTTCTACCTCTTTAATTAGAAAAAAAGATACAAACATACAAAACAGTAATAAAACATAATACAAAATAGTTTACATACGTTGGTACAAATCAATTACGAAAATCTAGAATATTTATTACACGGAAATATAACTTGGAGATTTCTACCTCTTTAATTAGAAAAAAAAGATACAAACATACAAAACAGTAATAAAACATAATACAAAATAGTTTACATACGTGAGTACAAATCAATTACGTAAAACCTAGAATATGTATTACACGGAAATATAACTTGGAGAGTTCTACCTCTTTAATTAGAAAAAAAAGATACAAACATACAAAACAGTAATAAAACATAATACAAAATAGTTTACATACGTTAGTACAAATCAATTACCTAAAGCCTACAATATTTATTACATGGAAATATAACTTAGAGAGTTCTACCTCTTTATTTAGAAATAAAAGATACAAACATACAAAACAGTAATAAAACATAATACAAAATAGTTTACATACGTTAGTACAAATCAATTACGTAAAATCTAGAATATTTATTACATGGAAATATAACTTGGAGAGTTCTACCTCTTTATTTAGAAAAAAAAGATACACACATACAAAACTGTAATAAAACATAATACAAAATAGTTTACATACATTAGTACAAATCAATTACGTAAAATCTAGAATACTTATTACATGGAAATATAACTTGGAGAGTTCTACCTCTTTATTTAGAAAAAAAGATATAAACATACAAAACAGTAATAAAACATAATACAAAATAGTTTACATACGTTAGTAGAAATCAATTACGTAAAACCTAGAATATTTATTACATGGAAATATAACTTAGAGAGTTCTACCTCTTTATTTAGAAAAAAAAGATACAAACATACAAAACAGTAATAAAACATAATACAAAATAGTTTACATACGTTAGTAGAAATCAATTACGTAAAATCTAGAATATTTATAACATGGAAATATAACTTAGAGAGTTCTACCTATTTATTTAGAAAAAAAAGATACAAACATACAAAACAGTAATAAAACATAATACAAAATAGTTTACATACGTTAGTACAAATCAATTACGTAAAATCTAGAATATTTATTACATGGAAATATAACTTGGAGAGTTCTACCTCTTTATTTAGAAAAAAAAGATACACACATACAAAACTGTGATAAAACATAATACAAAATAGTTTACATACGTTAGTACAAATCAATTACGTAAAACCTAGAACATTTATTACATGGAAATATAACTTAGAGAGTTCTACCTCTTTATTTAGAAAAAAAGATACAAACATACAAAACCGTAATAAAACATAATACAAAATAGTTTACATACGTTAGTACAAATCAATTACGTAAAATCTAGAATATTTATTACATGGAAATATAACTTAAAGAGTTCTACCTCTTATTTAGAAAAAAAAGATAGAAACATACAAAACAGTAATAAAACATAATACAAAATAGTTTACATACGTTAGTAGAAATCAATTACGTAAAACCTAGAATATTTATTACATGGAAATATAACTTGGAGAGTTCTACCTCTTTATTTAGAAAAAAAAGATACAAACATACAAAACAGTAATAAAACATAATACAAAATAGTTTACATACGTTAGTAGAAATCAATTACGTAAAACCTAGAATATTTATTACATGGAAATATAACTTAGAGAGTTCTACCTCTTTATTTAGAAAAAAAAGATACAAACATACAAAACAGTAATAAAACATAATACAAAATAGTTTACATACGTTAGTAGAAATCAATTACATAAAACCTAGAATATTTATTACATGGAAATATAACTTGGAGAGTTCTACCTCTTTATTTAGAAAAAAAAGATACAAACATACAAAACAGTAATAAAACATAATACAAAATAGTTTACATACATTGATACAAATCAATTACCTAAAGCCTAGAATATTTATTACATGGAAATATAACTTGCAAAGTTCTACCTCTTTATTTAGAAAAAAAGATACAAACATACAAAACAAAAATAAAACATAATACAAAATAGTTTACATACGTTAGTACAAATCAATTACGTAAAATCTAGAATATTTATTACATGGAAATATAACTTGGAAAGTTCTACCTCTTTATTTAGAAAAACAAGATACAAACATACAAAACAAAAATAAAACATAATACAAAATAGTTTTTCATACGTTAGTACAAATCAATTACGTAAAATCTAGAATATTTATTACATGGAAATATAACTTAGAGAGTTCTACCTCTTTATTTAGAAAAAAAAGATACAAACATATAAAACAATAATAAAACATAATACAAAATAGTTTACATACGTTAGTACAAATCAATTACCTAAAGCCTACAATATTTATTACATGGAAATATAACTTAGAGAGTTCTACCTCTTTATTTAGAAATAAAAGATACAAACATATAAAACAGTAATAAAACATAATACAAAATAGTTTACATACGTTAGTACAAATCAATTACGTAAAATCTAGAATATTTATTACATGGAAATATAACTTGGAGAGTTCTACCTCTTTATTTAGAAAAAAAAGATACACACATACAAAACTGTGATAAAACATAATACAAAATAGTTTACATACGTTAGTACAAATCAATTACGTAAAACCTAGAACATTTATTACATGGAAATATAACTTAGAGAGTTCTACCTCTTTATTTAGAAAAAAAGATACAAACATACAAAACCGTAATAAAACATAATACAAAATAGTTTACATACGTTAGTACAAATCAATTACGTAAAATCTAGAATATTTATTACATGGAAATATAACTTAAAGAGTTCTACCTCTTATTTAGAAAAAAAAGATAGAAACATACAAAACAGTAATAAAACATAATACTAAATAGTTTACATACGTTAGTAGAAATCAATTACGTAAAACCTAGAATATTTATTACATGGAAATATAACTTGAAGAGTTCTACCTCTTTAATTAGAAAAAAAGATACAAACATACAAAACAGTAATAAAACATAATACAAAATAGTTTACATACGTTGGTACAAATCAATTACGAAAATCTAGAATATTTATTACACGGAAATATAACTTGGAGATTTCTACCTCTTTAATTAGAAAAAAAAGATACAAACATACAAAACAGTAATAAAACATAATACAAAATAGTTTACATACGTGAGTACAAATCAATTACGTAAAACCTAGAATATGTATTACACGGAAATATAACTTGGAGAGTTCTACCTCTTTAATTAGAAAAAAAAGATACAAACATACAAAACAGTAATAAAACATAATACAAAATAGTTTACATACGTTAGTACAAATCAATTACCTAAAGCCTACAATATTTATTACATGGAAATATAACTTAGAGAGTTCTACCTCTTTATTTAGAAATAAAAGATACAAACATACAAAACAGTAATAAAACATAATACAAAATAGTTTACATACGTTAGTACAAATCAATTACGTAAAATCTAGAATATTTATTACATGGAAATATAACTTGGAGAGTTCTACCTCTTTATTTAGAAAAAAAAGATACACACATACAAAACTGTAATAAAACATAATACAAAATAGTTTACATACATTAGTACAAATCAATTACGTAAAATCTAGAATACTTATTACATGGAAATATAACTTGGAGAGTTCTACCTCTTTATTTAGAAAAAAAGATATAAACATACAAAACAGTAATAAAACATAATACAAAATAGTTTACATACGTTAGTAGAAATCAATTACGTAAAACCTAGAATATTTATTACATGGAAATATAACTTAGAGAGTTCTACCTCTTTATTTAGAAAAAAAAGATACAAACATACAAAACAGTAATAAAACATAATACAAAATAGTTTACATACGTTAGTAGAAATCAATTACGTAAAATCTAGAATATTTATAACATGGAAATATAACTTAGAGAGTTCTACCTATTTATTTAGAAAAAAAAGATACAAACATACAAAACAGTAATAAAACATAATACAAAATAGTTTACATACGTTAGTACAAATCAATTACGTAAAATCTAGAATATTTATTACATGGAAATATAACTTGGAGAGTTCTACCTCTTTATTTAGAAAAAAAAGATACACACATACAAAACTGTGATAAAACATAATACAAAATAGTTTACATACGTTAGTACAAATCAATTACGTAAAACCTAGAACATTTATTACATGGAAATATAACTTAGAGAGTTCTACCTCTTTATTTAGAAAAAAAGATACAAACATACAAAACCGTAATAAAACATAATACAAAATAGTTTACATACGTTAGTACAAATCAATTACGTAAAATCTAGAATATTTATTACATGGAAATATAACTTAAAGAGTTCTACCTCTTATTTAGAAAAAAAAGATAGAAACATACAAAACAGTAATAAAACATAATACAAAATAGTTTACATACGTTAGTAGAAATCAATTACGTAAAACCTAGAATATTTATTACATGGAAATATAACTTGGAGAGTTCTACCTCTTTATTTAGAAAAAAAAGATACAAACATACAAAACAGTAATAAAACATAATACAAAATAGTTTACATACGTTAGTAGAAATCAATTACGTAAAACCTAGAATATTTATTACATGGAAATATAACTTAGAGAGTTCTACCTCTTTATTTAGAAAAAAAAGATACAAACATACAAAACAGTAATAAAACATAATACAAAATAGTTTACATACGTTAGTAGAAATCAATTACATAAAACCTAGAATATTTATTACATGGAAATATAACTTGGAGAGTTCTACCTCTTTATTTAGAAAAAAAAGATACAAACATACAAAACAGTAATAAAACATAATACAAAATAGTTTACATACATTGATACAAATCAATTACCTAAAGCCTAGAATATTTATTACATGGAAATATAACTTGCAAAGTTCTACCTCTTTATTTAGAAAAAAAGATACAAACATACAAAACAAAAATAAAACATAATACAAAATAGTTTACATACGTTAGTACAAATCAATTACGTAAAATCTAGAATATTTATTACATGGAAATATAACTTGGAAAGTTCTACCTCTTTATTTAGAAAAACAAGATACAAACATACAAAACAAAAATAAAACATAATACAAAATAGTTTTTCATACGTTAGTACAAATCAATTACGTAAAATCTAGAATATTTATTACATGGAAATATAACTTAGAGAGTTCTACCTCTTTATTTAGAAAAAAAAGATACAAACATATAAAACAATAATAAAACATAATACAAAATAGTTTACATACGTTAGTACAAATCAATTACCTAAAGCCTACAATATTTATTACATGGAAATATAACTTAGAGAGTTCTACCTCTTTATTTAGAAATAAAAGATACAAACATATAAAACAGTAATAAAACATAATACAAAATAGTTTACATACGTTAGTACAAATCAATTACGTAAAATCTAGAATATTTATTACATGGAAATATAACTTGGAGAGTTCTACCTCTTTATTTAGAAAAAAAAGATACACACATACAAAACTGTAATAAAACATAATACAAAATAGTTTACATACGTTAGTACAAATCAATTACGTAAAATCTAGAATACTTATTACATGGAAATATAACTTGGAGAGTTCTACCTCTTTATTTAGAAAAAAAGATATAAACATACAAAACAGTAATAAAACATAATACAAAATAGTTTACATACGTTAGTACAAATCAATTACGTAAAATCAAGAATATTTATTACATGGAAATTTAACTTGGAGAGTTCTACCTCTTTATTTAGAAAAAAAAAGATACACACATACAAAACTGTGATAAAACATAATACAAAATAGTTTACATACGTTAGTACAAATCAATTACGTAAAACCTAGAACATTTATTACATGGAAATATAACTTAGAGAGTTCTACCTCTTTATTTAGAAAAAAAGATACAAACATACAAAACCGTAATAAAACATAATACAAAATAGTTTACATACGTTAGTACAAATCAATTACGTAAAATCTAGAATATTTATTACATGGAAATATAACTTAAAGAGTCCTACCTCTTATTTAGAAAAAAAAGATAGAAACATACAAAACAGTAATAAAACATAATACAAAATAGTTTACATACGTTAGTAGAAATCAATTACGTAAAACCTAGAATATTTATTACATGGAAATATAACTTGAAGAGTTCTACCTCTTTAATTAGAAAAAAAGATACAAACATACAAAACAGTAATAAAACATAATACAAAATAGTTTACATACGTTGGTACAAATCAATTACGAAAATCTAGAATATTTATTACACGGAAATATAACTTGGAGATTTCTACCTCTTTAATTAGAAAAAAAAGATACAAACATACAAAACAGTAATAAAACATAATACAAAATAGTTTACATACGTTAGTACAAATCAATTACGTAAAACCTAGAATATGTATTACACGGAAATATAACTTGGAGAGTTCTACCTCTTTAATTAGAAAAAAAAGATACAAACATACAAAACAGTAATAAAACATAATACAAAATAGTTTACATACGTTAGTACAAATCAATTACCTAAAGCCTACAATATTTATTACATGGAAATATAACTTAGAGAGTTCTACCTCTTTATTTAGCAATAAAAGATACAAACATACAAAACAGTAATAAAACATAATACAAAATAGTTTACATACGTTAGTACAAATCAATTACGTAAAATCTAGAATATTTATTACATGGAAATATAACTTGGAGAGTTCTACCTCTTTATTTAGAAAAAAAAGATACACACATACAAAACTGTAATAAAACATAATACAAAATAGTTTACATCCGTTAGTACAAATCAATTACGTAAAATCTAGAATACTTATTACATGGAAATATAACTTGGAGAGTTCTACCTCTTTATTTAGAAAAAAAGATATAAACATACAAAACAGTAATAAAACATAATACAAAATAGTTTACATACGTTAGTAGAAATCAATTACGTAAAACCTAGAATATTTATTACATGGAAATATAACTTAGAGAGTTCTACCTCTTTATTTAGAAAAAAAAGATACAAACATACAAAACAGTAATAAAACATACTACAAAATAGTTTACATACGTTAGTAGAAATCAATTACGTAAAATCTAGAATATTTATTACATGGAAATATAACTTAGAGAGTTCTACCTCTTTATTTAGAAAAAAAAGATACAAACATACAAAACAGTAATAAAACATAATACAAAATAGTTTACATACGTTAGTACAAATCAATTACGTAAAATCTAGAATATTTATTACATGGAAATATAACTTGGAGAGTTCTACCTCTTTATTTAGAAAAAAAAGATACACACATACAAAACTGTGATAAAACATAATACAAAATAGTTTACATACGTTAGTACAAATCAATTACGTAAAACCTAGAACATTTATTACATGGAAATATAACTTAGAGAGTTCTACCTCTTTATTTAGAAAAAAAGATACAAACATACAAAACCGTAATAAAACATAATACAAAATAGTTTACATACGTTAGTACAAATCAATTACGTAAAATCTAGAATATTTATTACATGGAAATATAACTTAAAGAGTTCTACCTCTTATTTAGAAAAAAAAGATAGAAACATACAAAACAGTAATAAAACATAATACAAAATAGTTTACATACGTTAGTAGAAATCAATTACGTAAAACCTAGAATATTTATTACATGGAAATATAACTTGGAGAGTTCTACCTCTTTATTTAGAAAAAAAAAGATACAAACATACAAAACAGTAATAAAACATAATACAAAATAGTTTACATACGTTAGTAGAAATCAATTACGTAAAACCTAGAATATTTATTACATGGAAATATAACTTAGAGAGTTCTACCTCTTTATTTAGAAAAAAAAGATACAAACATACAAAACAGTAATAAAACATAATACAAAATAGTTTACATACGTTAGTAGAAATCAATTACATAAAACCTAGAATATTTATTACATGGAAATATAACTTGGAGAGTTCTACCTCTTTATTTAGAAAAAAAAGATACAAACATACAAAACAGTAATAAAACATAATACAAAATATTTTACATACATTGATACAAATCAATTACCTAAAGCCTAGAATATTTATTACATGGAAATATAACTTGCAAAGTTCTACCTCTTTATTTAGAAAAAAAGATACAAACATACAAAACAAAAATAAAACATAATACAAAATAGTTTACATACGTTAGTACAAATCAATTACGTAAAATCTAGAATATTTATTACATGGAAATATAACTTGGAAAGTTCTACCTCTTTATTTAGAAAAACAAGATACAAACATACAAAACAAAAATAAAACATAATACAAAATAGTTTTTCATACGTTAGTACAAATCAATTACGTAAAATCTAGAATATTTATTACATGGAAATATAACTTAGAGAGTTCTACCTCTTTATTTAGAAAAAAAAGATACAAACATATAAAACAATAATAAAACATAATACAAAATAGTTTACATACGTTAGTACAAATCAATTACCTAAAGCCTACAATATTTATTACATGGAAATATAACTTGGAAAGTTCTACCTCTTTATTTAGAAAAAAAGATACAAACATACAAAACAGTAATGAAACATAATACAAAATAGTTTACATACGTTAGTACAAATCAATTACGTAAAATCTAGAATATTTATTACATGGAAATATAACTTGGAGAGTTCTACCTCTATATTTAGAAAAAAAAGATACACACATACAAAACTGTAATAAAACATAATACAAAATAGTTTACATCCGTTAGTACAAATCAATTACGTAAAATCTAGAATACTTATTACATGGAAATATAACTTGGAGAGTTCTACCTCTTTATTTAGAAAAAAAGATATAAACATACAAAACAGTAATAAAACATAATACAAAATAGTTTACATACGTTAGTAGAAATCAATTACGTAAAACCTAGAATATTTATTACATGGAAATATAACTTAGAGAGTTCTACCTCTTTATTTAGAAAAAAAAGATACAAACATACAAAACAGTAATAAAACATAATACAAAATAGTTTACATACGTTAGTAGAAATCAATTACGTAAAATCTAGAATATTTATTACATGGAAATATAACTTAGAGAGTTCTACCTCTTTATTTAGAAAAAAAAGATACAAACATACAAAACAGTAATAAAACATAATACAAAATAGTTTACATACGTTAGTACAAATCAATTACGTAAAATCTAGAATATTTATTACATGGAAATATAACTTGGAGAGTTCTACCTCTTTATTTAGAAAAAAAAGATACACACATACAAAACTGTGATAAAACATAATACAAAATAGTTTACATACGTTAGTACAAATCAATTACGTAAAACCTAGAACATTTATTACATGGAAATATAACTTAGAGAGTTCTACCTCTTTATTTAGAAAAAAAGATACAAACATACAAAACCGTAATAAAACATAATACAAAATAGTTTACATACGTTAGTACAAATCAATTACGTAAAATCTAGAATATTTATTACATGGAAATATAACTTAAAGAGTTCTACCTCTTATTTAGAAAAAAAAGATAGAAACATACAAAACAGTAATAAAACATAATACAAAATAGTTTACATACGTTAGTAGAAATCAATTACGTAAAACCTAGAATATTTATTACATGGAAATATAACTTGGAGAGTTCTACCTCTTTATTTAGAAAAAAAAAGATACAAACATACAAAACAGTAATAAAACATAATACAAAATAGTTTACATACGTTAGTAGAAATCAATTACGTAAAACCTAGAATATTTATTACATGGAAATATAACTTAGAGAGTTCTACCTCTTTATTTAGAAAAAAAAGATACAAACATACAAAACAGTAATAAAACATAATACAAAATAGTTTACATACGTTAGTAGAAATCAATTACATAAAACCTAGAATATTTATTACATGGAAATATAACTTGGAGAGTTCTACCTCTTTATTTAGAAAAAAAAGATACAAACATACAAAACAGTAATAAAACATAATACAAAATATTTTACATACATTGATACAAATCAATTACCTAAAGCCTAGAATATTTATTACATGGAAATATAACTTGCAAAGTTCTACCTCTTTATTTAGAAAAAAAGATACAAACATACAAAACAAAAATAAAACATAATACAAAATAGTTTACATACGTTAGTACAAATCAATTACGTAAAATCTAGAATATTTATTACATGGAAATATAACTTGGAAAGTTCTACCTCTTTATTTAGAAAAACAAGATACAAACATACAAAACAAAAATAAAACATAATACAAAATAGTTTTTCATACGTTAGTACAAATCAATTACGTAAAATCTAGAATATTTATTACATGGAAATATAACTTAGAGAGTTCTACCTCTTTATTTAGAAAAAAAAGATACAAACATATAAAACAATAATAAAACATAATACAAAATAGTTTACATACGTTAGTACAAATCAATTACCTAAAGCCTACAATATTTATTACATGGAAATATAACTTGGAAAGTTCTACCTCTTTATTTAGAAAAAAAGATACAAACATACAAAACAGTAATGAAACATAATACAAAATAGTTTACATACGTTAGTACAAATCAATTACGTAAAATCTAGAATATTTATTACATGGAAATATAACTTGGAGAGTTCTACCTCTTTATTTAGAAAAAAAAGATACACACATACAAAACTGTAATAAAACATAATACAAAATAGTTTACATCCGTTAGTACAAATCAATTACGTAAAATCTAGAATACTTATTACATGGAAATATAACTTGGAGAGTTCTACCTCTTTATTTAGAAAAAAAGATATAAACATACAAAACAGTAATAAAACATAATACAAAATAGTTTACATACGTTAGTAGAAATCAATTACGTAAAACCTAGAATATTTATTACATGGAAATATAACTTAGAGAGTTCTACCTCTTTATTTAGAAAAAAAAGATACAAACATACAAAACAGTAATAAAACATAATACAAAATAGTTTACATACGTTAGTAGAAATCAATTACGTAAAATCTAGAATATTTATTACATGGAAATATAACTTAGAGAGTTCTACCTCTTTATTTAGAAAAAAAAGATACAAACATACAAAACAGTAATAAAACATAATACAAAATAGTTTACATACGTTAGTACAAATCAATTACGTAAAATCTAGAATATTTATTACATGGAAATATAACTTGGAGAGTTCTACCTCTTTATTTAGAAAAAAAAGATACACACATACAAAACTGTGATAAAACATAATACAAAATAGTTTACATACGTTAGTACAAATCAATTACGTAAAACCTAGAACATTTATTACATGGAAATATAACTTAGAGAGTTCTACCTCTTTATTTAGAAAAAAAGATACAAACATACAAAACCGTAATAAAACATAATACAAAATAGTTTACATACGTTAGTACAAATCAATTACGTAAAATCTAGAATATTTATTACATGGAAATATAACTTAAAGAGTTCTACCTCTTATTTAGAAAAAAAAGATAGAAACATACAAAACAGTAATAAAACATAATACAAAATAGTTTACATACGTTAGTAGAAATCAATTACGTAAAACCTAGAATATTTATTACATGGAAATATAACTTGGAGAGTTCTACCTCTTTATTTAGAAAAAAAAAGATACAAACATACAAAACAGTAATAAAACATAATACAAAATAGTTTACATACGTTAGTAGAAATCAATTACGTAAAACCTAGAATATTTATTACATGGAAATATAACTTAGAGAGTTCTACCTCTTTATTTAGAAAAAAAAGATACAAACATACAAAACAGTAATAAAACATAATACAAAATAGTTTACATACGTTAGTAGAAATCAATTACATAAAACCTAGAATATTTATTACATGGAAATATAACTTGGAGAGTTCTACCTCTTTATTTAGAAAAAAAAGATACAAACATACAAAACAGTAATAAAACATAATACAAAATATTTTACATACATTGATACAAATCAATTACCTAAAGCCTAGAATATTTATTACATGGAAATATAACTTGCAAAGTTCTACCTCTTTATTTAGAAAAAAAGATACAAACATACAAAACAAAAATAAAACATAATACAAAATAGTTTACATACGTTAGTACAAATCAATTACGTAAAATCTAGAATATTTATTACATGGAAATATAACTTGGAAAGTTCTACCTCTTTATTTAGAAAAACAAGATACAAACATACAAAACAAAAATAAAACATAATACAAAATAGTTTTTCATACGTTAGTACAAATCAATTACGTAAAATCTAGAATATTTATTACATGGAAATATAACTTAGAGAGTTCTACCTCTTTATTTAGAAAAAAAAGATACAAACATATAAAACAATAATAAAACATAATACAAAATAGTTTACATACGTTAGTACAAATCAATAACCTAAAGCCTAGAATATTTATTACATGGAAATATAACTTGGAAAGTTCTACCTCTTTATTTAGAAAAAAAGATACAAACATACAAAACAGTAATGAAACATAATACAAAATAGTTTACATACGTTAGTACAAATCAATTACGTAAAATCTAGAATATTTATTACATGGAAATATAACTTAGAGAGTTCTACCTCTTTATTTAGAAAAAAAAGATACAAACATATAAAACAATAATAAAACATAATACAAAATAGTTTACATACATTGGTACAAATCAATTACCTAAAGCCTAGAATATTTATTACATGGAAATATAACTTGGAAAGTTCTACCTCTTTATTTAGAAAAAAAAGATACAAACATACAAAACAAAAATAAAACATAATACAAAATAGTTTACATACGTTAGTACAAATCAATTAAGTAAAATCTAGAATATTTATTACATGGAAATATAACTTAGAGAGTTCTACCTCTTTATTTAGAAAAAAAAGATACAAACATACAAAACAGTAATAAAACATAATACAAAATAGTTTACATACGTTAGTAGAAATCAATTACGTAAAACCTAGAATATTTATTACATGGAAATATAACTTGGAGAGTTCTACCTCTTTATTTAGAAAAAAAAGATACAAACATACAAAACAGTAATAAAACATAATACAAAATGGTTTACATACATTGGTACAAATCAATTACCTAAAGCCTAGAATATTTATTACATGGAAATATAACTTGGAAAGTTCTACCTCTTTATTTAGAAAAAAAGATTCAAACATACAAAACCAAAATAAAACATAATACAAAATAGTTTACATACATTAGTACAAATCAATTACGTAAAATCTAGAATATTTATTACATGGAAATATAACTTGGAGAGATCTTCCTCTTTATTTAGAAAAAAAGATACAAACATACAAAACAGTAATGAAACATAATACAAAATAGTTTACATACATTATTACAAATCAATTACGTAAAATCTAGAATATTTATTACATGGAAATATAACTTGGAGAGATCTACCTCTTTATTTAGAAAAAAAGATACAAACATACAAAACAGTAATGAAACATAATACAAAATAGTTTACATACGTTAGTACAAATCAATTACGTAAAATCTAGAATATTTATTACATGGAAATATAACTTGGAGAGATCTACCTCTTTATTTAGAAAAAAAAGATACAAACATACAAAACAGTAATGAAACATAATACAAAATAGTTTACATACATCATTACAAATCAATTACGTAAAATCTAGAATATTTATTACATGGAAATATAACTTAGAGAGTTCTATCTCTTTATTTAGAAAAAAAGATACAAACATACAAAACAGTAATGAAACATAATACAAAATAGTTTACATACATTATTACAAATCAATTACGTAAAATCTAGAATATTTATTACATGGAAATATAACTTAAAGAGTTCTACCTCTTATTTAGAAAATAAGATACAAACATACAAAACAAAAATAAAACATAATACAAAATAGTTTACATACGTTAGTACAAATCAATTAAGTAAAATCTAGAATATTTATTACATGGAAATATAACTTAGAGAGTTCTACCTCTTTATTTAGAAAAAAAAGATACAAACATACAAAACAGTAATAAAACATAATACAAAATAGTTTACATACGTTAGTACAAATCAATTACCTAAAGCCTAGAATATTTATTACATGGAAATATAACTTGGAGAGATCTACCTCTTTATTTAGAAAAAAAGATACAAACATACAAAACAGTAATGAAACATAATACAAAATAGTTTACATACATTATTACAAATCAATTACGTAAAACCTGAAGTATAGTAAAGTATTTGATTTAGAAAAAATAATATATAACAAAATAATATTGTTACAATATCATTATAATATACAAAAAATAAACCTAATAAAACTCGAACGATGTTTGATCCTTGATGTTGTTGTCCAGTGTAAGACGTTTATACATGATTCCTAGGCTGAAGTTCATGTGAGGTCGCCAGAAGTTTGATTTTATGTGTTTTTACAATGTTGGCGTGTCTCCTATATTAGTCACAAGAGTTTCCATAATGATAAGAGATTTAATAAAAGATTATGTATATAGTAATTCACATTATGGAAATTTGTTTATATAGAACTATATATTGTATAATTTGAACAATGTTTACGTACGATTACTTATTTGGTCAGTCAAGAATATTAATATAATTCGTAACCGTAAATACCTAAGTGATATAATTTAATTTTTATTTTTAAAAATTATTTAAACCCTTTTAAAATATTTCAAAGCAAAAGTCAAAATATATTTAGTATCAGCCATAGTAAATATTTAAATGTGGAAATTTAATAGCTGAAAACCATTGTAGTTCTTTTCAACTAGAGATAAAATAAACATCACTTGTTACTAAGGAAACTAATATTAAAAACACCAATTGTTAGGATTTAAAAATCCAAGACCAATACCGGCTGCAAAACTTTGCTATTAGAACCCGTTATATCTTGAACTCACTATGCCGTGAGGTACAATATCTATATACTATATCTTCTGTAGAATATTATTCCACCGAGAATATATTGTAACTTCAACTTTATGACAAGCCTTTTCTGTACTACTGACTTTATAGTTGCGCGAATGTTTGACATGCTGATTAGGTGTCAGGTCGAACAAGGATATATTTACATACAGGAACTAGTAACACAGTCAACGTCTGAAGGGGAGGTGGCATATGGCGAGGGAGAGAAATAGTAACACAGCCAACGTCAGAAGGGGAGGCGGCATATGGCGAGGGAGAGAAGTAGTAACACAGTCAACGTCAGAAGGGGAGGTGGCATATGGCGAGGAAGAGAAGTAGTAACACAGTCAACGTCAGAAGGGGAGGTGGCATATGGCGAGGGAGAGAAGAACCTAACAAGCAACGTTAAAAATGAAACATATTATGGGAAAAGATCACCAAAATATAGAATTAAAAATTTCTACAAAATAAATAAATATGAATATATTACTTAGAAGGGAGTGGGGGACGTTACGACTAACAGACATTGGACAAAATGGTCGTGAGAATATATTTAAAATAAGGCATTTCTTTCAATATCTTCACAAAAGTATTAATTTATACAAATTACAAGCAGAATCTGTGGTACCTCCTTTATCCGTCGTAGATATATTACTCCTCTCTTTCGGCAAGCAACGCTATTATCGAATTCCAAATCGATCCCTTGGTAACCTTTGTCCTTTGTATATAGTTATTTCCTTTTTTAAATATCGAAATCTTGCTGGTTGTTAATTACTTATTACACTTTTGCTATTACTTTTGTTCAGAATTTTGGTCCTTTTTTAAATAAAAAATTGTTTTTCTTCGAATTTAATTTAAGTTACGAGATTTTAAAAATCTCAACTCCTCCACTGACTTTTAAAAGGTTCACCGATTTCATATGATACTTTATAAAGTACAGGCACGAAGCTAACAAGAAAATTAAAGTTATATTTGGAAGCCATGCCTTGTAAAGTAATACATTAGAATAAACCGTGAAATCTATTTAGTAAATCAGCTACAAAATGTGTATATACAATTTTTTCTCTCGGATATTCAATTTTAGTTTGTCTCCCTGGTGCGTACACAAATAAATCAGAAGATTTTTAGCACGTTACCAAGCTACACACAGAATTTAATGTGAGAAGGATAGATTTTCAAAATTAAGTCAAATAATTTAAATTAGTTCATGGTTGCTTTGCAACCAAAATTTTGAATAAATTCAATGAAATGTCTTAGAATGATGTAAAATAGAAAATGATATTATGTAATCGGGAATCTGTTTTGCTTAAACCTAGCGCCGTTTTACAGGTTAATATTTTTCTACTAAAATTATATTATTTGGGGGGGGGGTCACGTGCTTCAGTGCCCATGGCTACGCCCCTGATACTTTCGGTGCCAGAAACCTTTTGAGGAATGTACTCAACACAGTCGATAAATGGTTTACTAACGCATGAGGCTCATACATAGATACATACATACACACATTCATTTTCATATATACATATATATATATACTCGTATATATGTGTATATATAGGATACGTTTTATGGGTTAATATTTTTCTGCTACAGTTAATAAAATTAGTTTGAGGGGGATTCACGTTCCGCCTCTGTACAATAGCAACGCCCCTGAGACTTACAGTGCCACGGACCTTCCCATAAATGTACTCAACAACTTCCCAGAGTATCATGGTTATCGGATAAGTGGTTTGATGAAGCATAGGGCTTACGCATACAAGCATTATATATATATATATATATCTTATAAGAGGGAGAGAGAGAGAGAGAGAGAGAGAGACAGAATCAAAAGTAACAGAAGTAATGCTAGTATGGATAAGGAAAGCAA
>JBAIZL010000002.1:387924308-387961808 GCA_036971475.1 Prosapia bicincta
TTTATGTACTTTACTAAGTTAATGTTAATAATCTAGCCTTTATCTAATAAAAGATAAATTTCAAACATCTTTGACCCGTTTTTATTTTTAAAACTACGTACCTACCAATCTATATAGCTACCAACTTACATATATATCTGCCTAACTATATATCTATCTATCTGTCTACCTATCAGCTACCTATATATCTATATTTTTACCTATCTACTTATCTATACATCTACCTATCTGTTTGTCTATCTCTACATCTACCTACCCAGGTGGTATCTCTCTACCTCCTTAAAGATCTATCAACCTATCTATCTATATACTTACCTACCTGTCAATCTATTTACCTATAATACCTATATACCTATCAGACTATCTAACTATAGATCTATTTTTTGCCAATATTTGTAAAATACATTAAAAAGGAATACACAAATTATTGTTTACTTTGCAAATATAAAATAGATTTATCGATTTTTAAAGATTACACTTTTAATTTTCTTTACTAGGTTAATTGTTTAAGACAAATTGTTTTCTTTTTTTCAGAAGCCCCGTTCTGGCTTCGTGGTTTGGATTGGCTTCTGGTGGAGGTAAGCACAAATTTATATCACTGTTGTATGCACAAGCTTAGAAACCAACTATGTTTAGGCACCCGAATAACTCTCTCAGTTTAACTCTCTTTAAATTTAAGTGAGCACATAAGACATGAAATTCACTGAATTCCCCTACATTTTATTGACATAAATGTCATAAAGTCATAAGTCAAAAAAATAAGCCAGGTTTTGTTTCTGTGAGAAACATAACGTTAAATACCAAACTTAGTCTGAAACAATTCCTAAAATTTCATTTTGAACATCATGGTTTGTAAAATTAAAATTAAAGTTTATATTTTCTTTGAACTTACAGTCACATTTAGAAAATAACTCGCATAGGATCAAACTAACAACTGACACTGCCAAGTACATTTCTTGTCAGCAGTATTATCATTCTTGTAGTATTTTAATGAGTTCATTGTCAGCTACTGATTTTAAAACAATACACCTGTCCAGAAAATTGGGGGGAAATGTTCCTACTTGCCCCCCTTTCATTAACTTAATAATGACCAGAAGAGCGATCACAACTATACTTGAATCGTCCCCTCACTCTCTGGTCTACGGCCCCAATTCTAGCGGTTATGGCTCTTAGAGTACAAACTATACCAAAATATGAACTTCACTTGTGAAGGTGTAGTAATAGTGTTATACTTTATGCGGGAAAAGTGTTTTAATGTTTAGCGAAATAGTCACATAGCCCACTTTACTTTTTACTTTATAGAATGTTGTTTAAATAGAAAAGAATAAATGTAATACACATTTTAGTGTGATGAATAAATAAATAATATTGCAGCTTAGTCATAGTAGCTACACTTAACTCAGAGGCCCACTTGTTTACATGTTAAATATAACCTTTTGCATTTACCTGTTTTTACTAAATACTAGTGAAATGTGCAGTTAAAAATTTTTTTATTAATCTAGACGATTTTATATTTTGAGAAATTTCAATAATTTATGTTAAAAATCCTGTTAAAATTCATTTAAAACTATTTTTAATAATTTCTTACCCAGGCTGCTGAAATGAATGACCACCCCAAATACATGTTCTTCATCTAGACCAATCTTAGAAATTTCACTTTTCGACACAACCTCTTCCAAATCTCTTGAAGAACAGGGTCATTTCAGGTAAAAAAACCATCAAAATACAATTATATAATAAAAGAATTTATTTCATTACATGTTTGCCAATTACAAATAATTTTTATTTATAATAAAAACAGTGGTTGATGTTGAAATTTAGTTTTATATGTTATATTATAATGTGGAAGAAATTATATAATGAGGAGAATGTTTAAATTTAAAGCTATTCCATAATAATTCACTTGTTTCCTTCTTTGAATACACTTATCGTGCTGTCCTTCACAACAGCAAATTTGTTTACCAGACACTGCGTGAAGTTCGATGTTTTCTTAAAGTTATTTTAATTAAAGTCATTTCCCAGATCCGCCAATCCCTAAAGATTTCTTCAAGAACGTTTTTTTTCTTGTGTTTAGAAGAGCACCTTCCAGCTTCCACTATCATTATAGGACAGGCAAAATTAGTAGTAATTTCGGTGTTTTTTGTAAATTATTAGAAGCAATATAATCTAATAAACTAATAGCACCCAGCAAAGGCTAGAGCCCTGCGCCAAAATCAATACTCTCAAATAAAACAGCACAATAAGGAAGGATCTACCTTTCCCATTTCAAAGTCAAACAATTCCGATGTGACATACTAACATGTTTTAATATAATCCCAGAATCTGTCGAAGCTACGCCGTACACCATATAGTTTTTACGACGTTGCCCCAACCCCAAACCTCCCATAAAAAAAACAAAACGTGACCTCAAAACTTGTAAACAGGTTTTCGTTTTGTATTTTTCATTTTCCCCTATAACTAAAAATGTTGTGTACTTTGTGTTACGTATTTAAAATTAATATAGACTCATTTCCTTTATTTGAAACCCGCCGCCAAAGTCAGACAAAGCTCACCCGTGATAAGGTTGGTTCTGCATTTTGAACCGGCGAGCACGTTAGACCTTTCCAGAGTGTATACCGATACCCTACGTTCTAATATATTATTATACTTTTCAATCTCCGTACCTTAGGTACTAGAATACGTGAATGTAACTATTTTATTAATGTTTATATCGAATGTGACCAGTGCGTGGAATACGAACAAGTTTTCTGGCCAGAAATCGCTTATTTAATACGCGAGTGTCATAAGTGTGTATTCCACGGTGCACGTAAGTACAAACTATTAATTTATATAATTATAATAATTATTGGTCCTCCGAAACTATTGTTACCAAACAAATTTGGTCCTCCGGGCCGGATCTCGAGCCTTAAGACCTATATACAAAATAAAATAAAATACAATTCATTATATGTGTTCATTCTACAATTTCTACAAGTTTTTTCAAACTTTGTCTGTGCATGCAAACACTGGAAAACTAGTTTCATGTGGCAGTATATGAAACAGCTGATCCTCTCTTATCTTTGTTTGGCTTTGGCGTGCATTAATATGTTGGTTTAAATTAATTGTAAAAGTTTATGAAAAGTGATTTCAGTTGTTTATAGAAGGTTATCTCATTGAGCATACGTCGATTTGTTGTTTACTTTGGCTTATTTATCTCTCCGTTAAACATATACGCTCATAGGCCTAATCTCTTTAAAACATTTTGTAATTTAAAAATTAAAGCAGTTATCTCATCTTCTACTATAAAACTATCATTTACTCATGGCAAAATCTTTGGCAGTTATTAAATCAAAGAAAGACAATATATTTAGTCAAATTCAAGAGATTTTTGATCTAACAAAAAAAACATCTGATAAGTCAATTCTGCAAAAATTGTTGGTGCGCGCTAAATCTATAAATAGGCTTCGTGAAGAATTTTCTGATATTTTAGACATTTATCATGAACTAGAAATACAGGCTAATCCGAATTTTCAACCCAACTACGCTCCTCTTAGCAGCATCAACGAGTTAGTCGATTATGTTAATTCTACCGTATATTCCATAGAAAGTAAGATGTCATCAACAAGGCCTAAATGTGAAATAGTTACTCCTCAGTTACATATACGACTGCCTAAGCTTGAACTCAAGCATTTCGATGGTGAATTTCTCGAATGGATGTCATTCACTAATATATTTAACGCTAGCATTCATGAAAATGCATCGTTACCAGCAGTTTCTAAACTTCAATATTTATTGAGCGTTATCTCAGGAGAACCGCTAAATTTAATTAAATCTCTCCCTATTTCTGACGCTAACTATAAAGTGGCCTATGACTTATTAAAAGAAAGATATCACTCGCCGAGGCGGTTAGTTACGTTACACCTCAATCAAATTTTAGATTTGCACTCTGTAAACAACACGCCTAAACAAATGAGAAATTTTGTAAATTTATACTCAGAAAATATACAAGCTCTTAAAGGTCTTGACATCGATATCACTAGTAAAAATCCTTTGTTATCTGCTATGCTTTTACGAAAAATGGATAGTGAACTTAGGAACCGTTTTGAAAACTTCCGTTCATCAAGTGTTACTCAAGAGAGAGTTGACTCCACTACAATACCTGATGCAGCGGAAATTATTAAGTTTTTAAATAAAGAATGTAATGAAGTTGAAGATGCCAATCTTCATTCTCCTTTCACCTCGAAACCCTCCTCGTCTGGATCACGCACCCCCTCTGGTTCCCAAAATAAATACTTTAAACAAAAAGTATCACATTCTCATTCTCATAAAATGATCTCTAAAATAGTTACATTCACGTATTCTAGTACCTAAGGTACGGAGATTGAAAAGTATAATAATATATTAGAACGTAGGGTATCGGTATACACTCTGGAAAGGTCTAACTTGCTCTGCCGGTTCAAACGGCAGAACCAACCTTATCACGGGTGAGCTTTGTATGACTTTGGCGGCGGGTTTTAAATAAAGGAAAAGAGTCTATATTAATTTTAAATACGTAACATACCAGCGGCCTTGAATCCTTCTAGGATTCAAAGAGAACTAACACAAATATAATATTTAGAGAGTTTATAAAAATAAAAAGTGCATAAAGGAAAATAAAAATATCTCTTTTACAAAAATTGAGCGCACTAAGGCGCAAGTTCATTATGAGCGTAGTGGTAGAGGGAAAACCTTGTGAGCAGGTCTTGTCAAGGTTCCCTGCTTTGTCTTCAAATGAACCACTCTTACTACACCATCCTTTCCTGGAGAAACACTACTTATCCTAGCCAGAGGCCATGCGAGAGGTGGTGCAGGTTGATGCACTAACACGAGGTCGCCGACGCGCAGGTTGACAGTTGGCACGTTCCACTTCCCCCGTTGCTGAAGAGTATGGATATATTCTAGATGCCATCTCTACCAAATACGCTGGTGAAAGGCCTTGATTAGCTGCCAGTGCTTGAGTCGGTTGGCAGGAACGTTGAAAAGATCCTCTTCTGGAACTGAAACCAATGAAGATCCTATTAAGAAATGACCCGGGGTGAGTGCATTGAGGTCTGAGGCGTCGTTTGACAGAGGTGTGAGAGGTCTCGAATTCAAAATAGCCTCTACTTGAGTTGTGAGAGTGGAAAATTCACATAGAGTTAAAATATGTTCACCGATGACACGTCGGAGGTGCTGTTTTGCACTCTTGATTGCTGCTTCCCAAAGACCACCTTGATGAGGAGCTGCAGGCGGGTTGAAATGAAAGTTGATATTGTGTTGTGATGAGAATTCAGCAAGAGGGGTTCGGCCTGAAGAGATGATGAGATTTTGTAAAGCATTATTCGCTCCAACGAAATGCGTTCCACAGTCAGAATAAATATTTGTGCAAAGACCGCGTCTAGACACAAATCGGGTGAGAGCGGCAATAAACCCATCTGTCGACAGGTCCGATACTACTTCAATGTGTACAGCCTTTGTCACAAGGCAAACAAAGATACAAATATATGCTTTGGTCAAGCGAATCGAGCGCAAATTGTGCATTTTGATGTTAAAAGGACCTCCGTAGTCAATTCCGGTGTTGAGAAACGGACGAGAAGGAGTTAATCTTGCTTTTGGTAAATCACCCATGAGCGGAGATTTATTGTGAGGCTTGTGTCGGAAACATACAACACATTGAAAAATGCGAGAGCGTATTACACTTCGGGCCGTGAGTATCCACACATCCTGTGCAAGAAGTGATTGAGTCAATTGAGCGCCCGAGTGTAAGTATTTTCGATGATAAAAATCAATAAGAAGGTTGACGACATGATGTCGTTTGGGCAAAATCACAGGATGTTGCACATCCGTAGGAAGTTTTAAAGCGTTGAGACGTCCTCCCACTCGTAGGATATCATCCTTGTCGAGAAAAGGAGAGAGTCGGCGGAGTTGTGACGAGGCAGGTGTAGTTGGATCCTTCTTCATGGCAACGATGTAGTCTCTGAACGCTGATTCTTGAACCATCTTGAAAATTGCCAGTCTTGACGCCCTCATTTCCAGAGTGTTGAGAGGACCATCGAGCTTTCTTGAATGACGAGCGTTATGAGTAAATCGCAAAAATATAAGCCATCACACGCTGGAGTCGGCTAAAGTGAGAAAACTGAGTGAGGAGCTCCCATTCATGAGGAGCAGTTGATATGAGAGATATAGGTGAAATGGGTTTCTCTTCTCCTGTGTCAGTAAGTTTTGCAGGCATAAAATGAGATACCGGACAGTTATCATTAGATTTTTGTAGCCAAAGGGGGCCGTACCACCATAATGAGTGCTGTGGTAAATCTTTAGGAAGTATCCCACGCGACGCGCAATCAGCAGAATTATCTTCACTCGCTACGTGTCTCCAGTAATGAGAAGGCACTAATTCTTGTATCTGGGCTACCCGGTTGGCAACAAACGTCTTCAATCGATGAAGAGGTGTTTGTAACCATGTCAGTGTTACTGTCGAATCACACCATAGAAATACAGAAGAAAATTCCACAATTTTTTCAAAATGAGAGATAACATATCCCACTAGTTGAGCGAGTAAATGAGCTGCACTTAGCTCTAATCGAGGTACCGTGAGCCTTTTCAGAGGGGCTACTCGAGTCTTCGATATTACTTGCCGAATTAACACAGAGTCGTCGCTAAGTTGGCATCTCAAGTAAACGACGGCGGCATAACCGTTCTCAGAAGCATCTGAGAAACCGTGTAACTCAAAGTTTCTCGAGTGTGTTATTCGTAATGCACGAGGAATTACAATTTCTCGTAGAGTATTAGCCGAGTCTGTAAAGGTTTGCCATAATTTCAATTGTTCAGATGGAAGTGGTTCATCCCAGTTCATTCCTTTGATCCAGAGTAGTTGCATAAAACGCTTGGCCCACATAACAATGGGTGAGAGAAAGCCACAAGGGTCGTAAATCTGGGCAATGATACCGAGAATTTGACGTTTAGTCCTAGAATTGTTAGGAAAATTCAAATTATAGGTAAACGTATCGGTAGAGGGTGACCAGTGAAGACCTAATATAGTGAAATGTGGTTGTTTACTGCCTTGGAGGAATACAGGGGTCTCTAAATGAGCATCAGGTAGATCTTGCAGCAGTTGACTGGAGTTAGATGTCCATTTGCGTAGTTCAAAGCCTCCGCGAACCAGGAGCGAGATGAGTTGCTTACGGAGGCTCAAAGCCTTTTCTTCAGAGTCAGCTCCAGAGATGATGTCATCTACGAACGTCTGCGTACGTAGAATATTTGCAGCTTCAGGATAGGAGTCACCTTCGTCTGCAGCGAGCTGATGTAAGGTTCTAATGGCAAGATACGGTGAACAATTCACTCCGTAAGTCACTGTCGTGAGCTTGTAGATTAAAGAGGGCTGATCTGGACTTTCACGCCATAAGATTATCTGATAGCACTGGTCATCAGGGTGCATTTTTACCTGTCTATACATTTGACGAATGTCACAAGAAAAAACAACGTTATGAATCCGAAAATTTAGTAATAAATCACAAATATTCGTTTGCATCTTTTTACCTGTTAATAAAATATTATTAAGAGAAATACCATTAGAGGTTTCAGAGCTAGCATCAAATACAGTACGTAAACGAGTTGTGCTGCTAGACTCCTTTAAAACACCATGGTGAGGAAGGAAGTAATGAGGTACAGTTAGATCAGTATTATGAGCGTATATCATGTGACCAGAGGCTACGTAGTCAGTCATAAAATCAGTATATAGGGATTTAAATTGAGGTTGAGCACTAAATTTCTTCTCTAGAGAGTGCAGTCTTTTTTCTGCATTTAAACGAGATTGACCCAGAGGAGGATGTTCAGTCTTGAATGGTAGTCGGACGCAATATCGGCCAGATTGGTCCCGAGTATGAGTGGCGAGAAAGTGATCTTCACATAATGTATCTTCTTGAGAAAGCTTAGACACAGCAGGGGGTTCTTCCTGTTGCCAAAACCTTTGTAGTGAGTAGTGAAGGTCAATGTCGTTGACAACTAGAAGTGTAGTTGATAATTGAGAGCTGGAGCTACTATGAAGTTCACTGCCAGATAGACATGGTGCGTTACCCATTACTAAAAAGCCAAAGTGTGTGCCTATTAGCCTGGGTAAACCAGGTCCGAGGTTATAAGATTCTTGAGTAAGTATGAGTGTAAATAAAGCACCACCAAGAAGAACGTCTATGCCTCCTGGCAAGTGAAACGTAGGGTCTGCCAAAACATAAGGACGAACCTTGGAAAGAACTTCAGAGTCTACGTGTGTGCTTGATAGGTTAACACAAATTTTTTCCAATATTAAAAATCTTTCATTAATTGAAATAACCTTGCCCCCAAGAGTTTCAACAGCAACTGAGGTGAGACCTTTTGAGCGTAAGGGTACCTGAGACAATCCTACCACACTATTAGTGGTCTTAGTACGAGGAGCACACAATAATTGAGTAGCACGGTCGGTGAGAAAACAAGATTGACTGCCAGAGTCAACAAGAGCACGAAATACATGAGTAATACCGTTAGACGAGGTAAGCTTAACAAGTAGAGTGCCTAAGAGAACAGTATTAGAGATTTGAGACGTATTCTGCTTTTCTTGACAGGTCATAGTGATTGGAGAAGGGGTTATTTCCTGTTGAAGTGTCGGAGAGTCTTGACGCGAAGTTTGAGGTGTGGTCCGTTGCATCGTAGAGTGATTTTCAAAATGTAATAATGTATGATGATTTTTGTGGCATTTGTAGCAACTAAACTTTGACCTACAGTCCTTAAGATGGTGAGTACCTAACCATGAGGTACAACGCCCCTTTTCCTTTACAATTTTGAGACGGGATTTGGCGTCCTGACTCTTGAAGTCCGGACACGAATATACCTTATGGTCAATTTTATTGCATATAAAGCATGGATGAGGTTTAACTTTATTGGAGGAGCCTTCTCCATAATTGTAGGACACTTTGTTTCTAAGAAAGTAAGTGCTTAATGTAATGTATTTCTTTACGGTTAATGGGTGAATATGTAGCTATAGAATAAGCCCTATATTTCTAAAAATTAACTTACTGAAAGAAAGAAATGAAAATGGTTTAATAATTATTGTGTAACATAAAAGATATGTTCCGTTTCTATTCAACATAACTTAGTTTAAAATATAGTCAATACGTTATACAGGTTTTGTTTTATTTTGATTTAGCTGCCACCAGAACCATCGAAATTTTTCTTGCTTGACCACCGGCCTAGGATCGGTACTTTTTTGGCCTCTTCATCAAAATTCATGGGACGCAACCAACCCGGTTCCGTGCACCGCACAAGTACATCCCGGGGAGCGGAAATACGCCGTTTGCAAAATGGGTTTGTGACAAAACGTAATGAAGATTTTAACAAACCAAATAGAACAGAACTGTTGAAGTTTAACAGAATTCAGAAACTAACCTACAATAAATTCGTTCGTGATGTAAAACATTATCATAAAGATTTCCTTCCGGGGTGTACCGAAGATGATGGAAGGCACATAAGAAACAATAATTTAGTGAAGATCAATCTGAAAAAAATGTTCCGTATATAAAAAATATAGTGTATATATATATATATATATATATATATATATATATATATATATATATACAGGTTAGCTATAAACTACGTGCGTGCAACCATTGACAGTAGAAAGGGTCCAAAAGTATTAAGACGAGAAAATCCAGTGACCGATAGCCTGGGAAATTAACTCGGTACCGTTAGATGGGCTAATTGTGGAAACTGTGGGAAACTACAAAGAACAACTTGGTAGCGGGAGGATAATGGATTTGAATAAAAAACTAAATGATCAGGAGAAGTTTTTAGGTTTTAAGGGAGCTTCAGAAGAAGGCAAACGGATTGGTGGGGACAAAGATGGCAGTATTGTAAAGGGAGTAAATTATTAAATTAAGTAAATTGTTTTGCGTCATAAGTAAGTTTTGAAAAAGTGCAACGTAAAAGTATTTTTTTTAAGTATTAAGAAAGTAAGTTTTTTGTGTCACGTGTAAGCGCATAATGTAACAAAAGTCAAGATTCCAGGAGCTCTACAAAACTATAGGTATTATTTGGATACAAGTGTAGCCAACAGACATCTATATTTTAGTAAAGTTCAGAACAAATTTAATTTTATTATAATTTAAAAAATTATTCTAGTTTCACCATTTCTAATTTAAGAAGCAAAGTTCCCGTAATAGCGACCCGAGAGCAACTACAAAATTTTATTACTGAATTTATTATCTTTGTTATGTTATTTTATTAGAATTTTAAAGCCTCAAAGTCCACCTTTATAATTGTAATGTTAGTTAAGGTATCAATCCTGTCACTGCAAAATATTTAATAAAAATTTTGTATAATGTGTAAAGAAACAAATGCAAGTGATGTTTGAAATTTATAAGATTCCTAATTATTTATAAACCTGAAGGTGTGGCATTAGATAGATAAGGTAAATAAATAACATTAAAAATAAATTATAATTATAGCAGAAGTTATGTTATAATTTATATATATATATATATATATATATATATATATATATATATATATATACAGAGAGGGAGAGGGGAGAGAGAGAGAGAGAAAGAGAGAATATAGAGAGGGATCGAGACTATGTAAAAAGAGTGTCAGCTAATAGAAAGATTTGAATAAGCGTAAGCGTGTGTGTGTGTTTGTGTGTGTGTGTGTGTGTGTGTGTGTGTGTGCGCGCGCGCGCGCGCGCGTTTGTGTGTGTATCTGTTTAACAGCATTGTGCATACCTAGATGGTATTGCTCTAATTCATTCTATGTCAAATGTCATTTCGTCAAGTTTCGAACATTTCTAGGATTTTTCTGACCACCAACGGCTCGAAGTTCTAGAACGTATCTTAACAACTCCATTATACATGGTTTATTATCATTACAGTAACATACCTACATCAGTAAAAAAAATTAAGAAACCATTTTCAGAAGTAAAGGCTCCAAAACGATGACCGCGATACATTACAGTAGGCCCTACCTGAAAACAATCAAAAACTTATAAAGTACGCTGCAGCTACATATTAAAAATTATAACCGTACCTGTTGAAAAACTACTTTACATATCAAAAGGATTTGAAAACGAAAATGAATTACAGAAACCTTCATTTCGCCCTGCAAATGTACAAACTGTTCTAAACCATCTTCTTCGTGCTCCACGAAGGAAAGTTCATGCTGTTTGTATTATCCTTGCAACGAGAAATGCAGAAATGATGACAAGCAATAGTAGTTACAAATTAATTACACTAATGCCTTATCTTAGCATAATAAAGAATTAAAAGCGTAAATACTTATACTTTACTTAAAGATATGATAGTTTCAATCAATAATGACATCTAAAATGTTCCTTCTACACGTCGACAATATTCAGTATTTTAGGGTATGTTGGATCCTCTATACTTTTTATTGTACTTTAAAAATCCTACATAAAATTGAGCCCTTCAGATTGCAATTTAATCTTTATAGATACATTTCAGAATACATAATAATTTTGTAGAAAATGGAAAATCTATAAGTCCGTAATAAAAAAGATAGGCGAAAAATCAACTTCTGATTGATCGATTTTTCCTCTTTGCAAACACATTCCCTCAAATAACAAATTACATCTGCTTATAAAATTAGGTCGTATATACATATCTGCATCTATATATAGTCTACTCATATATAATTTATAATTAAATTATTTAAAAACAAAATGTTGAGTAAATACTTTAACACTCTTTTAACTTTCATTAAAATTTGACCTCGTCCTAAATATCAAAGCAATTTCTGAAGAACTAGCTTAATTGCAATTGACAGTCACAACTTTTGTATCCTGTAGCAAGAGGAAGGCAATTACGTTTAGAAGCGTGTTATATTAAGGAAGTACAAACGTAAAGTATTATTAGACTTGTCGAGTACACTATCACCAGCTATGGTCGAACTGACGTTTTTTAGGTTATATAACTAACAAAGGTGAATCGTTTAAATTTGTTTTTTAGAAAATGCATGGAAATTTAAGAAGAAAGTTAATTTTTCACTCTTATGTTAGTATAATTTAAATGTTTACATAAAATATTGTGACATAGGTTGATGACTTAAATTTAAAAAAATTACTTTGCAAATAAAATTAGGTATTTATTTCATTATATATGATTAAAATTACAAACCGTAGTAATTTAAATCTCTGGAAAATTCAATCGTAAAATTTAAAAACAGGATCTACTTTACTCTCTCTCTCTCGATTTGTTTCTTTATCTTTATATATATATATATATATATATATATATATATATATATATATATATATATATTATATATATATATATATATATATATATAATAAATTTAAAATATTTGAAAAACATGAATACTTTTAATACATTTATTATTCAAATATTAAATAAAATATAAAATAAGATTTTGTTAGATACTGTTTTATCGGCGAAAAACTTTGAATAATAAATGTATTAAAAGTAATTCGTCTTGTTTTGCATCTTGTTATCTTGTTTTTTAAATACTTTTAATTTATTAATTATATTACAAGAAAACATATCACTATATTCAATATTATATATATATACGAGTACATGTCTCTTTAAAATAAAAAACGTTTTTTAATAAGTCAGTCAGTCAGGGTAGAAGAAGCTCTGTGGTTTTTGCTGCGGTTGTCTTCTTTACCATTGCCTGCAGCTCCTATCGGTCTCAGGGCTGATAGTAATTATCTGATAAGAAATAGGAGTATTTTCCATTAGGAAGAACTCTTATATAGTTGGGAAATTTATAAAGTATTGTAGCATGGCGAAATGATTTTATATAAACTCGAGAAGAGTTGTCATTTGTTTTGTTGTAAACAGAATTGACTACACTTAAAAATTATGTGTTTTAATAGGTAACAATGAGAGTTAAAAATAAATTGCAGTATAAGATGGATTAAGGTAAAATCCCCTTGCAGATGTATGATCACGGAATTAACGTGTGCAGTTACATACCTGAGGTAGACCAAATCTATATCGGGATAGTAAATAGGCGTCGCTTGAAATAAAACGTGCAAATATGGGTAGATGGAATTGCGTGGGAGTAAGAATTAAGAAGAATTATAGCATACCTGAAGCGCATATACTCTCAATCTAGGCGAAGAGAACTATCTAGCCAATATTTTGTGCATCTTATATATCTATAACAATTTTTTGCACTTCGTTCCAAAGTTAACATGATTTAGACACAAGATTATCATAATATTAATATATATAAATTGCGTATAAAATTGAGCAAATATTTTTGAATTTCCAGACCCCTTAAAATAAACTTTCATCTTAGTTTCCGGCTTACATTTACCGAAAAGGGTTATTTTCCAATGAAAATTCACTGCAAAACAATAGTAAAAGCTAAAAAAAATAATAATTTGTTTCCTCAGTAGCTATTATAGTTGGTCATTTTTACTTAAGAGCCATTATTGAAGCCCTTATTTATGTGAGTCTGAAAACATTTTTTTGTTATTATACCTTTATAGTTTAAAAGCTACAAAGTTTCCAGTACAGTGCGTTCCCGCTCTTCCCCTCACTCCCGTTTGTCGACCACGTGAAGGGGCCACAACATAAGTATTTAAAACCACCCAAGGGGTCAGAACAATATTCTGAAATAAAATTGCTTTAGGTTTTCAGTCTATGCTCAACCTTCTTTAGATCCAGTATTATATTTGGTTTACAACAGCAACAGATCTTAGCCTCTGCTGCTAAACTTTACCTAGGTTGCTTTGTCTTCGCCAAGTGCCAAACCGTTTGTTTGGGAAACCCTGCAAAGGCTCTCAATACATATTTCACATTCTATTCTTCGCTAGTCTTATTTACAATTACATATTTTTCGCACAGAGGGGAACGCGCTGTACCTTTGTATCGTTTAAGCTATAATATATATATAATTACTAAAACATGTTTTTAAACTCACAAAAAAGGGCTTCAATAATGGATCTTACGTAAACTTTGCTAACTATAATACCCATAGTAATTGCTAAATGCGAGTGCCCCTGAACGCCAGGTCGGCTCACTGCACAAGGCAAAGGATTAGGACGGGCCGCATTCATTCCGGTACTTTGTTAGTCACCTGGTCCTTTCTTGATCAAACTCTAATTTTTTTTTAATTTGATGACACACCTCAAAAAGTTTAGCATAAATTAATTCTGGACATCGTTAGAATGAAAATTGATACCAGACAACAAACACTTTATTGTCACTGTTCATAAAGGGATATTATGAAATAAAAATATGTTGGCTGTACTGGCATTATAATACGTTAAAGAAGAACACTTACTAATCTAGCTTTGTCCTTAGTATTTTAAGTTTTTTTCATCCAAATAATAAGCAGTTTATGTTTATTATAAACCTTACATGTCTAATTGAAAGAAGTGTCTAAAATCTAGCCTACACGTAGTGTATATATTAAAAATTAATTAAAGTTATTCAGTGCAAACCTAAACGTAATATGTTTTTTGATACCGTTATTTAAACTCTATGTTAGATGTCTTAGAAATTATTTTAAGTATAAGGGAACCTTATGCCAAATAACTGTACACAAACCCACCATTATATTTCCACACCTTCTATTATTATATACGTTTTGATGTCTCATATCATCAGTGAGACGACTAGCAGAATGTAGGCTGTATTTTAGCATACTCAACGGCTTAAATGACTTAGTCTGACTTGGTTAAATTACTTTTGTCGGTCCCTTCTCTCCAAACATAAAACAAAGTTTATTAATACAAGTGAGTAGGGATACCTTTACTCGTCCCTATTCTTGTGATATCAGAATATCTCTCCTATATCCCCTCCAGAGTAATTAATGTCCCCACATTATTCCTATCTATCCACAATCCTTTACTTCTGGTACTCGCCACTACCCTTGTTATGCCATAATACCTCCCCTATATCCCCCTCCAGAGCACTTTATGACCCTGCCATAATCCTAATTATATTCACAATTCTTTAATTCTGGTACTCGTCAGTACCCTTGTGATACCATAATATCTCCCCTATATCCCTCTCCAGAGTATGTTATGTCCCCACCATAATTCTATCTATATGCATAATCCTATCTGTCCTTACACTTGTGATGCCATAATATCTCCCTACAAAGTACCTTAGTCCCCACCATAATCCTATCAATATTCACAATCCTTTACTTCTGGTACTAGTCCCTACACTTGTGATGCTATATCTTCCCTACATCCTCCTCCAAAGTACTTATGCCCTCACCACAAATCTACCTACTTCCACAGCCCTTCGTAGGCTGTAGTAGTCGCACTGGCTGGTTTTAAAAATACGACGAAAATCCCCATTTACTCAACTAACCCAATTCTCACGAAAACAAACTTGCCCCTACACACAGGTGAAATTATTACTTAGAACTTTGACGTCACTAAGTGAAAATTCGACAAGGTGTTCATAGATAATTATTTAATAGAATTATATCGAATTTTCATTGTGACTTTCGGTCTTCATCAAGCTCAAATTGCCAAACCTTGTCCAGAGAAACTTTCGTTAAACCCGCCTCTGCTCCGACCTCTGGACTTGAGTGAATTATTAACTTCAGGCGTCTATCTTGCCAAATTATCCTAACAATAGCCCGTGATGGAGTTCGTAGTTAATCGAATTGTTGCCATCCACGACCGCCCGCACTGGTTAGTAAACACGTGACCCTACGTACCACGTATTGTATAGGGCTTATAATAGAATGCTCTACCGGAGTGACCGCTGTATTAATGCTCAAAGTTAAATGTTAACTTTAATCTGGCAAAGGTCAAAGGTTTTAGTAGAAAGGAGTTTCAATTCTTTTAGTAGCTTCAATAAATGTTCAAAAACCTAGACTTATATATATATATATATATATATATATATATATACCGTACGCGCCGAAATAAACCGTACTGAAACAATTGTAAGATTTTATTTTATTTCATTGTATTTTATTTACATAGTTCTACAAACATATACAAATTAAAAGAAGTTAAATCGGATAAACTCGGGTATAAACATGTTATATATAAACTTCATTCAATTTGACGCAACACTCGTTTCGTTCTTGAAGGTTTTGTATCAATTTGGTAAAGAACGGTTCTTTAATGCTCGTTCGTACCCACAGTTATTTTTTCCTGTGGTTGGACAATGGTAGTTGGGGCATCACGAAAAATCTTCGCCTTCATTATTTCCCAGAGTTAGGCGTCAGGTGGTGTAAGATCCGGGGAGTGGGGTAGGTAATGAAAGTTGGTTCTAAGAGATATGATAAGGTTTCTTGAAGAAAACAATGTTAGGTGATGTAAAATTGGGGGAGTGGGCTGGGTAAGGAAAGTTTGTTCTAAGGGAGATGAGGCGATTGCCAAAAGTTTCTTGAAGGAATGTAATTTTGTCTAATTCTATGTGCCTGGTTGCGCCATCTTGCTGGAACCATTGTGAACGAAAAGACAGGTTTCGGGCACAATCAAATATTCTGAGGTCTCCTACAAAACGACTAAAAATACCCATTCTACTAACACTCCATCACAGTTTAGTTATACAATAACATGCTACTTCCTCTCGCTATGTAACAGGTCGAATTGTGATTTTCGAATAACAGTTACTAAATCACAGGTTATTAAATCACTGCTAAACGATAGTCTTACCTTTACTTAACAAGTGATCGTTTGGCTTTTGTATTTGTAATTGATTTTTACAATAAAATCAATAAAAATCTATTAATGTATTTAATATTATGTTTTTGAAAATTTCTATTGCTACATCATTTCCTTTTTTAAAACTTATTTGTGGATATATTGTATTTTTTTATTTTTATATAACTATTCAGCGTTATGTCTGATAGTAATTTTAAAACATTATTCAATATGTTTTCTTTGCTGTGGCTTTGGCAAGTGAAATCTTCTAGAAAAAATTTGAATCCATTAATAATGTTTTTTGAAAACTTTATTGCCAGCTCTTGTTGTTTTCAACCGTAACATAATTTAAAATAACTGCATTGACAACATCTGGCAGTGGATTAACAATCTTTCTCTGTAAATGTTTTTAATTAAAACTACATTTCTGATTAAGTTTATTGACTTCAAATGATGTATCCGCTACTAAATCATGTTGGCGGTCATTACATAAATTCTTTTCAGCACTGATCTGACACAATTCCCAGCTAGATATGTAATCATTGGAACATATTCCCTAACATTTTATTATTATATTATAACAGTTATATTAGAAGCTACTGGTCTACTTCAAGGAACCCTCTCCAAGCTGTTATTCCCAACGATTCAATCCTCCCTACGAGAGCATCAACCTTCCTTAATTTCTAGAGAGGGGGAACTCCATTTTACTGCTTAATTTCTGTTTATTTAAAGTTCTTTGATTTAAAACAATTTTAAACCCTGCCTACACATTTCACAATGAGTAGTTATAAGGTCGTAGAATTTTGAATCCAGTAAATTTGTAACCTTCTAATGATGGTAACTGTGTTACCGAAATGTATATAAAGGTTGTGCAAATATTTGTAGCCTGGGATTATAATTGCTTAATAATTATAATTACTCTACTAGTAGCGTGCTTGTGAGATGAAGCCAGTGGAGGTAAATATAAGGGGCCTACTATCATTTACGAAAATATAGTGGGGTTCTAATAATAATCACACTTAATAAAAAAAAACCTATAAAAATACAAATAAATAGTGTTTAACATTTATTACGTCGCATATTTCACATATATATACTTTTTGCATATATATACACCACATGTAAACCATTGTTTTTCAAAAAGACATTTTATAAGAGGGACACTCTGTTTTGTAAAAATAAAAATTATGGATGAAGATGCGTTAATATTTTCTTCAAATTTTAATAGCAATTTTTGTATGTAAAGCGAATATCAATTTAAAAAAAAAAAAAAAAACGTTGTATTTATCAACTAATGTAGTTTCCTAGTCTGAAATGGAAATCTATAGTTGACGTGAGAAATAATGTTTATTTGTTGTAAAATAAAATACCAAGCAGTTATGTCCAATGTAGGGGCTAGGTGGACCGCCCCCCTAGGGACGCCACTGACTCTACAGTACTATGTATAGGTTTATGTAAAATCTTTTGCACACGTTTTACGCGAATGTGAAAAAATTGTGCTCTTTGTCATAAAACATAAAAATCTCCTGGATCAGGGTAAAACAGAATCTATGACTTCTGGAGACTACTTCGTTCTCAGGTAGGCCACTCTGCTCGTCAGAGAACTAACCTCCCCTTTATCCCAAATAGCGTAGACACTCACTATATTAATTATGCCTTACTAAATTCCTTCGCTCCACCCTTACAGACGAGAGTATCCAAAAATAATGCGGTTCTTCTTAAAACACAAAGCAATAATACCATAACATTTTTATTTTACTTCTATTAAATCTTTATTACCAATAATAAAACAAGCAATACAAGCACAAATTTTACGATCAATTCCTACTTACATCAACAATAAAAAATCTTATTTCTAGTTACTTTTAAAAAATAATTACAATTAATATAAATAAAGTAACATAACCTATGCGTTAAAACAGCTGTTATACCACATAAGCTATAACATAAAATCAGCTGTTTTATAAAATCATATGTTATCACTTATTTTAATTCAAATGGGGTGAAATAGCTATATTGCATACCTTGGCCTTTTTGTGAAACGTTTTTCTGCCATATAAAACTAAAATTAATTCATTATTAAATTTAACTAATTAATTCATATTTAAAAATCTGTATTAACATCAAGTGTCATGCACTACAAGTTAAAAAAAAAAAATGTAATTGAACTTGAGTGGATGAATAAAATGTATTTTATTAAGGATTAAACACTGAACAAGTTATGGGCCTATATAAGAAGGGTGTTAGAAGGAATTGATACAGATAATAAAAATTACTAACAACCAATTTTTGTAAAAAAAAGGTTTTGTCGAAACATTTTAATATTCATGTTTTAAGTAACCAATAATAAGGTTAAGCCTTAACATGAAATTTACATGATTTTAAATAATGGAAAATTAATTTTCAGTACGAACATTGATAATTAGATTCAAGATGAAATTATTAACAACTTAATGAGTCTGATAAGTTTAGGGAGGGTTTAAGCCCTTTTAGAGCAAAATATCTAAACCCTTCTCGCCCCACTTATCCCGAAATGTAAAGAAAATTCATAACCTTGTTACTTCAGTTAAAATTTTAGTTTGTAATTGGATAAAAGGCGTTGCCTTTAATAAAGCTCAGGTTATATTGACATGCCGAGTTAGCTTACACGCTTCAAACTTTAAAGTGCACCTGAAGAAGGTAATTTAATGAAACAGCCAAGCTATATTTAAGGCTGCGATTTTGTAAATTAATAAAGGCAAACTATATACGCTTATATTTAATTATTGATTATTTCATAACCTCGCCTCTTTCAACTAAGACTTCTTTATCTATCAATATTTACAACCTTACAGCTTAACCTACAATGTATTTGTGACGGGGCTACTTCAAATGACCAAAGATCATCTAACCAAAATACGCAGCTGTCAAATAACCAAATACGCGACATTCAAATAATCGTAATACACGAACTTTAAATAACCAAATACGTGCATTTCAAATAACCAAAGACACGGACTTCAAATAAAAATAAAGTTGCGGGTTATCGCTATGCCGCTCCGCAGGCGCTCAACGTACAACTTGAAGTTAATAAGTAAATGGGAAGTAATATTTCAATAAATATCTAAACTTAGTAGTTATTATTACTACCTTTAAATTATTTCTCAAAATTCGACGGTTTAACTTTATAGCTATTAAAGTAAATGTAATGCAGGAAAATTATTAGGTTTGATTAGACCATAGATCGTAAACTATCTGATTATAATTGTAAATAGTATACTTGAAAATCGTTTTGAATATTAAATGTAGTTACAAAACTATGGGAAATACGATACAGTAACTATTTTTGTAAACAATTGCAGATTTAACAAGATATTGCAACTTAAATAACTAACGTAATAAATATTTAAACATCGTGTTGAATAAAAGTGTAATTTACAAAACGACAGTAATATGATGTAGTGTTTATATTTAAAACAATTATAGATTTAATAACATACTGAGACCTAAATATTAACGTAATTAACAAATCATCGCCCAATATAGCTACCTATCAAACCTAAAAAATACATTAACCAAAATGTGCACACACAATTTACGCGGCCGTTAATTAACCAAATACGCGACATTCAAATAATCGTAATACACGGACTTTAAATAACCAAATACGCGCATTTCAAATAACCAAATACACCGACTTCAACTAAAAGTAATGTTGCGGGTTATCGCTATGCCGCTCCGCAGGCGTTCAACGTACAACTTGAAGTTAATAAATAAATGGGAAATAAAATATCTATAAATATCTAAACTTACTAGTTATCAATAAACTATTTTATACTTAACTTTAATCCGTGTATTACGATTATTTGAATGTCGCGTATTTGGTTAACTAACGGCCGCGTAAAGAGAGAGAGAGAGATTTTCTTCTTCAAATTTTCAATCGTTAATAAAATATTTGATGACACTTGATGATATTACCGTTTTTTCGAAATAAAAATTCAATAATTAAATTCATTTAAATAATTTTAGTTTAATATGGGAAGAAAACGTATCATAATAGGGGCAAGGTATGAAATATAGTTATTTTGTCCCATTTGATAACATATGATTTCATGAAACGGCTGATTTTATGTTGTAGGTTATGTGGTAGAACAACTATTTCAACACATAGGTTATATTAGATGTAATTATTTTATCAGAAGTAACTAAAATAAAATTGTTCTACGTTGACTTAAGTAGAAATTGACTTAATTTTTTTTTTAAATTAAGTAGGGATTGACTTTTAAAAATTTGTTTTAAATTATTTGTTTATTTAAAAATTCTAGATTTTTGGGGCGTCACACCTGACATTGTTCTCCATACTCTGCACTACGTCGATGAACATTAATTTAGAAAGAAAATGAGAAAAGAACGACTAGCTAAATTAAGCCCACCTTATTAAATACAAATGTTAAAGATCTTGCTTCGTACAATAGTCTCATTGTCAAGTTTGATGACGTAGTGACGTCAAGATAAGATACCTGAAACTTAAATCAACCCATTATTACTATTGGTGACTTCGAGAAAGAACTGAAAAACACCTGCTCCATAGATTATTGCTTGCAAAAAAACTAAAACTTTACTCGGGATAAATTATCGTTTCAAAAAGAATAACAATTTCCAGTCGCCCGATACCCGGAGACTGGCTCTCCTGAAGTAAAAATTCTTCCTGCCGGGAATATAAACTGATATCTAAGGGTAGCTAGTAGATATTTACTCAATAAAAAATATAAAACGTAGCGTAAGGTTAGTAATGAATAGGATTTTGTGTCTTTTATTAATGTTAAAATATTAATAAAAGGTATTTGATCTATATTCTAACAAACAAATGAACAATGATTTTAGGAAACATAATATGCCTTTCGCACATTCGCTATTACAATACTCCAGACAAGATTTCTCAAACATACAAAGTTATTTGTAATGAATTTCTAAAGCTGGTGTCTGTAAATCAATGGCCCCTTTAAAGAGTCAATTTGTTTCTTAAATCGAGCGAACGGATTAAGCGCGGCGCTAACGTATTTAATTCCAGCCAAGCACGAATAACCGGCTGATTAGCCAGAAGGAACAGGACAAGGCTAGCATTTTAATGTTTAATTAAGGTTCCCATTGGACTTCACTAGTACCGAGTCAGCTCCAAGGAATTTCTCGAGGATCCCTTGTGAACGTGTCCAGATATTCTAAAGACGTCCAGGATTAATTCTGAAATAATAGAGTTGAAAATGTGTTTGAGCAGCATATGTCATTACTTTCATGGTATATTATAGGCCTAAATATAGTGAATTTGCTACTGTAAAGGAATTTTCATCTTAAATGATATTTAATTAAATATCACTGGTGTTATTTATTCTCTCTACCGCCTACCTAATCTCTATTGGGGTCACAGAGAGGTGATTTCCCGTAACACTTCTTAGAAGGAAAATAGGATGAAATTATGCAGGCACAAAGTAAGTACATAATGGTCGCCTAGTAATAGGAATAGGGGAAACTATGGCCTTCGTGGGAAGGTTTCAAGAAACTTATTATGAACTGGAGGAAGAGAGATATCGCACCGGGGAAACTACGGCCTTCGTGGGAAGGTTTCAAGAAACTTATTATGAACTGGAGGAAGAGAGGTATCGCACCGGGGAAACTACGGCCTTCGTGGGAAGGTTTCAAGAAACTTATTATGAACTGGAGGAAGAGCGGTATCGCAACGGGGAAACTACGGCCTTCGTGGGAAGGTTTCAAGAAACTTATTATGAACTGGAGGAAGAGAGGTATCGCACCGGGGAAACTACGGCCTTCGTGGGAAGGTTTCAAGAAACTTATTATGAACTGGAGGAAGAGAGATATCGCACCGGGGAAACTACGGCCTTCGTGGGAAGGTTTCAAGAAACTTATTATGAACTGAAGGAAGAGCGGTATCGCAACGGGGAAACTACGGCCTTCGTGGGAAGGTTTCAAGAAACTTATTATGAACTGGAGGAAGAGAGGTATCGCACCGGGGAAACTACGGCCTTCGTGGGAAGGTTTCAAGAAACTTATTATGAACTGGAGGAAGAGAGATATCGCACCGGGGAAACTATGGCCTTCGTGGGAAGGTTTCAAGAAACTTATTATGAACTGGAGGAAGAGCGGTATCGCACCGGGGAAACTACGGCCTTCGTGGGAAGGTTTCAAGAAACTTATTATGAACTGGAGGAAGAGAGGTATCGCACCGGGGAAACTACGGCCTTCGTGGGAAGGTTTCAAGAAACCTATTATGAACTGGAGGAAGAGAGGTATCGCACCGGGGAAACTACGGCCTTCGTGGGAAGGTTTCAAGAAACTTATTATGAACTGGAGGAAGAGAGGTATCGCACCGGGGAAACTACGGCCTTCGTGGGAAGATTTCAAGAAACTTATTATGAACTGGAGGAAGAGAGGTATCGCACCGGGGAAACTACGGCCTTCGTGGGAAGGTTTCAAGAAACTTATTATGAACTGGAGGAAGAGAGGTATCGCACCGGGGAAACTACGGCCTTCGTGGGAAGGTTTCAAGAAACTTATTATGAACTGGAGGAAGAGAGATATCGCACCGGGGAAACTACGGCCTTCGTGGGAAGGTTTCAAGAAACTTATTATGAACTGGAGGAAGAGCGGTATCGCACCGGGGAAACTACGGCCTTCGTGGGAAGGTTTCAAGAAACTTATTATGAACTGGAGGAAGAGAGGTATCGCACCGGGGAAACTATGGCCTTCGTGGGAAGGTTTCAAGAAACTTATTATGAACTGGAGGAAGAGAGGTATCGCACCGGGGAAACTATGGCCTTCGTGGGAAGGTTTCAAGAAACTTATTATGAACTGGAGGAAGAGAGGTATCGCACCGGGGAAACTATGGCCTTCGTGGGAAGGTTTCAAGAAACTTATTATGAACTGGAGGAAGAGAGGTATCGCACCGGGGAAACTACGGCCTTCGTGGGAAGGTTTCAAGAAACTTATTATGAACTGGAGGAAGAGCGGTATCGCAACGGGGAAACTATGGCCTTCGTGGGAAGGTTTCAAGAAACTTATTATGAACTGGAGGAAGAGAGATATCGCACCGGGGAAACTACGGCCTTCGTGGGAAGGTTTCAAGAAACTTATTATGAACTGGAGGAAGAGCGGTATCGCACCGGGGAAACTACGGCCTTCGTGGGAAGGTTTCAAGAAACTTATTATGAACTGGAGGAAGAGCGGTATCGCACCGGGGAAACTACGGCCTTCGTGGGAAGGTTTCAAGAAACTTATTATGAACTGGAGGAAGAGCGGTATCGCACCGGGGAAACTACGGCCTTCGTGGGAAGGTTTCAAGAAACTTATTATGAACTGGAGGAAGAGCGGTATCGCACCGGGGAAACTACGGCCTTCGTGGGAAGGTTTCAAGAAACTTATTATGAACTGGAGGAAGAGAGGTATCGCAACGGGGAAACTACGGCCTTCGTGGGAAGGTTTCAAGAAACTTATTATGAACTGGAGGAAGAGCGGTATCGCAACGGGGAAACTATGGCCTTCGTGGGAAGGTTTCAAGAAACTTATTATGAACTGGAGGAAGAGCGGTATCGCACCGGGGAAACTACGGCCTTCGTGGGAAGGTTTCAAGAAACTTATTATGAACTGGAGGAAGAGCGGTATCGCAACGGGGAAACTATGGCCTTCGTGGGAAGGTTTCAAGAAACTTATTATGAACTGGAGGAAGAGCGGTATCGCAACGGGGAAACTACGGCCTTCGTGGGAAGGTTTCAAGAAACTTATTATGAACTGGAGGAAGAGCGGTATCGCACCGGGGAAACTACGGCCTTCGTGGGAAGGTTTCAAGAAACTTATTATGAACTGGAGGAAGAGCGGTATCGCAACGGGGAAACTATGGCCTTCGTGGGAAGGTTTCAAGAAACTTATTATGAACTGGAGGAAGAGCGGTATCGCAACGGGGAAACTACGGCCTTCGTGGGAAGGTTTCAAGAAACTTATTATGAACTGGAGGAAGAGCGGTATCGCAACGGGGAAACTATGGCCTTCGTGGGAAGGTTTCAAGAAACTTATTATGAACTGGAGGAAGAGCGGTATCGCACCGGGGAAACTATGGCCTTCGTGGGAAGGTTTCAAGAAACTTATTATGAACTGGAGGAAGAGCGGTATCGCACCGGGGAAACTACGGCCTTCGTGGGAAGGTTTCAAGAAACTTATTATGAACTGGAGGAAGAGCGGTATCGCACCGGGGAAACTATGGCCTTCGTGGGAAGGTTTCAAGAAACCTATTATGAACTGGAGGAAGAGAGGTATCGCACCGGGGAAACTACGGCCTTCGTGGGAAGGTTTCAAGAAACTTATTATGAACTGGAGGAAGAGCGGTATCGCACCGGGGAAACTACGGCCTTCGTGGGAAGGTTTCAAGAAACTTATTATGAACTGGAGGAAGAGCGGTATCGCACCGGGGAAACTACGGCCTTCGTGGGAAGGTTTCAAGAAACTTATTATGAACTGGAGGAAGAGCGGTATCGCACCTGGGAAACTACGGCCTTCGTGGGAAGGTTTCAAGAAACTTATTATGAACTGGAGGAAGAGCGGTATCGCACCGGGGAAACTACGGCCTTCGTGGGAAGGTTTCAAGAAACTTATTATGAACTGGAGGAAGAGCGGTATCGCACCTGGGAAACTACGGCCTTCGTGGGAAGGTTTCAAGAAACTTATTATGAACTGGAGGAAGAGAGATATCGCACCGGGGAAACTACGGCCTTCGTGGGAAGGTTTCAAGAAACTTATTATGAACTGGAGGAAGAGAGGTATCGCACCGGGGAACCTACGGCCTTCGTGGGAAGGTTTCAAGAAACTTATTATGAACTGGAGGAAGAGAGGTATCGCACCGGGGAAACTACGGCCTTCGTGGGAAGGTTTCAAGAAACTTATTATGAACTGGAGGAAGAGCGGTATCGCACCGGGGAAACTACGGCCTTCGTGGGAAGGTTTCAAGAAACTTATTATGAACTGGAGGAAGAGCGGTATCGCAACGGGGAAACTACGGCCTTCGTGGGAAGGTTTCAAGAAACTTATTATGAACTGGAGGAAGAGAGGTATCGCACCGGGGAAACTACGGCCTTCGTGGGAAGGTTTCAAGAAACTTATTATGAACTGGAGGAAGAGCGGTATCGCAACGGGGAAACTACGGCCTTCGTGGGAAGGTTTCAAGAAACTTATTATGAACTGGAGGAAGAGAGGTATCGCACCGGGGAAACTACGGCCTTCGTGGGAAGGTTTCAAGAAACTTATTATGAACTGGAGGAAGAGCGGTATCGCACCGGGGAACCTACGGCCTTCGTGGGAAGGTTTCAAGAAACTTATTATGAACTGGAGGAAGAGAGGTATCGCACCGGGGAAACTACGGCCTTCGTGGGAAGGTTTCAAGAAACTTATTATGAACTGGAGGAAGAGCGGTATCGCACCGGGGAAACTATGGCCTTCGTGGGAAGGTTTCAAGAAACTTATTATGAACTGGAGGAAGAGAGGTATCGCACCGGGGAAACTACGGCCTTCGTGGGAAGGTTTCAAGAAACTTATTATGAACTGGAGGAAGAGCGGTATCGCACCGGGGAAACTACGGCCTTCGTGGGAAGGTTTCAAGAAACTTATTATGAACTGGAGGAAGAGCGGTATCGCACCTGGGAAACTACGGCCTTCGTGGGAAGGTTTCAAGAAACTTATTATGAACTGGAGGAAGAGAGATATCGCACCGGGGAAACTACGGCCTTCGTGGGAAGGTTTCAAGAAACTTATTATGAACTGGAGGAAGAGAGATATCGCACCGGGGAAACTACGGCCTTCGTGGGAAGGTTTCAAGAAACTTATTATGAACTGGAGGAAGAGCGGTATCGCACCGGGGAAACTACGGCCTTCGTGGGAAGGTTTCAAGAAACTTATTATGAACTGGAGGAAGAGAGATATCGCACCGGGGAAACTACGGCCTTCGTGGGAAGATTTCAAGAAACTTATTATGAACTGGAGGAAGAGCGGTATCGCACCGGGGAAACTATGGCCTTCGTGGGAAGGTTTCAAGAAACTTATTATGAACTGGAGGAAGAGAGATATCGCACCGGGGAAACTACGGCCTTCGTGGGAAGGTTTCAAGAAACTTATTATGAACTGGAGGAAGAGAGGTATCGCACCGGGGAAACTATGGCCTTCGTGGGAAGGTTTCAAGAAACTTATTATGAACTGGAGGAAGAGAGATATCGCACCGGGGAAACTACGGCCTTCGTGGGAAGGTTTCAAGAAACTTATTATGAACTGGAGGAAGAGAGATATCGCACCGGGGAAACTACGGCCTTCGTGGGAAGGTTTCAAGAAACTTATTATGAACTGGAGGAAGAGCGGTATCGCACCGGGGAAACTACGGCCTTCGTGGGAAGGTTTCAAGAAACTTATTATGAACTGGAGGAAGAGCGGTATCGCACCGGGGAAACTACGGCCTTCGTGGGAAGGTTTCAAGAAACTTATTATGAACTGGAGGAAGAGCGGTATCGCACCGGGGAAACTATGGCCTTCGTGGGAAGGTTTCAAGAAACTTATTATGAACTGGAGGAAGAGAGATATCGCACCGGGGAAACTATGGCCTTCGTGGGAAGGTTTCAAGAAACTTATTATGAACTGGAGGAAGAGAGATATCGCACCGGGGAAACTACGGCCTTCGTGGGAAGGTTTCAAGAAACTTATTATGAACTGGAGGAAGAGCGGTATCGCACCGGGGAAACTACGGCCTTCGTGGGAAGGTTTCAAGAAACTTATTATGAACTGGAGGAAGAGAGATATCGCACCGGGGAAACTACGGCCTTCGTGGGAAGGTTTCAAGAAACTTATTATGAACTGGAGGAAGAGCGGTATCGCACCGGGGAAACTACGACCTTCGTGGGAAGGTTTCAAGAAACTTATTATGAACTGGAGGAAGAGCGGTATCGCACCGGGGAAACTATGGCCTTCGTGGGAAGGTTTCAAGAAACTTATTATGAACTGGAGGAAGAGAGGTATCGCACCGTTACTTACTAGCTGACACCGACTCTTAGCATTTCGGCCATCCAGTATCGCGCTAACTAAAACAAGGTGAGACATTCTTTAGTGCTTCCTGTACCAGTTCTCTCCTCGGCAAGGTTCTGAATTAGATTAGGTGTAATGCATCCATATGATCCTGCAAAGTGGATATTCTACGTAAGATAGGATGGCCAACAGGTGAAGATGGATCTTTCCTTGTATAGATGGTAGGATATCTATCCGGGAGTTTCTCTTTTATTTCACGTTTCCTCAACTTCCTCGTTTTACGTTTTAACCATTAATAAATCCTCCATGATCTAAGTGGGAAACAGGTTTTGTTTCAGAAATGCAACTTTATCAGAAATATGATTTGCAACTCCGAGTAGCACCATAACACTACTGCGGATTCAAACGCAGTGACCAAAATATACCCCTACTTCATACCTTTAACTCTTAACACCGACTTCATCTTCCCCAGAAAATTGACATTGCATATTGTAAGAACCAATCCTTTCAGGGAGACGAAGATACTTCCATACAAGACAGACATTCCTTGCAGAAACATATTCGAGTGCGCAGTACTTACTCCCATACTTTCAACTTTGGAGTGCTGCCTCTCGAAGACTTTCTGAGAGCTGTTCTCTTCAGTAAAAATGCATCGGAGTTATTGGCCGCTATCGTCCGGACGTTTAATGCTATCTAAAACTCCATCGACACGATAAACAAGAAGATTTGCACACACTTTCATTACTAGATGTGTGTGATATAACCACTTTAATTCTACTCATATTCCAACCAGAGTCGGTTCCCTCATGAAATCTAAGAGAATTTTATTAAGAAAGAAGAATCCACGGATTTAAAGTGAAAGATTTTTGGAGTTGGTAAGCGAGAGTGACATGTCCAACACGCATGCGCAACTAAACAAGTATAGACCTCCCCTCTACGAATTTATCAGGCACATTCCTACACATTTTTCCAAATACCTTCTGTTTAAGAAGTCATTCACTCCCTGCCTAAGCTAAGCATTCCCAAGGTCACAACATATACATTGAAGCTTCTAAATGAAACTTCCGGTCATGAGCTATTAGCAACTTTGGGACCTTGAAGAGCGAATTAATGGCACGTTTTGAATAATTTTTAGTATAGTGGTTGAGTATTTTCAGTGAGTAGACATAATTCACTTGATTGCTTCATTAATACTTAATGACGTTTGCTGAGTCAAAATAATTCAAGAAATATGTAAAATGAAATCAAGCTGGTCGGCCACACCTCTGAAAATAGTGCAGCCCCCACTCCTAACCTACCCCTTTTTATCCCTACATAGAGGCTCTCTCTATAATTACATCCTAGAGTAGACTTACATCAGAACACGTATCTTATTGCTTTCTTATCTCTTACTTTAGGGCAGCTCATGTCTACAGCTTAATCCTCCTTAAATTCTACATGCGTACAATCATTTTATTTCTTACATGAGGAAGTAGCAATTCCATTCTATACGATATCTAAAAGGTATTCCAGTAATAGGCACCCCTGAACTTGTGATTCTCCGGGAAATTCCAAGCATTTGTTGAACGTCTTTCAGTTGCGCTTCCCTAATCCTACATATACACCTCTAACTCTTACAGCAGTCGATGCCAAACTTGTTTACCCTTTGGCCCCAATGTAGTATTTTACAGAAAATTTGTTAATATTTCGTTGGTGACATAGTTTTGAGTCAATGATCAATTATTAAATTCCTTCTTTCAGCTCACACATTCGTAATATATATCTTGTACAAATTATCAATCGTTACTAAAACACGTTTTTATTTTTCCAATCAAGTTTAAATACATTTTTTAAACCTATAGCGGATGACAATTGATGTTAATACAGTTTTTCAAATATTTATCCAATAAATTGTAAAGATTTGTGGGGTTAAGCCGGTTTCGAACTGAGAATCTTCATGTTGGAAGTCTAGGGCGCTTTGTCACTGCTTCAACTTTCCTAGAAATATATTCTCAAAAAGATCGATATTAATTTTTTCCCCCCATCTGGTTGTCGTCGAAACCTCCATCGTACAACCTTACACTGTTGCTATGGTTACCACACATATCATAAATAGTTCCCATGGTCACTAAAATAAATTATACATCGTTAACCTCAATACGAATTTACTTAAAATTAGCTTTTATGTACTACTTGTTTTTTCTTACTAATGTACTTCATGTAGCCTACATTACAATCACATACAAGAATTTTATCTTGTTATAAAAAATCTATTTACTGGGTAAAAATTTAAGACAATATTATTTCAAGTATTGCTCGTTACTGTTAAGAAACTAGTGAAACAATTTTACCTCTATCTACAACATTGTGTAGTTAATTGTGATTCATTTTACTGTATTTCTAACTTGAGAATTTTTAATTTTGCGTTTTTTTTCAATCCTGGAGGACTTTGACAAGGGCCTTAGCGTCAAAGATTGCGCCGGCGACCATTTTGGGTAGCCTTACACATTCCGATAACTACAAGGACATATAGTATAACTCTGTAACACCCCGATACAGAATAGGCCATGCTCAAGGAAGCGGCCATTCTGCGTGAGGCATATCTTAGTCCATTTCTCGCACATGCCCACAATTCCACATCGTTACCGTGCTCTCGTCTCAAAGTCCTCTAAGAAAAATAGAAAATATTTTCTTCATGGAGGTACATCTTATACCATGCTGTTATACAGCAGCACTGTCATATTTCTGCTCTGTTATTATGTCCACAGTGTGGAATAATTTACTATGGTTTAATAATAATAAATAATGCATGAAACCCTCACCACAAATACTTTTTATTCTAACGTGATGTACATTTCGGCTTCCAAGTTACCATCTTTAGAGGCATGATAAACAACACTCTATCCTGTATCATACCTCTGAGGATGATCATTTGATAACCGAAACGGGTTACAAATCAGGTTGGACATCATCAGGTTGGAATACAATTATTTATGGAGAGCTTTTAGTGTACTATGTACTACATAATGCTGTTTAAGCAAATCGGTCACCTTAATGATTCATAAAACAGCAGATCTACAGCCAGTTCGTTATTTCGTCGGGGTGGCTGGCATACATAAAGTTATTAAATACCTCCACTGGGATTTTTGCCGTCATAAAATTAAAATAAAAGCATCTATAAGGAGCATAACGTCCCCCACTGGGATTCCTGTAATTCATGGAACCTGTTGAACAAAACCTCTTCGTCCTTGGAGAACAATTTACTTGGATTACTTGGCAACATCTAGAGAACGGCTTGAAATGTGTTTCGCTAAAATATTTTCGGAGGTAACAGTTTTCGGGCTCATAAATTCTTTTATAATACAGTAGGGCTACTTTATATCTGTGATTTTACAAGTATACCCTGTGGATTGTAGGTGATGTATTTCTCGTTAATTATTTATCAATGCATTAAATATTTATACATTTCATTATCAAGATTATTTTCATGAAGTTTTAAAGTAACATATTGATATTATCAAGAGATTAAATATTGATATTATAAAGAGATAACATCCAACATTAGAAATATATATATATATATATATATATATATATATATATATATATATATATATAAACTTGAACTTTACTATTCTATATTATTGTAACAATTATTATAATATCATTTTTCATAAATGTTCATTATGAAATTATTTGTTCATTTATTTATTATAATAATGTATGATATGTTTACTTTGTTGTGTGATCTATTGTAGGTCAGTGTTTTTTTAATACTGTTTTCTTGTTATTTATATTTTTTTAATATAAAGATTTTTAAATTTTTTAAATAAAATTAACAATTGTTAATTAGTGTTATGTGGTTACGCAATGGATTAAAAGTTCTTGAAAATGCTTACACTGTTTGTTGGCAATATCTTAAAGCTCTTTGTGGTTATATATATATATATATATAAGGTACATATATATATGGTATATATATATTATATGGTATATATATATATATATATATATACCTTTCACAAAAGAGGCAAAGAATGTAAATAGATATTGCGGCTTATTTGGCTTAAAATAAGTGATAACATATGATTTCATAAAACAGCTGATTTTAGGTTAAAGGTTATAAGGTAGAACAGCTGTTTTAGCTTACAGGTAATGTTACTTTATTTATATTGGAATTATGTAATGAAAAGTATCTAAAATATTTTTTATCGATCTAAGTAGGAATTGACTTTTAAAACATTTTGTTTTAACAGTATTTTCGACACAGATTATAATTTAAAAATTATAAACTGATACAATATTATAATAAAATTGTTCTAAAATCTGTATTATAATTGTTTAAACGATCCGACAATAATAGACATTTTAAGAAACTAGATTGAGGAACCAATAAAGGCTCAATAATGGATGCTGCCGCCACGATGGGACAATATAATGCACCCCTCACAGGGCATTCCAAACTGACCTCACTTCCTACTAAATATATTAAGCCACATATTTCTGCAACGAATCCATTGGAGAAGTGATTTTAGGAGTTTTCTGAAACTATTTGCTAATTAATTCTTTAAAACCAATGTTTGAATTGTGTCTAAACTCCCGTACGATATAAACTTGCACATGCCAATGTGGCTACAGCAAAGTTACGTGACATCACTGGGAGGGGGTTGTTAATGAGCAGAAATATCAATGCAGCGTATGCAGTATTTACCGTGATATAACGTTGAGTCAACATGCAATCAAAGTTGACATATTACGTGCAAGCAAACTTCTGCTAACGATAAACTGCCAGGCATGTTATGGTTTATCATGTTCGTCATTTTATTAATTCATTGATAACAATAACCCTGAATAATGAGTATAAACCGTTATTTTACCTTGCGAAGGGTTGCTTCAGTGAGAATATGTTGCGGAAATATTCATTTGTTGTTCTATGGTTTTAATGTTGTATGGGTAGAATGGTTTGCAAAGACTTATTTTACGTGTTGTGCTCTACATTTAGTTTGACCGTTTCGCCATGATTCGGATAAAATCAGTGAGTTTAAGCAGACAAGCAACTCCGCAGACCCAATATAGTCGTGTAAAGTGACCACTGGAGTTACAAATAGGCATACTTTTCATATCCACCCACATTCCTTTTAAAGCACTGAATAGTGTAGAAAATAGAATCTTCCTGTGTAGAGTAGAGCTACTGTCGAGGGCGTTACATACTCGATCCATCTACTTCATTTCTACGTCACGCATAACTCATTTATCTTTGAACACCTCTCAGAGGTTAAATGGATTTAATTTGCTTTCGAATTAAACCAATTAAACAGACGTAAAATGTCACAGGTTAGAAGCCAAACACAAATCATTTACGAAATAGGAGAAGGAACTAAGCTAAGCAAGGTTTATATAGCGTCATTGCAGGTGGCTAAGCGGGTTTTCTTGTTCTCTCCGGATACTTGGCAAGGTGGTTATTTACATCTTTTTATTTCTTGGTGAAACGTGACCATTAAAAGTGAATTAGCGCTACATCTGATACGGTGTTAATGCTGATGGAACCTTTATTGGGATCTATGGCGGCGTCAATAAAAGCGAAACACAAGTCCAACTTTGCGACACGTTTCGTGAACGGTACGACTGATGATTACAGCAGATAACTTTAGTGGTCGGTTCTACTGGAATCGATTCTCAAAGCTTTATCGTTACGCGTGGTTTTGTTGTTGTCGTTCTTCATTGCGAAACAAGCGATAGCGTTTAATTAGTAGTATCGTATTTTGACTTTCGGACAACGTAGATATACAGCTAAAGTTTTATCTTGTTGATAGTTTTAACACAACTGGATACGTATTTGATTCCAACCGGACACAAATGGATCATTGGATAACTCTAATTATTACCAATTAATTAATTGGAGACATGAATATAGTAAAATATTATTACTTTTAAATTGGTCCTAAACAGAAAATATATAAGTGATTCTAAGAAAGAACACAATTTTTCTAATGTATGTGAGAGTGTGTGCGCGGCCGCGCATATGTGTGTGTGTTGTTTGTGCTCACACACGTGTGTATGTCTCAACACAAAGTGTAAATAGAACTTATAACATCCTGCAAACATGTGGAGAAAGGTTTTATGGGGTACGATTAAGATAAGGAAATTTTTTAAAAATGTTTTAGCTATAATTGTTGTCTCCTACAAAGCTTAAGAAAAGATTGTTTCTGAACCGTTGTGTCGAAACGTAGCTAGATATATTACAGCAATTTGGACAAAGTAGTGATATTTATAAAGTAAAGGATATAAACTATCGCATGTGGGAAGAAAAGAGAAGCTGGAAAGATACAGAAGAAAATTTAAAGAGATGTAGAAAATAGTAAGATGCGAGTGGTTATGAGATAAAAATAATAAGACGTAAGTCATGGCAACATGGTTACAATAGCAAAGTAGAAAATAGCAAGATACACGGGGCTGTGATATATGGAACGTAATAAGAAGCAGGTTATAGCTACATGTAGAAAGTAGCAAGAAATAGAAAATAGCAAGATACAGGAGTTGCAAATGTGAAAAGTAATCAAATGCAGGTTATAACGCCATGTAGAAAGTAGAAAATAGCAAATGGTGTAAGATGGGGAAAAATAAGATGCAGTTTATAGCAATATGTAAAAAGTAGGGAGAAGTAGAAAATGGCAAGATACAAGGGTTGTTAAATGTGGACAAAAAATAAGTTACATTATATATTAATATGTAGAAGCTGCCAGAACTAATAAAAATAAAAGATACAGGGGTTCTTGATTTTGGGATAGCAATAAAATGCTGGTTGTTGCAACATGTAGAAAGTAGCAAGAATAATAATACAGCAACATGTAGAAAGCTCTTTGGATGGTTGTAAGATGTAAAAAGAAATAACGTGAAGGTTGTGGTGAAATGTAGACAGCAGCACGTGCATAAATTAGCAAGTTGTAGAAAGTAGAAATAAGTAGAAAACAACAAGATTCAGTAAATTGTGAGACGTTGAAAGTAATAACAACAGAACACTTAGTTAAGGGGGTTATGACAAAGTGCACAAAGTAGCAAGGTGTAGAAAATATGAAGAAGTAGAAAATAGTAAGAGACAGATAGTGGTATGATGTAGATTACATAAATTATAATTTCCGCCCATTTATGTCCCCTATTCATCTGTTTCTCCGGAGCCGTTTATAGTTTCTTTCGTTAAAAATTGCCTAAATATACACGATTCAGTTCCGTTACTTCTTGGAAGAGTTCTTCTATACACTTCATCCGTTCATTCTTCTGTCCATGTTATCAGGATATTACAAATGTCTTGTTCCTCCTTCTGGGAAAGTCTGTGCAATGAAACCACACTTCATCTAAGTCTTAATTTACCACATCTGTGGCCAATAGAATAAGACTTCCGTTGCTTTTTAGTTTTTAATTTTAGATTTTAGGTTAAAAGCTTATTTTTGTAAAATAAAACCGCAAACATTTCTACTCTTGAAATGGGCTAAATTGGCGCGCAACGAACTACGGAACTGAAAATAATGAACGTAATTACCGGCTTTTAGTTTCAAACGAATCTTAAATTGGAGCGTTACCAAAGCTGCAAACAAGGTTGTGTTGCGATTGGACGGTTTCCTAAAACATTTAATACTCTACTTCTGAACTTTACCGTGTTTACCAGTCTGTTCCTGCCTTTAGGGTTTACTCGATGTTTGTATTGTTACCACTCTCTGTCTGTCTACCTGTAGCTCTCTCCACAATTTCTCTCTATCTTTCTATATATATATATATATATATATATATATATATATATATATATATATATATATATATATATATATATTGATATGTAGCTATTTAACTCTCACTATTCCATTCTATCTCACTCTCTCTCTTTCTTTTTCTCACCCCTTCTCTCTCCTTTTCTCTCTCTCTTTTCGGTCTCTCTTTTCCTTTGTCTTTTTTTCTCTTTCTCACTCTTATCTCTCTCTCTCTCTGTCTATATATATTATTTTCTCTCTCCCCCTTCACCCCTATCTCTTCCTCCTTTTCGCTCGCTCTCTACCCCTATTCTCTCTCCCTTCCTTTTACTCTCTTTCTTTTACTCAATCTTTTGTTCTTTTACTTTGATTATTCAACACGTACGTATCTGATTTTCTAACAGTTATTTATTTGTTTTTTTTTAAAGTATCAGAATATTTTTCAACATAAATTCATTCTGCTTGATTTCCTGTCTTGTTCCTCTGTATTGTCAGTATTGTTTCATTTTTACCGATGATCATCCGTTAATTTTAAACCAGTGGGGTATTGATTAGAACAAACAAGTCGCTTGAAGGAAGTACTAAGAAGAGACAGAAACAGAGAGAACATTGGTATAAGGAAGAGTTGAGTTCTTTTGGGATAAAAGGTGTCGGAAGCACATGTGGAACACCATTAACTCCTTTACAGTATTTACTAGCATACGCATCACAGACCTAGTGATGAATGAGAGAGATTAGACCAGAACTTGGACAAAGATAGTTAAACTGCTGACAAACATGGATGGAGTAATACATTATTATTACGAATGAAATATTGTGGGAATTAATTAGAAGCAAACAGAGACTGTAACGGAGAAAAGCTGGATATTCTGGAAGATGTACAACACTGGAATGGAAGCGACTAACATTCTGGGAGTGATTCGACGTGTAATGAACCAGTAGGTAAGCTTGGATAAAACGGTTGTTTGAAAGAGAGATGAGGATAGGGAATATGTTCCAGTTAGACAAAGACATCATCGGTTGAGTATATTTACGTTAAGTTTCAGAGAAGATATCAGTTACTTAGTGATTGGAGAGAGAATGATATTGAGGCTAGGGAGAGATGAGGAAAAAACAGAGCGAGTTAGAATAAAGAAAGGGGGAAAGAGAGAGAAAGGAACGGAAGAAAGAGAGTGAAACCAAGATATAGAGTAAAGAAGGATGGTAAGGAAAATATAAAAAAAGAGTATAAACTGTAAGGAGAAGCGAGGGAGAGGAAGAGAGGGAAAAATAAAGAAGTAATATTTGTGTTAAAGGCGGGTATCAAATAAAGGCGGGTATATTTCCGTTTGCTTTCCCAGGGCCTACCGTTTACTTACGACGGGCTGAGAGAGAAGAAATTGGCGGTAAAGAAAGAGAGAGAGAAAGAGAGAGAGATTAGGAAACTAAATTCACTGTAGAGAGGGATGACGGAAACAGAAAGACAAAGAGTGACAGACCTTGTTTTTTTCTTCACTGTTATCGAAATTATATTAATATTTCCGGACATAATATTTATAATACCATCGACGAAGGTAATCCTCATTTTATTACAAATACCCATGAACACAGACTTGCAGACAGATTGAAACGAATTGGAAACCACACGTTCAAACCATTTACGAAAGTAATGGAGGTGGAACCGTCAATAAGACATCTGCAGTAACAATGTTGACTGAGTCAAATCCAATTTCTCGCCTGAGTACTGCTTAGGCTCGCGACATGATTGATTTTATTGTTGCGACTTTCTGGGAAATTAGTTGTTAGATCCAATAGGAAATTGTCGTTGGTTGCCCTCCTAGAAGTAAATGCGTCAGGAGTTTTCTTTAAGATCGTTTATCTAGTTAAGTTGCTCAGCCTTTGATTGCGATAGGATTACATCTTGGCATTTTGGGGACTTTGATATCGTGATGTTAATGTTAATATTATGCAATACTAATGTAACCAATCCCTAAAATTTAACTAATAACGAAATAAATTAAATATATTTTAGGTATTATACTTATGCAAGTGTCTAATAGGTTTTGTATTATAATCAAACATGCTATGCTTGACCAAAGACTAGTAGGATCGTCTGATGATGATGATATG
>JBAIZL010000002.1:387966808-387991808 GCA_036971475.1 Prosapia bicincta
AGATAAAAACATAAAAAGATAGTACTTGACGAACTTTCACATGTCAAAATTGACAAACATATTTTATGTTATCTATTAAATTGGAAGAAATTTGTGAAATTTGGTTACTATTCCACGGTATTAAAACAGTCCGCTTCTATTTCTCAATATCATAGGGAGTTAAAAATATTAGAGGAGGGTTTGTGTGTGTGTGTGTGTGTGTGTGTGTGTGTGTGTGTGTGTGTGTGTGTGTGTGTGTGTGTGTGTGTGTGTGTGTGTGTGTGTGTGTGTGTGTGTGTGTGTGTGTGTGTGTGTGTGTTAGTGTGTGTGTGTGTGTGTATGTGTGTGTTTGTTTGTGTGTGTGTGTGTGTGTGTGTTTTAAACAAGTTTTCTCTACTTTCCCTGCATTTAATTTTTAATTGAATTTAGTTTTTATTTCTCTTCTATATAGTCTTCTGTTTAATTTTTCTCTTTTTCTCACTTTGCTGCTTCTACAATTTTATGCTTTTTCTTCACTTTCTCTTGCATTTTTTCCTCTTAACGTACTTATTACTCTCTACTATTACTTCTTCTTTTTTCTTCATCTCCATTCTCATTAATTTAATCTCTTTCTTTATTACGTTTTATCATATAGTTTTCCTGGTATTCCTAACTATACTTTTCTTTATGCCATTTATAGTGTTCAAAAGAAAATGGATGGAACGTGCCATTTTATTATGTTTACTTTCATTTCCCTCAGAATGTTTTGAGATGTTACCTTCAAAAGGTTTTTTTTTAATTGAAATTTGAGTGTTGATTATGTGTATTATTACGTCTACAACAAGTCAAAATTCCTAACTCACAGCTTTAAAAATATAGGTTTAAGACATAGTGCCTTATGAATAAATAAATGTATAAAATAACTATCATATTTACAAACCCAAACTTAACTCTTAACTTAAACTCTGATTTATAAACAATTTACTGAATCATTAACAAAAAACATTAAATTTGCATACTAATAACAAAACAAACAAACACTACACCTACATTTTACTAATTTTTTAAGAGTGGTGAATTATTCCTTAGTAAACTTACTAATATGTTACATAATGCCAAACCAAGGCTACCACAAGAGTATTATAAATGGTCGTCACGCGAGAGGAAAGAATACCACTCACAGAAAAACAAGGACAACAATTCTGGCTTCCAATAATTAATTATAAACTTCATCGGATTCTTTTGTTTTGCTAATTATGAAAGTTGTTTAACCCGATCCGCGGGCATCAAGTGACGTTGTTGTAAACCTCAGGTGACGTCGCTTCCATATTTATTTTTTAAATAGATTCACAGATTTAGAGATAGCGATTTATTTCAGATTTACTCAATTTACTTATATCACATTTAATGCCAAACAAAAATAGTGTTATGACGAAGTGAAAATATTTGCTTTACAATATAGCTTTATTTAAAATAACCTGCAATGTATCTGCTTAGAAAAAAAAACAAATTTGTTTAACATACGCTAACCGGTTGCTAAAGTCAAAGACTGAACTCTATTCCCCTACAATTCACAATATACGGATACAAAATTTAACTTTAAATACTACATCCCTATATACTTATATTGAGATATTGCAAATTATCTGGTAAAGTAAGATGTGTTACAAACCAAAATTAAGTTTTTCAACTGATCTACCCAGCCAAATTTCTACGGTATTGCAACAAAACTCGTATGTTGAGACGTACGCGATCGATATTTTGTTTATTAATACCTACTATTAGTTTACACTCTCCTTATATATATGTGTATATACATATATATATATATATATATATATATATATATATATATTTATTTATTTATTTATTTATACAAACACACACACACACACACACACACACACACATATATATATATATATATATATATATATATATATATATATATATATATATATATATATATATATATATATATTTATTTATTTATTTATTTATTTATTTATTTATTTATTTATACAAACACACACACACATATATATATATATATATATATATATATATATGCTGATACGTATTCCTTCACGGATGGAAAAGTATGATGAAATGTTACTATCTTTAGTACATCCGTTCATTCTGCAGTCCATAAATTCGCAGTTCCGACGTTTCGCTAGAATCTCATCCAGCATTGACGAGGTGAACCCAACAACAGTAGAAGAGCTCTACTGTTGTTGGGTTCACCTCGTCAATGCTGGATGAGATTCTAGCGAAACGTCGGAACTGCGAATTTATGGACTGCAGAATGAACGGATGTACTCCAGATAGTAACATTTCATCATATATATATATATATACATACAGATGTATATCTTGTTTAATGTTTCTATCGTTAGTAAAATACATCTTATTTATTCTCAAGTTTAAATACATTTCTTTAAAACTTGTAGTGTATGACACTTGATTTTAATACTGTTTTTTTCAAATATTAACTAATTAATTAAATTTAATGAATTAATTTTAGTTTTATATGGGAGAAAACGTTTCACAAAAGGGACAAGGTATGCATTATAGTTATTTCGTCCCATTTGTGTTAAAATAAGTGATAACACATGATTTCATAAAACAGCTGATTCTGTGTTAGTTATGTGGTAGAAAAGCTTTTTTCACCACATAGGTTATGTTACTTTGTTTACACTAATTATTATTATTTAATGAAAAGTAAAATAAATAAAATTTGTCTTTGTTAACTTAAGAATGAATTGATTTTAACAGGTTTTTGTTGATACGATTTTTGTTTAAAACTCGTATTTCTTGTTTTAAATGAAACCTCTCCTAAAAGGTACTTTGATGGTATATTGCTGTACTAGTAATTTAACTACTGTACTAGCTACACTAGTACGAAAAGGTGTTCCGTTTGTTATACATAACAATATTTTTTACAGAATTATTGAGTTTAAACTGTTTTGCGTATGTTTCTAAATTTAGGATATGTTTGTATTTTTTTCATATTTTATCCACCATTTTTGGTTTGCGACTGTGTGATATTTTTTTCTTCAGTTTTACTCACTTATTCCGTGGTATTTCTCAATATACGACTTTGTTTATCATTTACCTCGCACTTTCGTTATATACATCTTCTGCATCAATATTTACCTTTTCCATCAACATCTTTACTTGTTTGTTCCATTGCAATTTAAGATGCCCTCTCTTCCTTCTACTCTGTTTCTATTTCCGGTGCTATTTCTTTCTTATTTATTTTTCGTATATACCAAACTAGTTTTCGTGTTTCTATTTATTCATTTAGTGTCTGTTTTATATTAATTTGTTTTCCTATGTTTTCATTTCGTCCTTTGTCTCTTAACGTTAGCCTAAAGCTTCTTCGCCAAAACATTTCTTCTTATTGCACATCTTTTTTATTGCATTTATATTCTTCACCGAGCTTTTATTTACCACTACGTCTCTGAGTTGTACAGCAGCAACTTCTTACTGTTGTTTTAATACTACATTCTTCATTTTTTTAAATGCAGTATTAATTTACATATGTAATTACGAAAACCAATTGGAATTGTACATTTATTTGTAGGGTTATTTATCTATTTTTGACGTACTCCTGCTAGTAAAAAAATTGAAATACCTAAAGCTTAATTTGAATAAACATTGAAACTATCTCCTTCGGCACTAGGGAGATTGTGGCCTGTAATGTTTTATGTTTTTCCACCGTTCACACAGCTATGTAACTATCCGCTATCAATGCTTATAACCCATGTGACTTATAAGGCTACTCGCTCATGAAGGAGAAAATATTGCAAAGAAATATTTTTTGGTTCGACAGTAATTACTGCGATAGAGTATTAAAGTAAAGCCTGATTAATATGGCCATAAAAGTTTCTAAAGCCCGATATATTTCCAGTTTCCTGTACCACATTGTGCACTGCACCTTCGCTAAACTTATTAAATACCTAATATTTTCGTGGTTTGTCTCCTATTTAATTATATATGCCAATAATTTAACTTAGACATTTTTTTAAATTAAGATTTACAGCCTAATTACAAACATTTCTCCAAATTATGCCCAAGTCGTATTTACAGTTGTTTTATTCGAACTGTTTTTAAATTTCAAAATGTTTCAAACGCTATTACACGTTGTGAAAACATGTCGAAAATAGTTGTTATTGTTTTGAATATTCGCCAGTGTGTTATGTGGAAAGAGTGAAATCAAATAAAGATGGGGAATAGGAGAATGATGATAAGGAGCACCTGTCTCACGACTCAGGCTCCTTGTCAAAGACCACAAAGATAGATCCGTAATGTGGAAAATCTACGGTCCAGCATATGAAACCACGCCCGTACGAATCCAACTTAAACTCGTGACTCACGCCCGGGTGAATAGCATGCGACACTCAGTGACCTTACTGTAAGGCCTGGGCTGGTGTTCATCCTTCCCGTGGGACGATACGAGCTTAAACTGGACACTACGTTTGACAGCTTTACCAGAATTATTAGGGACTAATGGTGGTAGTGAGTAAAGCTTATAGCAAAACCATATAAAACATTCGAGGTTAGATGAATTTTCTCCAAAAATACATATATATTGTGGAAATTATATCTTTTATGAAACCAGAATCCCTCAACGGTTTCATTGAGTCGAGCGAGATTGAATAAAACGTTTAGATGAGATGAATGAGTAAGACAAGTCCACACATGAATATTATTAAAATAATAAAGGAACACTTTGCTCTTAATATTAGGTACGAAATTACCAGACAAACTGAATACATACTGGTAATATGTAACGCTATCGAAAATATTTCACTATGGTATAATTAAAATCAGAATGGTATTTTGTCAGGTCGAAATTCTGGGGTGCTCGTAAATGCATCCGGGCATTCAGATTGTAGCACATTCCATGAATACCGAGACTGTCAGAGTCGCCATTGTCTCGGGCACTTATGAGCGCCATCACTCGCTTTCAATTGTTGGGCTTTTCTCCCACCCTCCTAACGAAAAAATACTTTTTTCATTTTAATTTTGCTTAGTTCCAAGTAAATATTTTCTCTATCACAGTGATATAATTTTCACTGGAAGTAATTTACAACGTATTACTCCTATAGAGTTTTATTTTTGTGCAACATACATTATCCGGTGGTGAGTAGAAGCTCCGGAAACGACACCCCGATAAAGAACTGTCTTGTGAAGGTGCACAAAATTATTAGTTTTGGCTTTTGGCAGAACGGTAGCTCTGCCACGTAGCGGACTCAAAGGTAAACGTGCGGCACCTGTTACACTGGACAGACCTGGAGGAGATCCGAAACCACTCAGGCGATACTTACCTTGACTGTCTCGCCATCCTCTGTTGCACCGTGCTGCACCGAGGGACAGAAATGCAGTAATGGGCGTTGCATAAACTTAAGCAAGTAGACATCCTATGAAGGTTATCCTAGTTGGGCACTAATGGAGAGAGGGAGCTTGTACTTTTAGACCTCAAATGTGTGAACAAGATTATAGTGAAAAATAGGTTTTTATTAGATTAAGAAGGGAATAGTAGGAACTTCATAAAAAAAGTAATATAAACAAAAAATGTTTAAAGTAAACTCCTTCTCAAATCAACAAAAAAATTTTATTTTAGTTACATTTTATTAAATAATTACAATTAATATAAATAATGTAACATAACCTGTGCGTTAAAACTGCTGTTGTACTACATAACCTATAACATAAAATCAGCTGTTTTATGAAATCATATGTTATCACTTATTTTAAGCCAAAAGAAATGATATAACTATTGCCTACCTTCCCCTTTTTTTTGAAAGTTTTTCTCTGGTATAAATCTATAATTAATTTGTTTTAAATTTAATTAATGAATTAATACTTGAAAAAATATAATAACAAAGAGTGACATCCCCTACAAGTTTAAATAAATGTAGTTGAATTTTAAGGGATGTAGAAAAAGTATTTTATTAACGATTGAAAATTTGAATAAGACATATATAAGGAGAGTGCGAACTAATAGAAGGAATCGAAATAGGACCTTGTTTAAATTTCTTATACCCAATTTACTTACCTCCGAATACATGCTCGGTATATAAGCCGGACAAATGCTTCCTAGAAATTATTGCAAACCAAACCGTATAGGGTTAGGGAAACAAAAATAGTCCAGTGTTTTGCGAAAGGATTTGCATAAGCTGCTTAAAAATCGCAAACTCCTCAAACTTTTAATGTTCTTGTTTAATTATGAATATCCTCAAGTATTGCACGCAACTTTTAAGTCTGTAATAAACTTGTATTTTAACATTTTCAGTTCCAATTTAATGAGAAAACTTCCTGCCACGCCCATATTGAGAGTTGGCTTAGGTTTTTACTGTCTAATTTGTTCCGGTGCATATTTATTGTTAAATGTAAATAAAAAAGATCTATTTCTGTAACATTTTCAATTAACTAACTGCCCAGAAATGTCTTTTTCATGACAGAAAAATAAGCCCTATTGCCAAAAATTTTAATCTTGTTCAAAAATATGTTACACTGAACAATAAGTCAATAAACATTTTTCAAATCCTTCTATTAGTTCACACTCTCCTTAGATATAAATACTTATATGCATTTAAATATATAGTTCAAATTTTCAATCGTTAATGAAATATTTTTTATCCACCCACTCAATTTCAAATCCTTTTTTTTAACATGTAGTGGCCGACACTTGATGTTAATACGGTTTTTCAAATAATAATTTATTAATTAAATTAAGTGAATTAATTATAGTTTTATGTGGAAGAAAAACATTTTAAATAAGGGAAAATCCATGAAATATAGTTATTTCGTAACATTTGGCTTAAACTAAGTGATACCATATTATTTAATAAAACAGCTGATTTTATGTTATAGGTTGTGTGGTAGAACAACTGTTTCAACTCATCGGAAATGTTACTTTATTTATATATATTGTATTTACTTGACAAAAAGTAACTAAAATAAAATTTGTCTTTGCCTACCTAAGTAGCAAATGGTTTTAAACTTTTTTTGATTGTACTACTCGTTTTAATTTAAATTGAAAATATTATTTACTGGAGGTGACATCTTGTACCTAGAATTTTAATTTAGGGAGTAAATTTTATTCTTGCTTTCCGATGCTGATAACACTAGGGTCATTATTTTATAATTGTTTTTAACATTCATACAACATCTTTCCCAAGAAATAAGGGCTTTTGTGAAGTAGCTGTTGCAGTTTTTATTTTTATGTGTTTTTTGCATTTAATTATTTAATAAACTAATATTGCGAATAGTTTTGCATGCACTACACTGTTTAGTTCAGAGAGCATGTTATAATTTTAGTTGTATAAATTCACGCTACAAAATCCCAACCAGAGTTTTGGCAGCAATCGAGTAAATACTCATTCATTTTTCAATACAGTAAAAATAATCTTAAATAAACTTCATTATTTTAAAATTGTATTAAACCTTTGATCTATCATTACTGGCTTCAATGACTCGAACTTCCAACATTAAATTGTGAACAACTTGTTTTTATTTGGAAAAAATTTCTTTGCTCATTTTGTATAAAACAGGCAAATCTTTTCTGGTTTGCAAATAGACGAAATATACCGATACAACTTCAGAGAAGTTTTCATGCAACGTATTTATGAAAACGCTGTCACCACCGACAATAAAACAAATTTTAAGACGTAACAACAATGTTGAAACCCTTGTCTGAGCAAAGCGAGGCCATAGTAATACAAACTGTCACAACTAGTTATAAGGCTGTCATAACTAATCCATGCCAGACAATTCGTTCTGAAATAAAAGCAGAAAAGAATAGAAATGAATAATTAACAATGCTGTTTACCATTACGACCAACCCCCAATATTAATGCCAAAGAGCTTAAGACATTGACCTACATTTAATTCTTTTCTGCTTGTTTATTTCGCCTTTTTCCACTTGTTCTACTTTTGTATATTGTCAACCTAGCAACAATACTTTACCTGAATCTTCTATCCTGCCTTCCTCTTGACTCAATTTATACACGTATTTCAATAATTTAGATTTCGTAATTTCTAACCATCTAATTGTTTTTCATTGTCATAAATGAATTATTTCCCTATTTTTCGTGTATTGCTATCTTTCATTTTATTTTAATTCTCTATATATCTCTCTCTCTATCTCTTGTCCATCTATCTATCTGCCTGTCTTTTTCCCTCTCTTACTCTATCTCCCTCTTTGTCTCTCCCTCTGTCTCCGTTTCTCTGTCTGTCTGTCTGTCTCTCTCTCTCTTTGTCTCTCTGTCTGTCTGTCTATCTGTCTCTCTCTCTCTCATCTTTTTGGCATTCTATTTGTCTCTTTAACCATGTCATCCTTTAACCGTTATTTTCTTCCATTCTACCCCAAATTGTACTTCACAAAGCAGTTTTTCATTTTTTTTTTTTTTTTTTAAATCGACCAATATTTATTTTTTTACTTTTTGTTGAAACTCTCTTCATACTCCATTCAATTCATTATAACTGTTTATGTTACTACAGCATGCTCGTTTTCCCTTTGTTTTTTTTCATTTGTTCAACTCTACTATCTGTACATCTATAGATTGGATTAACTAAATTATATACATTGCTACTGCACCTCAGATTACCTATCCAAGGCTGTATTTTTTAAATAATTCCTTAACGTCATAGATTCTCTCTGAGATCTCCAGTTCCCGGGCCTTATTCTCTCCAAGGATGACAGTCCGATATAACAAGACGAGCGTGAAGTCTTTTTGTCTTGCTTTATATATCCAAATCTAAGTTGATTGTTTTTTCTCTCGATCTCTCTTGTAAGGCTAAAATGAGTGAGGTTTGGTTACATAAACTCCACCTCCTGTTTCGTGTTATTTCAATCTTTCATTTTCTCCTAAGAATTTAATAAATAACCATCGGTTTTATTATTATTAAAATAAGGTTTGGTTAGTTTTGGAGTATTACTCATTATTTTCTTTCGTTATGGAAAGGTAATTTATAATGTGTGATTTTCATTCTATCTCTTACTTCACACTCTCCCCATATATATATATATATATATATATATATATATATATATATATAATGTTCAAATTTACAATCGTATAATAAAATACTTTTTATTCATCCATTTAAGTTCAAATACATTTTATTAAACTTATAGCGGATGACACTTGATGGTAATACGGTTTTTTCAAATATTAATCCATTAATTATAAATTAAATAATTAGTTTTAGTTTTATGTGGAAGAAATATTTTTCACAAAAGGGACAATATATGCAATATAGTTATTTCGTTACATTTGGTTTACAATAAGTGATAACAAATGATTTCATAAAACAGCTGATTTTATATTATATGGCAGAACGCATATGTTATATTTCTTTGTTTATATTAATTTCAATTATTTATTAAAATTTACCCAAATTTTTAAAAAATTTTGTTAACCTAAGTAGGAATTGGCTTTAAAAGGCTTTCATTATATAACTAGTTTTTTTCATAAAATGTCATCAACGCTGTGTAACCTAGTTTATTTATTTCGATTATCAAAGGTTTTTGCATACAAAGGTGGCAATGTGGATTCTGTTTCAAGGAATCGTGAACCGCTTCTCTCGGTTTATTGCGGGTTTTTACCTATATCCCACGAGACTAGGTGATTCAGTCCTCGGGGTTTTCATTGCTATAAGTGACTGAGTAGGCCTGTGTTCACATTACCATTGCACCTAGGGATACTACTCACAACAGTGTAACGGCTGGAGAAAGGAGAACCTCACACAGAAAGGAGTTAAATCCTTTTAGTAACTACCCAATCCTCTTTTGAATTATCCTATGTAAGGAATCTCTATTTAGGTATTTTAATAATATTGTTAACGTATTATTTATAATAATGTTTATAATACCCAAATAAAATGTTTTGTTATATTATAATTTATTGTGTTCAAGCAATCTAAATAACTTTATATAATACTGAATGACATCTTTTAACTCTTATTGAAAAATAGAAATTATTTATATCAATTATTGTAGAAGAAGCACAGCGATGTATTTCACAGTGTGGAGGCGAACTACTTACTACCCCTCCGCTGCTACTACCTCTTACTACCTGTACTACCTCTCCGCAAGGTATGGGAGACAGCTACCAGCCCTCTGATAAGGAGTGCCGACCTCGCTACTTCTACAGAGCAAACTGAATCGTATCGGACTTACAGATTCCCTGATCTGTCCTTTGTGTTACAATGTAGAGGGAACGGCAGACCACCTGGCAGTCTGTGGAGCTCTGGAGGAGAAGGGGGTTGCAGTAGAAGGATATCCTGGAAGACGTGGCATTTAATCCCTCAACAGTCAAGGAGAAGCGTTGAGTAGCAGACGAAGAGTTAAAAAATAAATTTTAATGGAAGGAAGAGGTCTCATTGAAAATTGCCATCCTTAGGAAATGGTAAACATGAACTGATTCTTTCCGATTTACAGATTTTTATTTTGAAATTTTATGGAAATTAAAATTACTAACGAAAGCTAGAAATTTTATACCACAAGAAGTGAAGCGCGAATGAAATGAATACACTTTATGTTTCTCGTGCTCTTTCCAAGCGGTGGTTGGTAATCCTTAGAGAGTTAGGAAAGGAAGAGTGAGGACGTGGGGGGGAGTTGGAACGAAAGAGTGACTTTTTTTTCGTCTGTGGCCTAATGAGTGTGTTGTGACGTAGCAGGGAGTTACCAAACACCCTGACTACTCGAGGTAGACTTATCGATTACTATCTCTCTGAAAGGAGTTGCGGATGACCCGTCTCTATAGTTTGATTTAAAACAGAATCTGACTCTACGAAAGTAAAATCGGCCGGAAAAGGGGGCTACGACCGTCTCGACGAATAGGAAATTCACATCTTCCTGTCTGGGTGAGCCTTGTTGCTAATTCGACATTAAACTTCCGTTCGTCACTCAGGTTCATTGTAGCTGAGGTGGATTGATTTATTTGTTGTGCTCACTTCGTTCTGCAGTTTCAGTTTTGCTTCCCTTCGACAGTCTTTTTCAAGACTTTACTGTCTCGATCTATATAGAATTTTATAATACCTGAAAACGGTAGTGTCCTATTTATAGCCGTGATTAGCTGATATTTGTTTGCAATATTATGGCAGACAACTTGTTCGAACGTCATTGCATTTTGATCATTGACTCTTATTTTCATTAGTCAGTTCATTCGCTTTTATTGACATTTTCATTTAGCGCGTGTTATATATATTTTATTTTTATAATAGCATTATATATTTATAAAATATAGTACACATTTTTTGTACATTTATGTAGATATATAATAGTGAAAGTGTATATATATATTTAGTGCGTATTTCACTGAAAGTGAAAAAGTCATCGTATTACTGACAAACTACATTTTTCTTTGCACAATTACTCTAAAGTTTTAACCTACATGCATGAAGAACATTTTATTATATAAGATGGTAATAAATAATTGTTACATGCTATATATTGTTAATTAGATACATACAGTTACTATATATTAGGAATATACTGTGGTTGAATTTAATAATAAATACACAAAAACCTCTTAACCAAAAACTTTCTTTAACAGATGGGGCCGCGGCGGTCGGAGTGGGAGTGACTAGTTCTGTAGATTATAAATAAGGTATTTTTCTAGCGTTAATCAGTCTTTGTATGTTATCCCTCTGAGGATGGTTACTTTGTAACTGAAATGAACATTAGGGTAAATTAAAGAAAGTTTGTGGTTAAGAGGTTTTTGTGTATTTATTATTAGATACATACATTTAATTAAATACTGAGGTACTTCGTGCCTTATTATACGAACAGTTTTTCAATAATTAAGCCAATTAGCCACAAACACATTCCTATTCTACTTTAAATCAAAGTATAGCTGTCTGTTTGATCTCAATAAAGTCCACTTCATCTTTGGGCATATAAAACGAGGGTATTCGGAGCCATATAGGCCCTATATGTTTCCAAAATGACATCCTAGGTCCTCATGGTGTACTACTTTGTACCAGTGTGAAATGTTTACGAAGAATACTCTTCCCCTTTCCTCTCACCGTTTAACGGTGATTCTCTGTCTAGGCACCAGTTCAGTACATAATTTAAGAATTGCCGACTCACTCAAATGATATAAACTAGCATCTACAAAATAAAACAAGTCATATAAACAAAAATTCTTTTAAAGTCAATTCCTAATTAGATTTAAAAAATTAATTATTGTAAGTACTTTTTATTAAATAAATGAAATTTTATAAATAAAGTAACATAACCTGTTATGTCACATGATGAAACAGCTGTTCTATCACATAACTTATAACACAAAAACAGCTATTTTATGAAATCATATGTTATCATTTGTTTTAAGCTAAATGGGACAAAATATTTATATTGCATACCTTGCCCCTTTTTGTGAAAACGTTTTCTCCCATATGAAACTAAATTTAGTTTATTTTAAATTTAAATAATGAATTAATATTTGAAAAAAACTATATTAACATTAAGTGTCATCCACTACAAGTTTTAAGAAACGTATTTGAACTTGAGTGTATGAATAAAAGGTATTTTGTTAACGATTGAAAATTTGAACTATATATATATATAAGGAGATTGTGGACTAATAAATGAAATTTATTAAACTCTAGGAGTAATAAATAAAAACAACCCTTTCAGTAATACATTATTTGACCTTTCACACTTTGATTGGACCGAATTCTCGTCACAGAGTTGTACGGAAAATTTCATTGTTTAACTCTTCCGTATGCGATGCTATTATAACTTTGGTTATTATTCCAGTGGCATTGTTGTTTCTGTACGTCCATGAGTTACTATATTCTACACAATAACCATTGCATATTCCGTTAATAGGTTTCCCTCATTCTATAAATCTCCTGCAGATGTTACACTTATTCAAAACAATGCTTCAACTCCGCAAAAGCTTTATCTTGTTTACATCTTATTAAATCTTTCGTTATATTTTTTTAAATGTCTGCAACATATTGTTTGTCGTCTCTCGTGAGTTTCCCTTCCTGAAAAACAATATCTTCTACTGTAAAATTAAAATTTAGTATTCCGGAAAAGCTTTGCTGAATGTGACAGTAGCATATACTGGATGTATGCAAATCTAAATATCTATAACACATTGTTTCTATATACAGGGTGTGTCGTATATTTTTGGCAGTTATGAAACTTAATTGCAAAAAATCTGTTCCACTAATAACAATGAATCAAGTACATACGTTCTGTGTGAGAAAGCACATACGTATACTTGCAGTTAGTTAAGCGTTTACCAGTTAGGAGTAGACAATAGTGAAAATTGCTCTTTTATGGAAACTACACTGGCGGATAACTTACCTGGGCATGTTACAGTCGTGGCTCAACTACTCAACAACGATTAGGCCTCTCTTCCTTTAGATGCGTAAAAGAAGGGACAAGTTGCGGCCACGGCGCATGTTTTCGTACACGGCAAAGCAGGACAGAAATAAACTTGAAGAAGTTAATGAAGCCGCACCCATTAGGAGGGTCTTATTGCACGAGAATGCACTGTTTCCCACTCAGTTTTGATTTGTCGTGCGACGAGCAAAATGGATTACGAGAAATTTATTCATCTTGTCCAAGAAGGGATTCCCATGTGGGACCAACGAGAGGCTCAAAACCACATGAGAGGAGAGACACAACTAATAAAATATAATTATTATTATAAATTATAAAGTTATAATTACAAAAAACCTGTAAGAGAAAATTATAAAATAAAAATAATAGGCATCACAATCAATTAGTAGATTATTTATTTAAATTATAAATTAAAATTGTTTACAAATCCAAAAGTAATTTTATCAATAATATGTCAGGTTTGAAACTAATAAAAAAGAAGAAATGTAGTGCAACTGTTCCAGGCACCGATCACGTCTGTACAATGCTTTTAACATCAATATCGTTGTCATCCAGGTTCAAGCCTTCCAGATGGTTGCTGCCTATGATTAAAGCAAAATATAGTTTTTCTTAGTATGATAATTACTTAAAAACTACGAAACTCTTCGTAACGACCTCTTTTGAGCAAGATATCATTGACCCACTCACTTTTTATTTTTTGTAGTCTTCGTCTAATTAACTGCGAAGGATCTAACAGTAAAAATAATCATTTATCACACATTCTGAGCACACAAATAGTTGTTGATTTGATGGTGAGTTAACGCAACTGATTTTGTCGTACGTTATAACATCAAGTAAAGGATGGATGACGTCATGCGACGAGGAGTACGACATAACATCAAGTAAAGGATCGATGACGTCATGCGACGAGGAGTACGACATAACATCAAGTAAAGGATCGATTACGTCATGCGACGAGGAGTACGACATACCATCAAATAAAATATCGATGACGTCATGCGACGAGGAGTACGACATAACATAAGTAAAGGATCGATGACGTCATGCGACGAGGAGTACGACATAACATCAAGTAAAGGATCGATGACGTCAAGCGACGAAGACTACGACATAACATCAAATAAAAGATCGATAACATCATGCGACGAGGAGTACGACATAAGATCAAGTAAAGGATGGATGACGTCATGCGACGAGGAGTACGACATAACATCAAGTAAAGGATGGATGACGTCATGCGACGAGGAGTACGACATAACATCAAGTAAAGGATGGATGACGTCATGTGACGAAGAGTACGACATAACAACAAATAAAGGATCGATGACGTCATGTGACGAGGAGTACGACATAACAACAAATAAAGGATCGATGACGTCATGCGACGAGGAGAACGACATAACATCAAGTAAAGGATGGATGACGTCATGCGACGAGGAGTACGACATAACATCAAGTAAAGGATGGATGACGTCATGCGACGAGGAGTACGACATAACATCAAGTAAAGGATGGATGACGTCATGCGACGAGGAGTACGACATATCCTCAAGTAAAGGATGGATGACGTCATGCGACGAGGAGTACGACATAACATCAAATAAAGGATGGATGACGTCATGCGACGAGGAGTACGACATAACATCAAGTAAAGGATGGATGACGTCATGTGACGAGGAGTACGACATAACAACAAATAAAGGATCGATGACGTCATGCGACGAGGAGAACGACATAACATCAAGTAAAGGATGGATGACGTCATGCAACGAGGAGTGCGACATAACATCAAGTAAAGGATGGATGACGTCATGCGACGAGGAGTACGACATAACATCAAGTAAAGGATGGATGACGTCATGCGACGAGGAGTACGACATAACATCAAGTAAAGGATGGATGACGTCATGCGACGAGGAGTACGACATAACATCAAATAAAGGATGGATGACGTCATGCGACGAGGAGTACGACATGACATCAAGTAAAGGATCGATGACGTCATGCGACGACGAGTACGACATAACATCAAGTAAAGGATGGATAACGTCATGCGTCGAGGAGTACGACATAACATCAAGTAAATGATCGATTACGTCATGCGACGAGGAGTACGACATAACATCAAGTAAAGCATGGATGACGTCACATGGATAAACGTACTTTGTCGCTGTCGCATAATACACGCATCTAAAGGACGAGAGACCTTACAATTTCCATCTATGCTGTAGTAATGTGCGTTACTATAACAAAGTTCAAAGGACCTTAAATCACCATAATCCTGGAGACGTGCGCCTCAAGTACACCAACACATTTGACTGTGGTCACTACGATTACCAGGCCACTAAGATTACGTTACGTGCCTTATTTCTCCTTGGTTACCCAAAAGAAGTAACTAGTCTGTCAAAACAATCCCGCACGATATCATTACCTTTAGACAATGTATCGTCAATGCAATCAACTCTACCGGAAGTGGCGTGTTGCATCCATATGAGTCGTCTCATAGCTAACACCTAGGCTCAAGCATTCATCCACCATGATGAACAAAACCAAATTTTAAATAACAGCAAATACTGAGATATTATACCCCATTAACATTAATACAGTACATACTCTTTTAACCAGCTTTACCACTAACAGCTTCTCACTTGAAACATCATGTCTACACTTAATAAAATCACTCTTATACGATCAGCCAAATCACCACGAATTAACAACTTTACAAATAGAAAGTATCTTCAAGAACATTTATAAGGCTCAATATTTGGATTGTGAAAATAAATATTTACAATTAAATCTCTTCAAGTGTGATCCTAAGACCCTGTTATTTCCTGTAAGCATTTAGCCTAATTTTCTAAACAAATAGATTTATATAAATACTGTTCATTTGTACTGTTTAATTTGAAAAATTAGTTTGATACACTTACTTTGTTAGTTGTTACTAAGTTTATAATTACATTGCTATGCAGATAATTCCGTAATTTTCCTGTGAGGTATTTATTAACTCCCAGTGCCCCCAAGGATGCAAATACCCTCTCATAAGGGATTCATGGCTGTGCTAATGACAGATGACAATTATGTTCTGTAATAATATTCCCTAATTTTTTCAAGGTCACTTCTTCCATACTGATCCTTGGTACTTTGTAAATATCTATTTAATAATTTTACAAAAAACAGTAATAAAATCACATCCGCTTCCCTTGGGAATAGAGCGTCCCGTTACGTCACTGGATAAGTTAGATTAAAATCCATACAAAGTTATATTAAAAGAAGAAAGAGGGTAGAACGGATACAATAGTTAAGCTTCAGTGCGTCTATAACTTTCCCGTTAGCTCCATTCTGTGGTCTATATAGGCTCCTCCTATATTGCTCTATTTCTAAAGGACTCTATTTTCTAAAGCCCTTTCTGAAAACTTCAATTAACAGGCCTAAGACTCAAATAATGAGAGTATAAGAGCTAATATCTTTTACGGTAAAGGAAATGTATAAACCAAATATGTTTGCAGAAATGGAAAACCTTTTGGTTTATCTAATTCGATTTAATATTAAATTTGTAAGTATTTTTATCAATGAATTATCATAGGGAGTAACTTTCTATATACAATAGAGATATTCTTACAGTAACAAAAGCAAAGCATTAAGCTAGCTATTTCGGAAACTACTCGTTGAGTGTTTTAGTACATGATATTTACTTAATGTCAGCGAAAATATTCTGGGAGCGATTTAAACGAACAAAAGAATTTTGGGCCGAGTACCTTAAACCCACAGATAGACTCAAACCCAGCAAATACCCCTTGTCTATTACCAAGACCTTTATAAAAAGCATGGAGTCCCTTTTTGAGAATCGACTTCGCTTGCTGCTTATCATGACTACTTCCAAGAGCTCCTTGAGGCTAAGCTCCTCCTGATAGACCACCTCTTGCCGAAGCATGCATCGTCGGATCCAGAGCTTAGAAATGCAGCCCTTAGAACTACAGTAGATCATCGACAATCCGGTTCAGTTGGGACCGGGACCCATCTGAAATAATGATTTATTCATTTTTTTAAACGATCATTCAACTATTGCGTATTATTGATATTTAATTAACTATAATGGATTTTAATGCTTAGAGCAGGGTAAACCAGGAATTATTACAAAACAGACGTCAGAGGGCTTAAAAATACAACAGAATTTAGTGAGAGAACATATAACGTAGCCGTGCACGCTAAAACCATGATCCGGATTACTGACGCCCTGATTACTGACGCTGTACTGTATCAATGAAAAACACCCTGCAACAGAATGGCTCCAAATTTACACTGATGGATAATCCATACCAGGATCATGCGAAACAGGTGCTGCATTTTACTGCAATCGGGGTCTACTTTAGCAACTAGCTACATGCTGAAACAATTGCGCTTGAGAATCCAGTAAAGGTAGTGTTACGTATTTAAAATTGACTACGGAGGTCCTTTTAACATCAAAATGCACAATTTGCACTCGATTCGCTTGACCAAAGCATATATTTGTATCTTTGTTTGCCTTGCGACAAAGGCTGTACACATTGAAGTAGTATCGGACCTGTCGACAGATGGGTTTATTGCCGCTCTCACCCGACAAATATTTATTCTGACTGTGGAACGAATTTCGTTGGAGCGAATAATACTTTACAAAATCTCATCATCTCTTCAGGCCGAACCCCTCTTGCTGAATTCTCATTACAACACAATATCAACTTTCATTTCAACCCGCCTGCAGCTCCTCATCAAGGTGGTCTTTGGGAAGCAGCAATCAAGAATGCAAAACATCACCTCCGACGTGTCATCGGTGAACATATTTTAACTCTATGTGAATTTTCCACTCTCACAACTCAAGTAGAGGCTATTTTGAATTCGAGACCTCTCAGACCTCTGTCAAACGACGCCTCAGACCTCATGCACTCACCCCGGGTCTCTTCTTAATAGGATCTTCATTGGTTTCAGTTCCAGAAGAGGATCTTTTCAACGTTCCTGCCAACCGACTCAAGCACTGGCAGCTAATAAAGGCCTTTCACCAGCGTATTTGGAAGAGATGGCATCCAGAATATATCCATACTCTTCAGCAACGGGGGAAATGGAACGTGCCAACTGTCAACCTGCGCGTCGGCGACCTCGTGTTAGTGCATCAACCTGCACCACCTCTCGCATGGCGTCTGGCTAGGATAAGTAGTGTTTCTCCAGGAAAGGATGGTGTAGTAAGAGTTGTTCATTTGAAGACAAAGCAGGGAACCTTGACAAGACCTGCTCACAAGGTTTTCCCTCTACCTCTACGCTCATAATGAACTTGCGCCATAGTGCGCTTAATTTTTGTAAAAGAGATATTTTTATTTTCCCTTATGAACTTTTTATTTTTATAAACTCTCAAGATATTATATTTGTGTTAGTTCTCTTTTAATCCTAGAAGGATTCAAGGCCGCCGGTATGTTACGTATTTAAAATTGTAATATAGACTCATTTCTTTTATTTAAACCCGCCGCCAAAGTCAGACAAACCTCACCCGTGATAAGGTTTGTTCTGCAGTTTAAACGGCAGAGCAAGTGAGACCTTTCCGGAGTGTAGACTGATACCCCTACGTTCTAGTATATTATTATACTTTTCAATCTCCGTACCTTAGGTACTAGAATACGTGAATGCTACTATTTTATTAATTTTTAAACCTATTGTTATCAGTGCGTGGAATACGAACAAGTTTTCTGGCCAGAAATCGCTTATTTAATACGCGAGTGTGATAAGTGTGTATTCCACGGTTCACGTAAGTACAAACTATTAATTTATATAATTATAATAATTATTGGTCCTCCGAAAGTATTGTTACCAAACAGGTAGTTTCCCTTGTTGACTGTAAGACCACCATCCTGAACCTCTCTGGAAACTCACAGACTGATTGTAGAAGAACCATAGTCTGTAAAAGAAAACAAGAAAGCAAAGCAGGAAACAAGCCTCCCTCAGCTCGAGCATCTGAGTTCACTACAGTGTTAAACGAACAAATAAATCTTGGGATGAGTACCGTAAACCAATATATAGACTAAAAACCCAGCGAGCACCCCTTGTCTGTTACCAGGATCTTTATAAAAAGTGTGGAGTCAATCCCGGAGAACCAGCTCCACTTACTGCTTTTCAGGACTGCTTCCAGGAGCTCCCTGAGGCAGAGCTCCTCCTGACAGATCACCACTTGCCGAAGCATGCATCTTCGGTTCAGGAGCTTAGAAGTGCAGCCCTCCGAACTATCAATGAAAAATACCCTGCACCGGAATGGCTACAATACACAGATGGATCATCCATGCCTGGATCAGGCGAAACAGGTGCTGCATACTACTCCATATATATTGAGGTATTTCTGCTGTCGAGGGCCATCTTCGCAACTACAACGGTGAGGTAGCTGTCATATATGCTGCAGAAATTGAACTTGAGAATCTGACTGCTCCGGGTAAGGCAGTTTTCCTTTTGTTGACTCTAAGACCGCCATCTTGAACCTCTCTGGGAACTCACAGACTGACGGTAGTAGAACCATAGAATGTAGAAGAAAACTAAATGCCCCCATAAATGCCGGGTGGGTACTTATTTTCCTGTGGATCCCGAGCCATGTAAACAACACTGGCAATGAAAATGTTGATCAATTGGCCAAGCAGGGAACAAGCTTCCCTCAGCCCGAGCATCTGAGTTCACTACAGTCCTTCAAGTTCCTAATAAAGATGGCCACTAACTAATGGAATAGCTTCCGATTGAGGGAACTCTTAGCAGGAAAACGGCGGGAAAGTCCTATCTCGGACAGACCAATTGACCCTAACTTGCCCCGAACTTTTAGCGTTGTAGCATTAAGAATGAAGCCTGATCATGACTACTTTGCAGCGTACCTTCACAGCATTCATGTGCTGCTGACCTCGGAGTGTCTGCTGTGTGCTAGTGAAGTCAAGAATGCCGAACACCTTCGTGTTTGCACAGCCCTGGACCGGACCTAGGATTACAGCAATCCCATCTTCAAGTAATACTACCTCTTACTGGTCAGCTCGTCCCCAAATGGCTGAACTACCAAAAGAAGGGGTGTGGCTAGTACGTATATTGACAGGATAGGTAGTATCGTGATTTTACGCGGAAGAGAACTAACTATAAACTTCCATCTGGCGCATTGTGCCCAATCTTTTCAGGCCAAACCTGTATTGGTAGATTTCAAGATTTTAATGTGAAACCTTTGATTTATCGATTAAGTCCGAAACCTTCTGTCATCATTATTAATTTGAGCCAACATACATTCAGTAAATCATAGATTTTATCTTAGAGAGAAGATAAAGATTACCTAACCTAAGCTTGTTGCTAGCAATGGTTAAGAAGTACTAATTGCTTTATTCCCAAAAGCAAAAATGACCAACCGTCATTTGGGGTAGGGGTAGGGATGTGAAACACCTATCATCCCTTAAATTGTAAAATACCGAAAATACACCTCTTAGTTATTAAATCCTTATTTTTATCAATTCACATTGGTAAATCCTAGATGTCCTAGTAAAACCAATTGTTTACCAATATACAGTAACATATACACTGCAAATTTATAGACAAGGTGTTGTGTAGGCAATTTAACGTCATTATTATCTATAGAACTGTGGAAGGTGACATGTACGTCGGTAAGAAAAGTGCGCTACAAATAAGTGAAAATATCGTTTAAAGTTAAATTTTACGTTATATTTTTACGGTCGAGTAACTTTTGGAGATTGTATTTACTGATGCTTGTATTTTGTGGTCGAATACCTAAAAATGTCTTAGTAAAACGTGCCAACTGTATTCCAGTAAAACCGCTCGCTCAATATTGTACGCTGTAACAATTCTTGCGGCAGAGATTTCTAAACCGGGTTAAGTGAAGAATATTGTTTGTTGACTGTGTAAGATGAGACCTTAAACCGACTCTCGAAGACCTGTCACGGATACATTGGGTAAACAAGGCAACACAGATGCTCTCGTAGACGAAAACACATCGTTGATACAAAATCAAACATAGTAATAACTAAATGTTATAGTTGTTAATGACACACCTTATACTAAGCAGCCAATAACAGGCAATTAGAAGTTAATTATTTCAATAATCAGCTTTCCTTCTAAACTTAATTTTTTATAGTAGTATACAAACAAAAAATCTACTCTTTTAATAGTCTTTTAGTTATTGAGAACATGTTTCGACCACTATATTGTCATCATCATTGACTATGTTACTGTAAATCCAGTATATTAGTACCTACATCTTACGATTTTACCAACTTTTAATGTTAAAAGCCAGAACTCTTCGGTTATCATCGTTTATTAACGTTACCACCATAAACTCGAGTCTTAGGTTTTACATCAGGAACATGGTAAATATTGCCTAACCTAACCTACTTTTATGGACGCGTCCGCTACTAGCAATGTAAAACTCATTATGTATTCCCAAAACCAACGTTTACTAAGCGTCATTGTTAAAACTAACCTCTTCCCAAATCAAATGCTAAATGCTCGAAAAATCATCTTTAATTTAAATCTAAGATTTATCAATTAATTGGCTTTTACAGCAACAACTACACACAACGCACACAAATTATCTTAGCATATTTATACTGATAAATAAATATGATCAATAGTTAAAACTATTTTCAAGGGTGTTTTTTCTGTTCTTCTTTCAAATAAATTATTTTATTTGCCTACTCAGATTATACGTATCCTATTGCATATTTATTAATAATTAATAAAACTATACTACGATAATTCTTCTTTACTTTATATAGTCACTAATGATGGCAACATAGTTGCCGAAACGGGTTTAAACGGGTTTTAAAATCTTACAAAGATTGTTATCATAATTGAGTTTTTCAATGCCTTCTATTAATTGACACTCTCCATATATATATATAATTAATACATTTAAAATATTTCAAAAACAAGAATACTTTTAATGAATATATTTCTTCAAAGCTTTTCGCCGATAAATAGTACCAGCATCTTCAGGAAAATAATTATATAATCCATTAAAAGTATTCTTGATTTTGAAATATTTTTAATTTATTAACTATATTACAAGAAAACATATCACCATATTTAATATATATATATATATATATATATATATATATATATATATATATATATATATATATATATATATCTTGTACAATTTTCAATACAATACGTTAATATGTTCATAAAATACGTTTCTATTCATCCTGTCAAGTTTAAATATCTGTTTAACTTATATTGAATGACACTATAAATATTTTTACATATTTATTCAATCATAAATTATAAAACTCTGGTGGGTTTTGGTGGGTTTTGGTCGGATTTGAACTGAGTATCTTCATGATCGAAGTCTAGCGCTTTTCCATTTAGCCAACTTTTCCATGGATAGAAATGTATTTTTCAAAGATTGATATTAATTTTTTTTGCCACTAGCTGTTATCGTCGAATTCTTCATTGTACAACTTTATATTGTTGCCATGGTTACCACACAATATCATAAATAGTACTCTTAGAGTGAAAATAAATGAAATCAATAAAATAACAAACTGAATCAACGGTGTCGAACCTTAATTCACAAAAAGAAAGAAAAGAACTACAACACAATACAATAGTAACGAACTAAAGTAATAATCCAACACCGTACATAGAAAAAAAAGTGGAAAATTGCAAGGAAATTCGCTTTCTATTTTGCTGCTTAATAATGTTATCCTGACATATGTATATACATATTTATATTAACTGTAATTATAAAATATAAAGAAATTAAAATAAAATTTTTCCTTGTTGACTTAAGTAGGAATTAACTTTTAATAAAATGGTTATATTACTTGTTTGATCTATATATTACTGTAAAAGCCTGTATATTGTTAAATGCAAGGTTTTACTAATAAATCTCAGAATTTACCAGCATGTACTGACGAATGTAAGCAAGGGATGGTTTTTCGGCCTTTTATCATGAGCTTGGGAGGTGGCTAGGGTTTCCCAATGACGGTAGGTAAATGTTGGATTTGGATTACAACAATGAGTCCTAGCAACAAGCTCCTCCACTAACGTTAGCTTAGGTAGCATTTACTATGTCTCTGAGGTAAAACCTAATATTTACCGAATCGCACGAAATAATAATGATCACAGAAGAGTTCGGACATCTACCATTAAGGGTTGTTAAGTCTATGGTTTTAAAAGTTGGTGAATTTAGGGATTTTATAAATTATTTTTTGGGCTTTATCATTAGACTTGAAGATATCCTTGGCCTTAAGAATGACGGTTTGATCAAATAACATTTCTTGTTAGGTACGAACGCCTCCATTAAGGTTAGGTTAGATTAGGCAAATTTACCTGAACTCTGAAGTAAAACCTAAGGTTTACCTATTGTATCGTGGTAAAATTTCAAAATAAACGATGACATAAAAAGAATTCGGATTTTTCCATTAAACGTTTATATATCTTAGGTGTTATTGGAAAGCCTAAAGACTTTTCAAGGCCTTTTACAGCAATATGTATCCTACTATTCTTAAAATCTATATTTAGATAAAAATACTAGACATCTAGGCCTAACTAGTTTTGTGTTAAACTAGGTTAAATGGAATAAAATCTTAAGGACTTAATCTAAGGAATAAAATTATTTACACACAAAAGTCGTTAAGAGATACTAGAAGAGAGAGAGAGAGATAAAGACAGAAAACCAGTTACACATAGATGGCTCTACACGAAGAGAGAGAGACAGGAGACCAATAGACGGATAAACATGAAGAAAGAGATGGGTAAAAGAGATAATGTAGGAAAGAGAGACAGGCAGTTGGAGTGAGAGAATATACATAATGAGAGAGAGAAAAAATATATACATAGATGGGAGGGGGAGAGAGAGAGAGAGATGTAGACAGGCAGTTGGAGAGAGAGAAAGACAAACAATTACAGACAGACAGATGGAGAGACACAAAGAGAGAGAGAGAAGGCCGACAGACGGAGTGACACGATGAAAGAGAGAGAAGACCGAGAGACGGAGAGATACGAAGAGAGGGAGAAGATATACAGAAGGAGGGTGAGACAGGCAGTTGGAGAGAGAGAAAGATAAACAAAGTGTTACAGACAGACAGACGGTGAGACACGAAGTGAGAGAGATAAAGAGGAGACCAACAGACGGAGAGATATGAAGAGAGAGAGAGAAGATATTCATAAGGAGAGAGAAAGACAGACAGACATGTGGAGAGAGAGAAAGACAAACAAACAGTTACAGACAGACAGACGGAGAGACACGAAGAGAGAGAGAGAGAGAGAAGAGCAACAGTCGGAGAGATACGAAGAGAGAGAGAGAGAAAATATACAGAAGAAGAGAGAGATATACAATTGGAGAGAGAGAAAGGCAAACAAATAGGTAAAGACAGACAGACGGAGAGACACGAAACGAGAGAGAAGGCCGACAAATAGAGAGATACGAAGAGGGGAGAGAAGACAGTCAGATGTAAAGACACGAAGAGAGAAAGAAGACAGGCAGAAAATAGAGAGAGTCAGGTAGACGAAGATGGAGAGAGAGAAAGAAAGACTCACAGTTACAGACAGAATGACGGAGAAACACGAAGAGAGATTAGACAGGTGGAGAGACGCGAAAAGAGAGAGAGAGATAAAGAGAGAGAGAGAGAGAGAGAGAGAGAGAGAAAGGACAGCGTAAGAAAAAAA